>JAPQRP010000008.1:18061002-18071781 GCA_037367295.1 Apogon hyalosoma | reverse complement strand
CCTTTAGTTGTACCAGGCATTAAAATGAACAAGAAACTGAAGAAAACAAGGGTGGTCTAATATTTTTTTCCGCAACTGCATGTAATAAGTTTTACACAAAAACAATATAATCTAAATTATAGGGCAGTAACTTTCAACAGAATCTTACGCTATATATGGCTGAGGGAGATTAATAGAGCGCAGTACGTTATGTTTGTTTTCGTTCTACTTGTGTGAAATGTCCTTGACCTCACTGCAGTCCATTGAGCGTTCACCCCTTTAATTAGGGACTAGTCTCTGTCCTGAGAAACCTGATGAGTCGACTCTGCGGCCAATCGATAACATTGACTCCCCAATTACAACTCAGGAAACAGGCAGAACAAGAAGTCTTTGTATTCTGTTATGCACCCATGAATGCATGCATACAGTAATAGGAATGTACTGTATGCAAAGTGATTTCGTCCTAGTTTGTTTTTGTCTACTTCTACTAAAGAAAATCACAATGAAGAGCTAAAATTGGAGTTGGCTTACGGGGGTATTTTAGTCACAGGCTCCAAGGAAGATTTCAAGGTAAGGGCCACGAGTTGTATTTAGTCTCCACTTTCCTCACCATGTCTTTTTTTGTTTTACTTTTTAATGTCACAAACGGCTGACTAGCAGTAAAACCCCGCTAGGTGTGAGCCACACGTTTTATTTACACCCCACAGGCTTGAAACACTTTACCTACTGTTCCTCGGTTTGGTGTCTAAAAATATCATAGCTTGGGCTCCATCCAGAACTTTGTTATAGTGTGGACCATGTTGAAGTTGCATGCTGATGTAGACCTTCACAGAGCTTCAGTATGTTCAGTGCGTAGCTGGATGACTCAGTGGTTTGACCTCTGTCCTCTAACACCCTATAGAGACAAAAGAATCAGCCCTACTCATGTCATCGTCTTAAAATAGATCTGATCTCTGCATGTAAAGGGCTTGGATTGTGATTTTTATATTCAGTGCAGCTCCTTTACATACTGCTTCATGACTGCGATAACAGGCTAGAGTTCCATCCCCATTAGAGAAGTGACATTTTACTTCCCAAGAGCCAGATTTTAGGCAGAGTTCAGCTCAACAAGCTCCTGCCTGATTATCAGGCAGACACAGGGTTGGCCAAATAGCAGCAGGCAATTTTGGTCCTGCAGCAAAGTTTAAGTATAGCTGTTTTTAGAATATAATATAATATAATATAATAGAATAGAATAGAATAGAATAGAAGAGCCTTTATTGTCATAGTGTGTACAATGAAATTAGGAGTGCAACTCCAGTCAGTGCAGCAATACTGACAAACACAAGTGCTAAAGAAATAAGAATACAGTGAATATAAATTATAAAAACTAAAAAATAAGATAAGAAAATGCAATAAAAAGTATCGCAATTTAACGAAGTAACATAAGAATAGAGCTTAGTAGAATAAAAAAATAACAAGTGGTTCCAGGCACTCCAAACCCCTCCCCTCACATGTATTGTAGCTTATTTTGGCATCGATCCAGCTGATGTCATCATGTCTATGCATGTACTGATGTCAGCATATCAGTTGCCTCTATATACCTGTCAAAACTTTGGACTCACTTGGTTTTTCTTTATTTTCATGACTGTTTACATTGTAGATTCTCACTAAAGGCATCAAAACTGTGAATGAACACATGTGGAATTATGTAGTCCAAAAAATGTGACATAACTCAAAGCATGTTTTATATTTTAGATTCTTCAAAATAGCCACATTTTGCTTTTATTACTGCTTTGCACATTCTTGGCCTTCTCTGGATGAGCTTCATGAGGTAGACACCTGACATGTTTTCCAACAGTCTCAAAGGAGTTCCCAGTGATGCTGAGCACTTGTTGGCCATCTGCGGTCCATTTCATGCCATTTAAATGAGAAGGCGAGTCCAAACTTTTGACTAGTAGTGTATAAACCCACTTTGGTATGAATTCAACCAATAGTTTTGCTGCTACAGACATAATACATTTTGCCCATTATAGGTAAATGGAGAAATTTTTTTTTTTTTTTTTAAATTCATAAAAAAATGTGAACTTTGACCTACTGTTCCCAAAATATAATGAGATCTATTCTGGGTCACGACAAATCTATAAACCCAATTTGGTATGAATTCAACCAATATTTGCTGCTAGAGTGTTAACAAACAAACAAACTGAACCAAAAACAATACCCCCTGCCTCCCCTTCAGGGGGACGCGGTAATAATAAAACTGGATAAAATATGAAGAGCTGCAATTTACAGTATTAACAGTATGTATTTCCTATAAAAACGGTATGTATATCTATGAACTAGGTCCATATGAAAATAATGCATTTATTTGTGTTAAATACTGAATAAATATTGCATTTTTATTGCAGGACAGAAGATTATTGCATGGTTATGCTTATTGCACATACTTCACATATTAGGGTTTATTGCACATTACGGGGTGTGATTCTGAAGGAAGCAGTAGGACAGGAAGAAACCAGAGTTATTACTTTACCCCAGAGTCAGAACAAAGTTATTGCAGTTATGTGTGGTGACAGCTTGTGGGAAGAAACTGTCTTTTAATCTGTTTGTGTTTTAAATATATACATTTGAATGCATGTAATTTAATACATGATCCAACTATTGGCAAATCATTTATCTTGGATTAAGAAATCATCAGTGCATGATGTGTTCCTTATTGTTCTTTCTCTCTCAATTTATATTTATTTATGTAAGTAATAAATTGAGTTTTGCTGCAACTTAAGAAATCAGTGAAATGAAAATGGAAACCATTAATCAAGCAGCTATAATGAGCATGTTTGATTAGATAAACAAGTTACATAATCTCTCATTGTTAGACCATACTGTCATATTTTGAAGGGGAGAACGACATGCATAGAAAATATTTATGTAAACTTTGAACTGTGAAACAAGCTGAAAAGTCTGGTACATCAGCAAGAAGACAAGAAGACAGTCACAACTAAAAGATTTCTAAATGAAACTGCCACAGGCAGTGCATTTGCCGGAGGCCTTTGAAAGAGAACTCTGGCCTATATTTTGTCACTTTGTAATCTGATACTAGTTGTTTTTTCTGCAAAATTGAGGGAGTTAAATTGGGTACTTTGAAAATCATGACCTTGAGTTTAACCTTTCAGGGTCATCGAAGATCACCAAAATTGGCACCAAATGAAAGATTGTATCCGACTTCCTATAAGTCGATAATACAAAGTTAGTCAATATCCGTCTTAGTTTTCAAGATAGAAGCTTTTTTGTGAATATGCAAATTAGGCACTTGAGCTCTAGTCATTTTAGATGCCAACAACTCAAAATCTATATACGCGCATGACAAATGAGGTAGGTAATGGATAGAGAATTGAATTTCCAATAATTTGGCATTAGTTTAAAATCGCCTTGATGAACAGAAGGGAACTTATCAACGATATACAAATTTTACATACATTACCACAGCAACCGGAAGCCACGCAACCTAGAGTTTGGAAGTTTGGCATATGAGAAGGGACTTGCACAAAGATGTTGCATGTCAGATTTTGGTATGATCAGATGAATACTGACGATATTACAGCCATTTGAAATTGAAATTTCGGAAAAGCCCTGATATTTACCCTGCGGCGCTAACGAGGGCGTGGCCGTTATGATGTCATGATGCCATGATGCCTACTATCGGATGGAGAATGGAAAAATACACAATTTGGCTTTGTTTGAAGTCCATATGATAATTTGGACGGAGGTTATGGCGAAATGTCCATTTTTGAACTTTGACCTCTATCTCAGCTGTACTTTGGCCTACTATTGGCAAAAACTAATCAGGTCAACTAGAGAATATGGACATTTGGTCATGGTTTGATATCAATAATGCTTGAAATGTGACCGCTAGAGCACATACAGACAGACAGACATATAAACTGACCAATATTTTAGCCCTCCGGCAAACAATAAATACAGACGGCGTTCTTATCCCAGTTCTGGATAAGCTGGACTACATGTGATTATACAGATAATGAACCAAATGATACACTGTCAGTGAGAAACTTGGCAGAGTTTTCTTGGATTATGTCTGAATTTCATCATACAAACTACACAATGCATCCCACAGATCAATGCATTTACATATTTGTCGTAACCTTTTACTTGATGCATTGTTTTAGGCCCAGTCAGTGTTTGAGAACACTGTGGATGGATTAAAGTGGATAAATAAGACCTTTTACAGTAATCGTCCACTAATTTCTTTCTGGTAGCTTTTATCATAATTATCCTTCAGTTTATTCACCTGCTTGTTTTTTTCCCCTCTGTGACAGGGTTTGAGTTGCTGACTTTTTTGCTCAGACTGAAACTAAAGCAGATACGTTTTCTGCTCATGCGTTTGTGTGAAAATGCCTCTAATGACAAAATGTTCAGGTGACATGAGGCTTGAAAGACATGTTCAATACTTACTGGTGAAAGAGTCGGTCATGGTCACCTTCACTTCTCCCATGGGAATGAACAAAATGGAAGAGAATGGTATCTGATTCTTGTCTCATAAATAAGGGGGTGGGGGTGGGGGGTAGTGGAGAAACCATGTGATGCTGACTCTTTAGTGGACCATGGTGCTCTTAACTGTCTTGATTCTGTTTTCTGTGACTGTTTTTGATCACATGTCTGTGCGATTGTTTGTTTTATTTATTTGCTGGATTAATCTGTACAATGTTCCTGTTTACCTTGGTAATTTATGTTATTACATGCAAAAAAGATGATGATCAAACTCTGACTTTGGATTTGGAGATTTTTTTTTTTCCACAGGAACATATTAACCCATAGACCCAAACATCCACCTTTAACCTAAACCATCTACTGATACAAACTGTTTAATACCTGTTGATCCACTAATCCTATCAATACATGTAAATAACTGGTGTAAAATGTAGTTTGTCGTCTTTTCATGGTCATCAGATATGACCTATTTGGACGTTCAGAGGCTCCGTAGTGAACATTGAAACACCGTCATCTTCTACAACATCGATTCACCAGTAAAACCCATGGAGTTGGATCAATGACAGTGGATGGACACACTGGGTTTATGTTCAGTTAATGAGAGATTTACTGAAAAAGTCACTTTTTCTTCATTTTTCAGTTTTGATACAATAACCTTTTGAATTTACTCTTTGCTTTTATGAACATCTACATGATCAGTGAATTAAACAGAAAAACAGATGATTTTCACTGGAAAAAATGCAAAGCACAGAGGATAGTAATATAATAAATGGTGATAAATCACATAGCAAAGGTTAAATAGAAGGAAAAATTCATTTGGGAACTGGCACAAATATCACACTGAGTCTTTATGGGTTAATAAACACAATATGTGGCAATATGCAAGATTATAACTGAGGCTTATTTCTGTCTTTCGTCAATTATTGTACTATTGCAAGTTTGTGCAAATCAGATGTAATTAGGGTTAGGGTTGTCTCCAAATCATAATCTGGAGTGGCTGTTTTCTCTTTTTCTCTGTGGTAAACTAACAGATGAGATGACCTGTTATGAAACAAACATTAAGAATAAAGTATCCTGATCTCAAATGCATGCATTTTATCGTTTCATTATGCGTGCTATGCTCCGTTTACCTGTCAGTCATGTAGAGGACATATGGTCCACGCTGATAAGAACTGATGATTCTTTAATGTTGGTATAAATATTTAGGTGAATTTAATCTTTTGTTATTAATAATACATACAGCATGTGTGTTGTAAGCCAGTGCATTCCTTTTTTATAATCTAAAAATGCATTAAACGTTGATCCTGTTGCAGTGTTACCTTCAGGGAGCTGTAAATGTGCTGTGTTAGATATTTTTTGTGGTCAGGATGTAGAGGGGCAGTTTTATCCCAACCATTATAAGATGGTGTAGCACCTTAATCTGAAGAAACAGAAAAGCACATTTTCTTTCAGTCCAGAGAGAGAAACACTATATTAGCTCTGGAAATAAGGTTTTTAGAAGTGGCAGTCAGCATGAAATTCATAAAACTGGAATTGCATCTTCACTTCTTTAGGGCGTAGATTTGATTTTCATTTTATTCATGTAAAGTTTGTATTGTTAGAGCTCTGAAAATAGAATTGAATATCTTTATTGTGATTGTAACAAGTACAACGAAATTTAAAAGTGCCATCCCATTTGTACGTCATGTATAAAACCTACCATAATCATACAAATAACAGCAGCTACAATAAATAGGTAAAAAATAAAAATAAGCAGAAACAAATCACTCACACACAAGCATACATTCTGTTATTGCACTAATCCCTTTAAAACATATTGCACAATTATGTGAAAATGCATAATTTTTAGTCTCATAACAACAATAAAAGACCATCAGATATTAACCCTGGCCTCAAGAAGGGAATAGGACCTAAAATGTTTGGGTTCTGCAGCTGTAGGCTGTCTCTAATGTCTCATATGAGGAGTATTTCTTCTCTTGACATGCAAAAATACACTGTTTTGTGTATGTTGTGACCTTAAGGTTCAGGATAGGTGCAGGCTCAGAAAAAGACCGGGTTGTCTTTAGTCCATCGTGGTGTTTGGGGTCAAAATAAGCAGACATAACAATCTCAAAATTATAGAGCAGCCACTAAGAAAAAAGCATGCACGTAAATGAGTGATAATTAACACTGTTTTAAACATAATGAGACCCGGTTCCAACCTAAGACAGATTCTTTGTCTTGAATAGATTAAAACAGTTTAACAGCAGCAACAGCCTTTTTGTTTTGCTCAAAAGCAGATTATAGAAGCATCCCGACACAGATAAACAGGGAATCTCCTCATATCTTCTGCTCCATAAACCTGCAAACTGCCTCCTGTTACAGTTTTAGATGATGTTTTTTCTTCATCATAACCCAGCAAATTAACTTTTACAGCCTCCAGTAATCAGGAGACGCCCTCACACATTATAAACACTGGTGCTTTTCACAACCATCAGTGCATTCTGTTCCATTTGAAAGACAATTTATTTGGCACAGACAGTATAATATACCCGTAAGATGAACAGATTCCCATATCCTGATATGTCTTTGCATATCCTGATAACCACATATAACGACACAGTACATTTTCTGAATAGTTTCTATATAACACATGGAAAAACACCCATTTGTTATTATTTTTTAATTATATAGTCAGTATTCTAACTTGTTTTTGATTATTTTTAGCATCTTATTTATAATAATTGTGCTAGTTTTCATATAAGGACCAACTAATATGTAAAATATGAATGCATAAAATAGAAAACACTTCTGATATATAGTAAGAACCAAAAGAAACAAGTGGTTCCAGGCACAACAAACCCCGCCCCTCGCACATATTGTAGCTTATTGTGGCATCGATCCAGCTGATGTCGTCATATCTATGCATGTGCTGATGTCAACATATCAACTGCCCCTATATATGTGGCAAGTTTGAAGTAAATTGAAACAAAATTTATATTTTTATAGACATTTGAAATTTCAGTAAATAGGAGAAGAAAAAATATTTTAAAAATTCATAAAACATTTGAATTTTGACCTGCTTTTCCCAAAATGTAACCAAATCTATTCTGGATCACTGGCAATCTATAAACCCAATTTGGTACGAATTCAACCAATAGTTTTGCTGCTAGAGTGTAAACAAACAAACCAACAAACAAATCGAACTAAAAGCAATAGCCCTTGCCTCCCCTTTGAGGGGTGGGGTAATGCAATCAGGCCTAAAATATAATGTTTCTTAGCTGTAGAACAGAATTTTAGTAACGAACAGAAAATGCCAAATATCACCTGCTTAAAACTATAGCAGTACAATAAGGCTCATAAATGAAATATTTCAAGTGAATAAAACACTACCTGTGTCCATGCCAACCTTTTGGAAAACATGAAGCATTGTATAAAAGACTGAACAAACATGGCTGTTAATGATGTTGTTTGAAATGCGGAAAGATTTTGTCTTACATGTTTATATCATCACATTTCACACACTCAGCCCTACCATAAGGTATTAAACCTCTGAGCCCACAGTGATTTTAGAACAACTAATTGGTGTTGTTAAAACCCCCTCAACTGGATGTTTCATTCTGGACAGGTGTGTTTTAATTGGTGCCAGACAAAAGGAAATAGCTCTAACCTTGTTAGTTACAACAGCAGAAAAATCGGAGCCATGATTCATTTTTATCTTCGTTAATAACATGAGTTGTGTTGCCTTGGCCAGCGTCTGCAGTGTTTCATTGACCTATAATCCATCTAGTAAATCTGAATTCACAACAATACCTGACATTTTAAAACATGGGATGTGTTTTCATCCAGAATAATTTTATTCATATGTAATTTGTGCATAAAACACCCCTGTGGAAAGACTCAAAATTAAAAGACGACTTGAAATAGAGTTTTTATGGTCAGGAGATGAAGAAAAGACAACCTATTAAGAAAAGAAAAATGTGGATACGTGCAATGCAGACAGATTTAATGAACTAGTGTGTGTCTAATAAGGACCAAAAAGGAGGTTGCAAAGTTCAGAGATGAAATTAGAGATGCAGAAACAAGTCAAGGTCAAGCTTTATGTATTTAGCACATTTAAAACAATGCAAAGTGTGAAAAGGGCTGCACAAAGTTATAGATAGAATACTAGATATACTAAAACTTGTAAAAACAGATGCACACTAATAAAATAAATACACCTAAATAAATATAAATAGCATAAATAGCATCTAAAACACAACAAGAAGATAAAAGAAACAAAATTACACACTTGTATTAAAAGCCAGTGCATATTTGTGTGTCTTTAAAGGAGATTTAAAGTGCTTAATGGACTGTGCAGGACACAGAAAAAGGCTCTGTCGCCTTTAGTCTTCAGACCGATTTTGGTACATTTAAAATCAGGTGATTTGAGAATGTTAGACAAAGGCTTTGACAAAATGAGGACGGCCTTGAACAATGTCAGAACCACATGTAGATGAGGAAGCAAATGCAAAATGGGCTACTACTTTAAATTCTGTATTAAAACCCAATTGTTTACACCATGATGACGAACAAGAACCAACTCATAATGACATTTTCCTTTTTCTTTTGCCTTTTTTTCAGAAATTCAGTTAAAATTTTCAGTGCATTTCGTTTGAAAACCTGCCTACTGACGTTCGTTTGGCACATTAATACTGTTGTAGTTTTACTGAGTATTTTGCCATAATGTCAAATATTGTTAACCTGCCATATTCGATAACTCTCACTATGCATTACACAAGTATATATTGTCACAAATAATCAGATGATATAGTGAAAACATCTGTGTGTGTCTGCACCTCTGTCTGTGAAATGCATGGTATTACACTGTATAACAGGATAAAACTAATAGATCTTGTTAGAGCCTGGCCGCAGTAGCAACCGTGCAACAATGATAAAACTTTCCTCCCACTACAGGGCAGCCTGCTGGGTAGATTTTTGATCAGTTGTGTTGCCTGGAAACAGCACTGCTTCTATATAGGGGTGAGGAGGACAGACTTTCTGGGAAGGGCCAATAGTCAGATGTCTAATGATACTGCTTATACCCTGTTCATTGTGCTCCGTTAAGTGAGATAGTTGTTGAAAGTGTTGTTCGCTGGTTCTCACTGTGAGACACTGCACACACACCAGAGCTAAAAATAAGAAGATCCTGCAAAGCTTCATGCTCTGCACATTATAAACTGCATGATTTGTTTGGTATTTCCTGCCCCCCCTCCCCCCTCCCTGCCACATACGATTATGTTAAGAGGTTGTGCCCATTGCCATGATCTTTCACCAGCTCAGTCTTTGGCGTCAGTGGGGTATGAGCGTGGACGGCCACTTCCTGCCTATTGGATGGGAATCTTGGATTACCGCACAGTAAGGACTCTGAGATTAATACACATTAGAGTATTAGGCAGGGTAAATTACAGCCGCAGGATTTAGAAGACGGAAAAAACATTAAAATGCTAATGTGATTTAGAGGGTAAGGGTCAGAGTAAGTTTTAAATAAGCTGAAATAGTAGGAAATAGACACTTACAAATGGGAGGAGAGTAAAATTCAGATCCTCTGGCAGTGAAATAAAGATAATCTTGAGATGTAATTAGTGTGTGTTAACCTACAACTGTATTAAAGAACCTCCCAGAGTGCTAATGAAGTTATACACACCCCATATGAATACAAACCAAACAATGCCACTTCATAAATACTACTTATATTCAGGGTGTGATTTGTTTGGGGGGGGAATCAACCCACCCCTCTGGTTTTTACATTCCTGCCAGTAACGGCCCCCACAGAATCAGGAGTACTTGACTCCGTGGACGTCCGCACTTACTCGAGGGAGAGCCAAAGCAGACGTCCACGGAACACGCAAGTGCAAAACTCAATTTTTACGACTGCGTGGACTCTGCGTACGCTACTCGGTGTCACACAATGTAGGATGATGGAAATGTAGGAAACTGGTACGCTCAACTATGAAACTGCAAATGTTCGCGGACAGTGTCTGCGCCACTCACAGTACGCGCACAGTGCGCCTGACTATGGGAGCCTTAACTTTCACCTGAAACCAACTGTCGGCAGTCACAGAATTTGTGAACGTCTCCACGCACACACAGTTGTGCTCATAAGTTTACATACCGTGACTGAATGCACATGGGACGGTCTTGGATGTTCCAACATGACAATGACCCAAAACATGAGGACAAGTTGACCTGTCATTGGAACAGCAGGAAAAAAAGGAGTGAAGGAGTGTCCATGTGAGTCTGCTGACCTCAGTATCATTGATCCACTTTGGGGAGGAGTCAAACATGCAGTTC
>JAPQRP010000008.1:18022242-18046484 GCA_037367295.1 Apogon hyalosoma | reverse complement strand
ATTCCTTACATTAGTACCATTACTTCATGGTACCGAACAAAGCAGGTCCACTCACTGTTCATTCAGAGGTGGACCTTACAGACCCTGGAGACCACATTGGACCTGAGACTTTTGACTCACTGTAACTGTTGATGTCACTGTCTTGTAATGTGTGTGGAAATGACCAAAAATAGTCACTTGCCCAATAAAGGGTTAAAGGTAGTTTAATCATTATTCAGTAAAATCTAAATGTTGCCACTGTACACTTCTGTGACGTCATACTACTGTATGTGCATATGCTAAGATATATATATTTTTTGAAGTTTATAGACCTTATTCCTTTTTTTTTAAAGCATCTTTTTTATTTCCTTTTATCAAATGCAGTCGTATACAACCAAACATTTAAAGATACAGTTCAGGTGTAAATGTGATAGAGGTAGTCCATGGGTTTTGGCATCCCAGCTACGTCCAGACTGAGTCCGTATTTGAAAGTAGGCAGTTGTAATCATTCACTAAATGAGAAAATGAATATTCTATATACAAACTTTCATTATTTGTATTTGAATGGCACGGGGTGGGGAAAAATGTATATTAACAGAAACAAAACTTGACCTTATTCCTTTCTTATTCAGCTCTTATTTTAGTTTTCATGTATGAGCGGAGTCTGAACATGTGCACGGGTAATATATTTGTGTTAAAGTGTCTCAAAAGAGCAATTAGTAGTTTTCACGTGATGTCACATTTTTACAGGAACAAGACTTTCTTAAATGTTCACCTTTTTTTTTTCCAGGTTTATTTAGCATCAGTCTTAGTGCCCAGACTGTCAGCGGTAGCATTTACAATAGGAAGAAGCAGATTAATGGACTTTATATGGGTAATGTATTGGATTAATTTGACTAAATGAGGTTCTGATTTCTAAAAAATCACAAAAAATGCTGCAATTGAAAAATCTAAGGTTATTCCTCCTATCCTTATTCTTTAATTTTACACATTTATTTCATTCACTGCTCTACCGCACCAGTATTTTATAACTTATTTGGTCTCAGGTGTTTTTCATTATGTGTGTTTTTATTGCTGAACCTGCGTCGTCATTTCGTTCTGCAGTGCATCTCATATGTAATTTGCCTGAATGACAATAAAAGTGATCCCTGAATGACAATAAAAGTGATCTGGAGACTCCACTTGGTGTAACAAAATGCAAATGCTTCTTGGAATTAATTAACTGTGAATGTGTGAATGTGTTTCTCCAGTCAGATTTGGCTCATAGTTTCAGTTGAGAAAGTGTGTGTTTTTTTTTTTTTTTTAATAATGTTTTGTCTTCAGTTCGTGTAGCCAGAAATTAATTAAAATTGCAAACCATCAGAAACATTGATCAAGATTTAATTTTGTGGCCATATCGCCCAGCTCTGTCTCCCTCAGTGAATATTTCAGTACAGAATGCATCACACATGTCATGAATCTTTGACTTTATTAGAAATTGTGTAACTGTTAAACTAAACATTATAGTCAGGGTAATAAATAAAAACCCATCAGATCTTTAAAAATAACTCATTAATTAGTCAGTGAGTCTAGAATGGAACTGTAAAATGACCTTAAATGTAGGTAGGAGTGATTTTTTTTTTTTTTTTTAGTGTTTGAATCAGTAATTCCAGTTTAGATATCTAATATTAGCCATGAGCAGAGATTAATCAGCTCTATGGTTAATTTTAACTGTAGCATAGAAAAACAGTTTTAGTCATGTCAAAGTCATAAGATGTTGTATTAACTGTATCAGAATGGAGCTGCCTCGTCACTACTGTATGGGCTGAAATATGTGCCACCAGAAACTGAATTTGAATCATTTATATTTGAATTTCAATTGCTAAACTTGAATAATTGCATTAAAAAACTGAATTTGAATCCCATAATTCAAATTTGCATTGAAAAACAGAATCTGAATAGTAGAATTGAAATTGAATTTATTAGTTTGGAACTGAAGTCCAATAAACTTGAAACTAAATGTAACCTCATGAAATGTAATTCTGTTTCTCTGAAACTATATTTTTGATCCTCACTGGAAATTCAGCTAATATTGAATATTTTCCATCATTGACATATTTTGACAGAAACATGTTGAATGTTGTCCATCAGTTTGACAAATAAGAACATGAATTGATTTATTGTAGATGCTTAAAACAAGTCTGGATGTAAGAGTTATTAACTTATTATAAGATTTGAAATGTACTAGAAATAAAAGAATTAACACCTGTTTTCATTCTGTCATCAAACAATAATTACATCAAATAAGGACAGGCATGCGTAAAATTAGATTAAAAATTTACTATAAAGACTTGAATAAAATATATTTTGCTTAAAATAAGAATTTTAGCATTCTATAATCCTTAGATAATATTTTCTTATTTTAAGAAAAATTGATAAGTGCAGTTTTCTTCTTGCACTGGCAGATAATTTAACTTGAAATAAGACATTTTAACCCAATAATGAGTTTAATTTTCTTATTTTTGTACAGGCCTTTTTTGCAGTGGTGACGTTAAATAATGCCTCTTCTACGTGCAGTAGGGGCAGATTTGTGGTGTTACAGATTAGAGGCTGTATTTCCAGCGTCTTTATGGGTCAAGTCTCTGATCAATGTGGGTCACTTAGGGGCGTGGCCGTGCTCTTGATCGATGAAACCTCCGAGGTCTCTTTCTGGTCGACTGCGTGCTCATAGGACCTAGAACTCCCATGTTCAAAGAATTTCTAATCAAGTTTTTTTTTTTTTTTTGGTGATAAATGTTCAGTCTTCTGGCTGAACTGACACTGGTGATTCCATCCATCCATCAGTGTGACTAAAGGCAGACTCAGTGTTCAGATCCACGGGAGGTCGTCTGCCCAAAGCAAAGACGCAAAACTGTACAGTCGCTGCAGAATCACTTGTCTGATTCTGTAAAATTGCATTCTTCATATTAAGTTCAGTGTCTCTGTTGACCTTTTGACCTTCTCTTATGAATCTATAAACTGTTGAACTGTCATTATAATTGTCTATATCATTAGAAATTCAATCGATGGAATTTTTCTGATTCCATTCAGAAAGTGTAATGCAACCTTTTCTTTTCTTTGACATTACATTGATCAGGAAAGATTGAAAATTCATTCCTTTTATTTAACCTTTATTTTAGCAGGTAAGTCAATTGAGAACCAGTTTTCATTTACAATGACGACCTGGCCAAAAGGCAGCGTAATAGGTAGATAAAGCAATACAAACAAAACAAAGAAACAAGTTACAAATGTATATAAAAAGCCATAATAGTGCTAAAAGAGAATATTATTTACAATATTTACAATGATGTTTGTAAAAAGAGTAGTAAACAGCAAGACTAAAAAACAGATAATACAGTTTATAACATGTCATAACAAATATTAAAAGGAAAAAAAAAACAGGTATGGTGTATATGGTGACATGTAATAAGAACAAAATAAAAAATAAATGCAACTTTAGTGATTTTGCACTAAAGGTTGTATTGAGCTTTTGAAAGAAAGTGGAATGAATCAGCTCAATCATCTGCTGCAGAAAACTGAAAAGAGGAGTGGGCAAAGGAGGTGCAGGCTTTGGGTATGAAATACATGTAGAAATAGTGTAAGATGAAGGATTTTTCCTATGTTGTACCATATTTTTAAGACATCACCAAACTAGAGCTTTTTTGTGAAATACAGGAGTGATTTCTGTTTCACAACTTGCAATTTTGTCACATATCTGTGTTTCTTTTCTTCTGAGATGTGATATAAACAACTAAAAGTTTGAGGAAAAGCCACTACTGTCTTGTAACGTGTGGAAATTACCAAAAATAGTCACGTGCTCGATTAAAGGGCTTAGCGAAAATCAAAATGTTGTTGATCAATTAATAGTCGACAGCTTGAAGTGGATGGAAACTTGGCTGATCTTTGCTGCAATTCTGAACTAAAAAAAAAAAAAAAAAAAAAAAAGGAGGCCATCATTTGGTTCTCATCTAGTCAGATAACTTACTGAAGCCTCACGTGTCCAAAGACTCTTAGAGAACTTTTGGTGATTTGCATTATTGGACATTTTTTTCTCAGAGTGGATAGCTTGTTACTTGAGCCCTTAGTCGGGTAATTGTCTTCCCACACAAGCAGAAAGTTGGCTGAAACAAAAATAAGGGCACTCTGCTTAGCAACTGTTGCTACTCGACGGGTTTCACTGGCTTGGCAGCAGTTAAATCTTGCAGACTTACATAGGCCTCAAGTGTTAATCTTCGGTCCTAGAATCATAATCCCCAGTTTGCAAACATGGACAAACACTATCACATATCCTTCCTCCAAAGATTATGTCTGTCACTCTTTTCTTGTTGGACCGAGAAAAGAGTCTAGTTTCTTTGGCTCCGGCGCGACAGTAACTTAACTTCCCTCTGAGGATCTGTGTCCTCTGTGTTGTGAATAGATGCAGAGAGAAGAGAAACACAAGCTGCTGTCTTGGATAGCTCTACTGTACCAATTCAGGGTTATCCTCACAATATTGAGTCCATTAGGAGCTGCTTTTTTAAGCCAGGGACCCCCAGAATACTGGATTTCCCATAAAACACAGGCTGAGATTTGCCCACGTAACATAACCTGACTTACCTTGTGCAACTGTTAAATAACCGTGGTATAGCCTACTTTCTTTTTATTGCACTGCCTTGTTTTTCCATTCTATTATTCTGTATTTTAAACAGTTTTCAGCTACATAACTCAGTTTCTTATTTTATTATACTTCAGACCAAATCTTCACTTTGGAGATTCAATAGTCTCACAGGAATTTTTGCATGCGCTTATAATAATTTATATTTCTTACAGCAATTTGGTGTTGTTTCTGAAGTGCTGTTTCTGTGGGAGTTTGACAGTACTGTAATTGGTTTCTTATCTTGTTTGATCTGCGTCTGTGATCCTGAATGTAGAGATGAGGACAAGATCAGGTGCAGCTATATTTGTCGCCGCCTCCACAAAAGTCTTGAGGAGGCGCTGCCAGTGAAATTTACCAGTTGCTTTTTTAGTATCCTCTAGTGACGGTAGCGGGAAACTGCAGCAAATGCAACCATGGCCTGTTTGCAATGTTTAGGACTTTTGCCACATTGAGGAGTTTGATTCACAGATGTGTACAAGCTGGGCCACATGTTATAAATATGAAGGTAATATGCCACACATTCTGTGTTTTTTACTCTGATATAAAGTGCTGCACTGGTGATTGATATTTACTCTAAACCCATGGCAGAGTATAGATTGGAAAGTTTGTATTAAAAGTCTACTTGAATGTACACAGTAGGGTTTTTTCTAGGTCTCGGTCTAGGAAGAGGTCATATACACTGCAGAAATGAAAATCTTACCGAGTGTATTTTTCTCATTTCTAGTCCAAATATCTCATCACACTTAAAATCAGATATAATCACCTAAAGAGGAACTTTTCAGTGAGATATAAGAACTTATTTAGACAGTAGATCTGGAAAATCTGATTTCAAGAAATCTTACCAAGATCACTTGTTACATTTGGCAGATATTGTTTTGCTTAATTCAAGATTTTTTTGCTTAATTCAAGCAAAAAATCTGCCAATGGAACAAGTGAAAATTATCACGGTAAGATTTCTTGAAATAAGATTTTCAAGATCTATTGTCTAAAAATAAGTTCTTATTAGGGGTGGGCAATATGGTTAAAAAAAAAATCTTGATTATTTTTTTTAAATTTCCCGATAATGATAATCTGACGATGTCCTTTAAAACGTGAATTTCTTTCTTTCTTTCTTTCTTTCTTTCTTTCTTTCTTCCTTTTTTTTTTTTTTTTTTTTACAAAAAATGCTATAAAACTCTCCTTGCTTACCAGGACATCTACGGATAGACACAGTGTTTCAGAACAACAGGTCTTGTTCTTTTTAAAGTGCTTCATACATCTTCTGCAAAACATGTGTGTGGGGGGGTATGTATGTGGGGTAGGGGCAGTAGTTATATTCGTGGATGTGCGGTCCATAACTAGTGTAACTAATGCTGGGGTAAAGCGAAAGTGAAACCTACATGCTTTCAACGTCCAACTCCTGGCTTCTGTTCCTCTATTAAATAGCGGATCTTACACAAAATGTTCACAACTTCTAACCTGTATCCACTGGACCCCCTCAACATGAATTTGTCACATTTACCCCCCCTTTTATGGTGCCCCAGCTTGCATATAATGTTATTTTGACCGACATCAAAACTGAACCATTTCCAGGCTAGTGATATGGACTCACGTCTCGCTGTGAAATCATCCTCTCAGACACAGACTCCTGCAGATTTCCTTCATGTGAGACAATGTTGTGTTTTGGTGCCGCCAAGTCACCACAACAAGACTGAATCCTGTCCGCTGATTGGCTTCTGAGGCATGGCCAATGAGGACTTTCATGCACCTCTCCTTTACTGTCTATGCACTGTTTTCTTTTCGAGACAGTATGAATACTCGATAATGTAAAATTGCTCAACGTTAAATCAACATATTTGATATTATTGTAGGTAATATATATCACCCACCTCTAGTTCTTATATCTCACTGAAAAGTTACTCTTTAGGTGATTATGTCTTAATATAAGTGCAATGACATATTTTGACTAGAAATGGAAAAAAATAACTTGGTAAGTTTTAGATTTTTGCAGCGTAGTCCTAGGATTTCCTGGTTCTCCCCTAAGAAAATAGGATGTTATTAAATGTTATTCCTATTTCAGCTTGTTTTTGAGATAGAATATCCCATTTTTGTAAAGATAAATAATGTCACATCATTTTGGACTATTTTACCTTATATATGCACAGAAATCTGCCAAAGTTCCAGCACTTGTTAAAAGTCCAGGAAGGTCAAAAACTAAACTTTCAAAAGAAGCCCACTGGGACCAGAAGCGATAACCTTTAGATGTAGAAAAACCGTCAGTTTTGATGCTCTACGCAGTGATTTGACTTTCATGTGTCTTTGCTGCTGTCCAGAATGGCTTTAGTGCTGCACCTCAGCCTTATAATGGAAGGCAAATCCTGTAGACTGCAGCTGTGCATGTTTAATGTAATATTAAAACACCTAAAGTACTAAACCACCTGCTTCCTGGACTTCGCTCATCTGTATGTGACTTTGAGGACTTCTTAGCAGACTTCTTGACCAGTAACCCCAGTGGCATGTATTCTATACAGTACACATTTTGGGCTAAGATAGTACTATAAGCCAAAAGCATAGAAGTAAAGAGGGGAAATTCTTGTTTTTTTTTTTTACCACACCTTTCAGCCTGATGTGATGCACACTACTGTTACTGTAAAGTCTTTGTTTTTTTTTTATGTGTTGTATTACACTAAATCTAATTCTTATTAAATCCCTTTAATATATAATTATAATTTCCACCTAATCATATAGAAATATATATGTCATGACATGACAATGTCTGCCCAAAATCACAAAAGTAACTAAATAATTTTGTCTAAAAACTCAAGCTACTGTTGTCGTAGAAGATTTTATCTTGGGTGTCAAACTCATTTTAGTTTAGACCACATTCAGCCCAGTATGATCTCAAGTGGATCAGACCTGTAACAGTGAAAAAGGTAAAATTGCGTAATGAAAATGTTTACATCTACAATTAAAAAAATGGGAATAACATGAACCTGAAATGTCTTAAGAAAAATGTATGTTATTTTAATAACATTATGTCTCATCTTATCAGTTACACAAGTACATTACAACGTAGAGATCACAGTGGATCTACAAATGCGCAAACCATTTAGTAAAAAACAGGATACTGGTGAAAGTACACTTCTTACTTTATAGAATAGTATGTAAATGTAAACATTTTCATCCAATTGAACTTTTTACCTCGGCCCTCGCTGCAGGGTAGTCATCAGTTGGTCGTCTCTCCGTCCGTCCGTCCGTCCGTCCATATGTGCAAAAACTTTGGCATGCACCAGTGGTTCTCAGCCGTGGGGGGTGGGGCAGCATATAGTCAATAATGATAAGGTGAGGGGAGCTCACTTTCACTTTCTCACAGCTTTATATACAGAGCTATATAACCCATCACGTCCTCCACATACAAGTCTACAGTGTTACTTTTAGAAGTATTTCCCCCCTGTCCCACACATGGGGTGGGGGGGTGATGATGCCATTAGTGGGGCAACTTTTTTTTAAGTCAGTTTCTTTGTCTGTCTGCGCAAAAACTTTGTCGCGGACCAAAGACCGAAGGTTTTCAAGTGCGCACACGTTATGTTTTTACGTTAACACAAAGTGAAAAATTTATAGTTGTCATTATTTACTGGTTATTATGATTTTACTGGTCTGGTCCACTTGAGATCACATTGGTCTGAATGTGGAACCTGAACTAAAATGATTTTTTACACCATTGACTGTTAATATCTTCAGTCTATCTTCAGTCTGTCTTCTGCCAATGCAACAAGTGAAAATTATCTTGGTAAGATTTCTTGAAATAAGATTTTCCAGATCTATTGTCTAAAAATAAGTTCTTATATCTCACTGAAAAGTTACTCTTTAGGTGATTGTGTCTGATTTTAAGTGTGAGGAGATGTTTGGACTAGAAATGAGAAAAATACACTTGGTAAGATTTAGATTTTTGCAGTGCAGCTCTTTGCGTCTGTGTTTTCTGGTCAGACTTTGCTGCCGGTGTCACCTCATTGACAGTCCGTGCTGCTGCAGTCTGTCCAGCCCGTGGTTCCCTCTTGGCCGAGATCCCTCCAGCGGGGCGGGGTGTGGGAGGGAACTTGTTTGCCGCAGTTGCCGATGCAGCGATGGGGAAGCAATTCATTGCTGTCCCGCAACACTCACACATACACACACACACGCACACACACACACACACACACACACACACAGACACCAACACACACACTGGCTCAATGAGCAGCCGGTGTAAGTGCTGCCAGAGAGCAGGCAGTAGTTTGAAGAGAGCACTTCCCAGCTAGGGAGATAGCAGTTTGAATCTCTACACACACACACACACACACACACACACACCTACATATACACACACATGCACACACACAGACACACAAAGATCAGTCTAATACACACAGCTTCATACACAGGCATGCAGGAGGAGATGGAAAAAGGCGAGGAGGTAAGGAAAGACTTTGAGGCTGTTCACAGTTTAGTTTTAAAGGGATATGTGAGTGAGAGGGGAAACTCTAGCCGTCTGAGTGTCAGAGTGTGTGTGCGTGTGCATGTGTGTGTTTGTGTGTGCGTGCGCGTGCATGTACATTTACTGCCAGCTCGCCCTGCAGTCTGGGTTGGTATGAAGCCTGAACTCTGTAGCAGAAAAACTGCAGTAAAGTCCCTTTTTTTTTTCTAGCTGCTTCTTCACCACCCTGTTCTCCCTCTTAGTTTTCTGCACTCCTTTACTTTTTTTTTTTTTTTTTTGTATTAGATTTAACTGTTTCTGTGCAGGATTGTGGAGTTCAGCCACTGGGGCTGAATCATTCACAGAAATCTCTCTGTGAGGTAGCTCTTTTTGTGCTAGCAGGTGATGCAGTAAAGTTAATGCAGGAGACGTCATCATCTGTAATGGCTAAACACAGGCGCTGTCATATGCTCGAACAGGCAAGGTGATAAATTATTGACATAATTGACCAAAAAATCAATTAGTGTCCGTTTGTCAGTAGGTAATGGATGTATAAAAAAATAATAACAAACTTCTTTTTTTTGGACGTATCATCAGCTTAAACGTTAAGTATTTATTAAAAGAAGTTGCAGGTCTTCTATTATGCGCATCTACTGACTTCAAGTTGTGTCTGATGACGGGAAAGCTCGTCTTAATCATCACATTTTGAATCTGTAACACCGTACATAGACAGTTTCCAGTTGTGAGAGCTGCTCAGATGTTGTTGAATGCATGTTTGCAGATCACTCACATGGAAGCTGAAGTTGTTATCGCACTTCGTCAAATAAATGGTCAAAACTATCAAACTAAACCCACATTAAAGGTGTAATATTCAACATTTCCACTTTAAAAAATCTAAAAGTGATGAGGCTTATGTTATATATTTCCCTGACCTGTTTACTTTCCAAAATCCATAATTTCATTCCATGTAAGGGTTTGTTTCATTTAGCAGAATTTTTGTCAGAGAAATGTAAGGACAGAGGGTGTAATCTGTAATTCAGTCCTTTTTTTTGAATCAAGTAAACAACCGACAACATTTGTAAAGAGATTTGCGGACTTGGAACTGACAAAAAGAAGTCAGTACATTTGATGCATTGCAAAACACCCGCCCCCTCAGACTGTGATTGGTCAGTGTAGAATAGATTGTGCATATTTCACAGCGATTGGCCCAATTCCAGACTGTTTTCTCAGTATTGAAAACATTGAGAAAACTGGATGGCCAGGCCAGGCTGTGTGAACATGTGCCAAGAAACGTCATGTAAATAAAGTTTTGATGATTAACATGATTTATCTCTCAGATGAGATAGATTTTCAGCAATGACGGTAGAAAATCTATGCTACTTCTGTGTCTTTTGTTATGGTTTCAGTTGAGAAACTCAGATGCACATATGACATCCTGTGCATTTAACTAAACTCTACTATATTCTGTTGATTATAATGAAGATTCTAGTTACTTATTTGGCAAAATCATATATTTTTTTTTCATATGCATCTCTGTTTGTGGTCAGCGTCTAGAAGTAGGACATACTCTATATTTACACTGAGTTTTATATGATGCACAGTGCCAGGAAATATACATTCTCTCTTCTTGGCATCAAAGAACGCCTCGATGCCATGTTGTTTTGTTCCCTGCATTCTCTGCAGATTTACCCACAATACATAAAATATCCATTCACCTCCAAACTGTCGATGTTTTGTTGCTTGTAAATCCTTAATTAAAGCCTCTGGCACCGGTGAGCGGTTTCTCTCTGGAGGATTATGATGCACTGGTTGGGGTTAGACTCCACATGGACAGATGCGGGTCTTATTTCTCAGTTGTGTAAATTACACTGTTGTCCGTGCACTCAGCTGTAGCCGTGTCTTCCACTGATTGCATCTTGATTTTCTGTTGATGTCGCAGTTGTAAATGTTTTTTTATGCTTATTAATAAGGGCTCGTACGGGTGCTTGAAATACCTGAAAATGCTTGAATTTCAATGGTGTGTTTTCAAGGTCTGGAAAGTGCTTTGAAATTGCTTGCGATTCTTACTCTGTGATGTGATTTATTTATTTTTGATATTAACTCTGCCAGGTTAGATGCCAAGCCAAAGCTTCTTACAGAGAGGTGATGATACATTTTGAAAAATAAAACTTTATTTCAGAAAATAAAATGAGCGGGTGTTCTCAGGTCGACTCCAGGTACATTTTTATCTTAGCTTTTGTCTTGATGTGAATCTGTCTGAAGAACACAAAGTGGCTTCCCTTTTTTTTTTTTTTTGGATAAAACTTTGTGCTCTCCTCTTTTTGCTGTTATGAAACATAATTACCCTGCCCCCCGAAGGGGAGGCAAGGGGTGTTGTTTTTGGTTCGGTTTGTTTGTTTCTTTGTTTATGTATTGCCAGTGACCCAGACTAGATCTGATTACATTTTGAGAACAGTCGCTCAAAGTTCAAATTTTTAATGAATTTTTAAAATCCCCCCCCCCCATTTACTTATAATAGACACAATTTCACATGTCTCTAGCAGCAAAACTGTGGGCTGAATTCTTACCAAATTGGGTTTATAGATTTCCAGTGACTCATAATAGATGTGGTTACATTTTGGAAAAAGTTGGTCAAAGTTCAATTTTTTTAAATAACTTTTTAAAATATTTTTCTTCTCCCATTTACTTACAATGGGCGAAATTTAAAATGTCTATAAAAACACCAATTTTGTGTCAATTTACTTCAAACTTGGAACATATATAGAAGCAGTTAATATGATGACATCAGCACATGCATAGACATGATGACATCAGCTGGATCGACGCGAAAATAAGCTCCAATACGTGCAAGGGGCGGGGTTTGTTGTGCCTGGCACCGATTGTTTTAGATGCTTATAGCATGCAATGTACATCATTTTGATAAAAAGTAAAAAAAACAAAACAAAAAAAAAACATGACTATATGTATTCCTGTATATATGTATTTTACCCCAGCGATAAGGTGCTATGCTTAAAAATTTTGAAAATGAGCCTTAAAAGGGCTTGAATTTGACCTTGAAAACTGTGTACAAACCCTGATTAATGCACTTGCCAAAAAAAAAAAAAAAGTGATGAATGGTCAGAAGAATTATGTGATAAAACACTGGCTGGAAACATGTTATCATCTTGTCTTTTGCAAACCAGCCAGTGCTAGAGAAATGTGAGCGATTAAGACTGCACAAACATGTTGACTACAGTTGTTTTTGTCCCAGGGTCTCCCATTGTGAACGCTAACAAAGTGGCCTCTCCCCCATTCATTCATGCTTTTGGCCTCCTCTGGCTGGCTGGTCTTTTCTCTTGTCAGAATGCAGGTATTGTTCAGATGGGAAAGGAAAGCCCCCTTGTTTTTTTTTTTTTTTTGGACTAGATGCAGGGAATTTAAGAGGTAGAAATGTGAGAGAGACAGAGAGAAAGAAAGGTAAGACAGCTCCAACCTGAATTGAAAGGGGAAGAATCAGCTCTCCTTCCTCTCAGTAGACTTTTTCCTTTGCTCCAGAGACAGTCGTTGGCATAATGAGGAGTCAAATTGTGCCTGATTTGACTTCATGCTTTTACTTACCTGCACCTGCAGCACATGGCAAAAAAAGGAATCTCAAGAAAGTAAAAAGCCTTGTTCCTGAGAAATATTCTTTCTAAACAGAAAAATAAATATGTCAAGCATGTTTTTCAGTGGAAAAGTGACTTAATTTTGACTAAAAATATCTTTTTTGCTGTGATATTCTTACGGCTTTTGAACCTGTAATGAGCTAGAACAATAGTTTAGCTTGTTATTAATATCCCAGCAGAGGAAAATATTGTTACCCTCAGGTTTGTCTGTACGTTCATCTGTATGTCTGCACTTGTTACTCAAAAACTGCAGCACATCTCAATTTAAAACTTTTACGTGAGGTTCAGTAGGTCTGTACCATATGTTGGTGGTTCTCCTATGGAAGAAGGTCAGGAGTGGCAGAGTTCTTCATTTTTGTGACTTTTTCTTAGAAGAGATGGCAGTTATGGCTTTGAAAAATAAAAACAGACATGCCACACAATAGTATCTGTCATGATCCTTTTCTTGGTGTGACAGTGGTTCACAAACTTTTTACAGTGGAGTCCCCCCTGAAATAGATTTTTTTTTTTACCCTCAACTTTCGCTTCAGCTTTTTTCATTGAAAAAAATCAGGCAAAATTTGTTCCTAATTTTTATACCAAAGGTGTCTGTTTTTATTTTCTAAACAGTGTAAACAAACAACATATATTTAACTTTTATATATTAAAAATAAAACATTTTATGTACAAAACATACACTGCGAAGTACCCTCTTTCATTGATAAGAAAAATACATTAAATGATCCTTAATGAATAAATGAACCTTTCATCAACAACAAATAGCCTAATTACTTAGTTACTCAAATAAACTCATCTTGAATAATTTAAAATAGAAATGTTCTTAATGTTGCCAAAGCTTAAACAAGATGACTGACAATAAAACTAGGAGTGTTAATTTTATTACATGAATTTATTTATTGTTTTATATTTTAGCATTTATTCTCTTTATTTATTTTGTATTCAGAACATGATGACTTATTTAATGTATTTTTCCCCAAAAAAATTCAAGTACCCCCTGGGCTTCTTCCAGATACTTCAGGGGGTACGCATACCCCCCCTTTGAGAAAGACTGATCTAGTACATAGACCATGTTTTTTATGTGATTTCCAAAACTGCCACATTTGATGGTCTTTCCTGAGCTCTGTTTATAAAATACTGAGTTCAAATTTGTTTTCTACAGACATCGTTCATTACTTGTTTTTTCTTTATATATAAAACCTGTTTATTCTGTTGCTGACAATAGAACTGACACTGAAAACACATCCATTCCAAGTAACATGAAAACTATTCAGCAAATAAATATGCATCTAAATTGTATTGTATTAGTATGACTCTACCACTGCCAGAATATTCACAGTATTTAATACTTGAAATGTACTGTTTAAGCTCAATTTTAAAGATTAAAAAAGAAGGTTTGTGATTGGAGAGTTTGGATTTATGATTATGATATTTTGCTAAAAAACAAATTAGATTGATGATGTAATATTGATCTGATTTGGTAGCAAGATATGAAACAATTCCAAACAATGTTTTTGCACCAGTAAGAGAAAAATCAGAATCAATATTTTGACAAATAAAAAAACAGACATCTTGCCAGAAAACGCTTGAGAAGGGACAGCTGCAGTATTTAGAGAGGAGATCAACAGGTAAACATGTCCATCTGTATGGGATGATAGTGAGGATGAGGATGAAGATGAAGATACGTGGCTGTGACTGGCAGAGGGTCGTCATGATGGAGTTCAGAGTCTGGTTTTAATCTTAATCCACATCGTGACGTTTCTGTTGTGTTTTTCGAAGTGAACCATCTTGTTGCACCGTTTGTGTTGTTACCTTGGTGTCCTTGGAAAAGTCAACTTTATGATGCTTCTCTAATCTGCCTGATATAATTAATTATTTTTCAAAGATTCAAAAATTTTATTTGCCATTTGTGCATACATATACACATAGGAACTCTTGTATGGTCGTTCAGGGAGTCAGATAAAAGATACTAGAAAAAAAAACCATAAGTCTGTAAAAAAGTCCACTTACATGTATAAATATAGATATACAAAAGTGCATAGAAACCAATAAAAGTACATAAAAACCGACCCAAAAACCAACTATTCTATTACTGAAAGATACAACTGTGCGTCTCCAGCTTCTTTGTTGCCACCTGTGCAGTAATCTACAACTGTCAGAAACCAGGATAGTGTGAAAGCATGTGACAGTTTCCTGTATATTATTGGAACATTCATAGATTATCCAGAGTTTTTAACCTATGGTACATTTTAATCAGGTTACTGACATTCAGATATGTTTACCTGTGCAGTCACAAAGCCTGGATACTTCAAGAACCGAGGTAATTGTGCATGTGAGCTTTACGTCATCAAACAGAATACACAAACCAGAACAGAAGACCAAGTCCTGGCTATATGTGTGTGGGTGGCAGGGATGATAATATATGAGAAAAGGTCGATTGGAGAGGTCTGCACTGTATCCCAGTACATATAGTTGTTTTCTTCAATTTCTTGTTCATTTTAATGCCTGGTACAACTAAAGGTACATTTGTTTGGGCAAATATAGTGATACCAACAAAAATAGCTCATTGTAGTTTAATTTCAGAGCTGATATCTATCCATTTTTCATGTTTTCTTGACAATAACCAAAATCATTTCAGTTCTTCCATCAATATCTATGGCATTGTACTGACAAAAACAGTGCTTTTATTCATTCAATGTTTTCTTTTCTGTCTGTTTTAGTCGCATGATACACACAGGAGTTAGTACTGGATTGCATAACCATTGTATTTTTTATGACTTTTGATGGTCTAATAATTTTTTCCACAACTGTATATATGGATGGATGGATGGATGGATGTGTGTGTATATATATTTATTCGTGTGTATATGTGCATGTATGTATCTGTATATGTATATATTTTTTTGCATAAATTGAGTAATTTCCACCATAACCTGTGAAAGAAAAGAAACAAATTGCCGCATAAAAAGAAATCGCTGTTATGCAGGAAATTAAATGTTAATGTGCCTCCTCTGTATGTTCAAATCAAACCCACGTGAATGTCGACATCCATGTTTTTCAAAAGTAAAATAAACCCTTTCTTTACAATGCAGCCTGTATGCATCCGTGGAGTGAGACATTGTTTATATTCCTGTTGAATGGACATATTTGTAATTGGATCATTAACTCAGTGTGGGGGAAGCGCTGTGTGTAAACATCATCCGTCAGCAGCCGTGTGGGTTTAGTTTATGGTTCAGATTCCGCGTGCTATCTGCCACTGAGTCACGGGCTTCTGCGGTGGCGGCATTTGCAAATCGCATCCAAGACGAATGTCAAACAGACAAGTGAAGCTTTTTTTTTTTTTCTTTTTTATTCCCGCTGAAGCTCTCAACACTGTTCTCTTTCTGGCAGGAAGCACATAAAGTAGTCAAATGAATGATAAGAATCTTTGTTCCATTTGATATTATCATCGAGAGGCTTATTTACACTTTGTTTGAAACACCGCCAGGATATCCACCCACAAAGCCACCTGAGCAGACACAGGTGGGCTTTGCAGACAGAACCGTCAGATTCATCCCTCTGTTACAGTCAGTGTTGTGCAAGTTACTTCCAAACTGTAATCCATTACAGATTACTTGTCACTGTTATTTCAAAGTAATTCCTTACCTTACAATATTAGTGTCTCAGAACTGTAATGCGTTACATGTCTCCTGCATTACTTTTGAGTTACATACAGACTCTTGTAATAAATGCTCTCCAATACGACAGATAGTAGAGCGTGGACGGATAACTCAGTAAGTAACGCTGCCGTCTACGATGTTCGAATCCCAGCAGGAACGCTTGCATTTTTTCCAACATTTTACATGTTCAAACAGGGGGTGCAGCTTCAAGAACGCCAGTAGATAAATCCACACCGATCAAGATTCTAACGAGTCATTAAAAACGTTAGCTTACCTTACCATTGCTGATCACAGGGATCATGCAAACTAGCTAACGTGCTAAGTAGCTTCTGTAAAGCAGGGTTAGGGTTAGTATGGAGCATACGTCCATGTGACCAGTGGACTGTCTTCTGCCGTCTTCACTCATTGGCAGACGCGTCACTGATTCCTTAAAGTCTCGGTCTTGCATGTTTTTTTGAGCAATTAACCCCATACAGACCCAAACATCCACCATCAAACAAAATCGTCCACTGATCTAAATTGTTTAATACCTGTTGATCCACAAATCCTATCAGTCCATGTAAATAATTGGTGTAAAATGCAGTTTGTCGTCTTTTCATGGTCATCAGATATGACCCATTTGGATGTTCTGAGGCCCCGTAGTTACCGTGGAAACACCGTCATCTTCTACAACATTGATTCACCAGTAAAACCCATGGAAGTTGATAAATGACAGTGGATGGAGACACTTGGTTTAAGTTCAGTTATTGATATCTTTGACTGAAAAAGTCACTTTTTCTTCATTTTTCTTTGTTTCTGATATAATAACCCTCAACTTTAATCTGAGTTTTTTATGAACATCTACATGATTAGTTAATTAAATATAAGAAAATACATGAGTTTTACTGAAAAAATGCAAAATACAGAGTTTAATATTTTAATAAAAGGTGATATATCACTTAAGAAAGGTTAGAGAGAAAAAATCATTTTGAAACTGCCATAAAAGTAGCGCTGGGTCTTTATGGGTTAAATTATGGGTGAAAAGTGTGTTGTAACTCAAGCGCTATCGAACATGTACTGAGTAAAATATTACTGAAAATTGATTAGTAATGCCTTACACTGTTGCTTTACAGCAGAAAGTAATCTGTTACTGTAATGCATTACTTTTATAATGCGTTACTCCCAACACCGTTTACAGTCTGAAAGTGCAGACAGAGGAGGCTGAATGGGAGCTGTCATGCCTCAGGATGGAGAATGAATTCGCTTAGGTTTTGTGGCCGTGAGCAGAGCCGTTCTCTCAAGATGTTCCCGAGCGCTTCATAAGGTTTCCTCCAAGTCTCGTAACCTCACCCAAGAAGAAATGGGTGAAATCCGATCCCCTGCAGTCACGCCGTTTGTCCCACTTCCACATGTGAATGAAAAACAGAACAAAGCTTTGGCGAAGACTTTTAGGAAAATTGGTAGAGTGGGACGCACAGGAGTGCATATGAGCAAACATATTTCATCACTTTTGTTAATTTTTAGGAAATGTGCCATGGAATTGTTCTCCAATGGCTTTGTGATTAATTAATCCTCATTTGACCTCTCTATCAGTGTGGGCTCTAATTGAGTTTTTAGTTACTGCTTGTCTTTCTTCCTTTGTGCTGTAGGACTGAAGCCATTTTCTATCCTCAGTGTTACAGTTCCATCTAGTGGCTCTTTTTCACTAACATTACGCTGTATATTATAAATCCAGATCATTGATATCTGGATGCATGCTTCCTATAGTCTGATGCATGCGAGGGCGTCTGTAAATGTCTTGATACTGCAGCGCTGTTATGTGGTCCTGATCTGCTGCACAAGCACTCAGTGACTCGACAAACTTTTAATGATCTCAACCTCTTCAGCTCAGCTGCAGGCGAACGACTAATGAACACACTGAGTACACGATTATTAGGCAAATAGAACTCCTCTGGATTCATTTTATGGTCGAAAATAAAATGTTGTCAGTCAGTCCAAAATGTTATACAACACTGGTTCTAAACATAGAAAACCGGCCGACCACAGGGTCCAGTCGGGCCCGTGGGATGAATTTGTGAAATGCAAAACTTGCACTGAAGATATTAACGATCGTTTTAGTTCAGGTTCCACATACAAACCAATATGATCTCCAGTGGATCAGACCAGTAAAATACTATCATAATAACCTATAAATAATGACAATTCCAAATGTTTTTTCTAAATTGTAGTGTAAAAAAAGTAAAATTACATGAAAATGTTTACATGTACAAACTATCCTTGTAACAAAAAGTGTGGATACCTGAACAACCAGAAATGTCTTAAGAGACATAAGTGTAATTTTACTAATATTCTGCCTGTTACTAAATGTTTTGTATATTTGTAGATCCACTGTGATCCGTAAGTTGTAATGTACATGTGTAAATGATAATCTGAGACATGATATTGTTAAAATTGCACTTATTTTTTTCAATAAATTTCAGGATTTTTTAAATTGTTGTTCATGTTTTTCATATTTTTTAAAGGATAGTTTGTAGATGTAAACATTTTCATCTTGTAACTTTACTTTTTTCACTCTAAAACATGCAGACAAGTTTGTATTTGACATTACTTATAGGTTATTATGTTATTATTGTACTGGTCTGGCCCACTTCAGATCATATTGGGAGTTTGTGGTTCTTGAACTAAAATAAGTTTGACACCCCTGTTATAGAACATCTGAATCCGGACGTTTAACCAAAGAAATGTGACTTTTCTCATTCTTTGGGGTGATGTAAAAATGTGCAAAATTATCCAGCAGCTAAATTCCAAAAACACATTTTTCCATCCATGTTATCTACGTGTTTCATGATCTGTTCTGTTCTTCAAGCTGTTCAGAGGTTTGTAGTCTTTCCTCAACCCTAAATCTGAAGTCTGAGAACGATCCACGAGTTCTCACTAAGATTTAAGTCAGGCAGGGAAGGGGATTATCTGCTCGTCTTTGAGAGTTAAGCTGTGGACTTGTTACCTGCACCACCTAAGAGTGTCTTTTAGGAGCTAGTACTGGTTTTAACCTTTGGAAAATCTGTCGTAAGTTAAATCATGGCTCTTGACTTCTAAATCTTATCCACTGGCGGCCATGGTGCAGGTTTCCTTTCACTGTTCCTGTCTCTGAACGCCCTGTACTGCAGGTCTGAAGTATGGTGACGCTAGAGGATGTTGTGTATCTGGTAGCTTCCATTTCTTTATTAACCTTTTATCGGGCATTTTTGACTATTTTTGGTAATTTCTGCATGCATTACAAGGCAGTAGCTGGGTTTCCATTACCCTTAGAAATGTGCAAAATGCAATAGAAAACTGGTAATGGAAACACCGAAATGTTGCAAAAACTGTCAAAGATCACAAAAATGGTTTTACGCTCTCATGACATGGTTTTTGAGACATTTCGATATAGAAGTATAGTGCGAAAGTGTAACGTAAACACATTTTGTGCATTTTCACACATCTGTGCCCAGTGGTTTTGCTGAGTCCAAGCGTCTGCCCTATGACCCTGGACTCAGAACAGGTGGTTCTACCTTGTACAGGACAATAGACACTGGCTTTAGTGGAGGAACTGCTTCCCCAGGGCAGGACAAGTCTGGTGCCACCCGAGGTTCAGCAACATCACACAGTTCCGTAAACGTTGCCCGGGTCATTCTGAAATTCTGGATCCACGACTGGTTGGTGAATTCCTGGTGTACAATTATCTCCGCTGCGACAAATAAGGACTAGTCTGGTAAATTTTTACACAGCTCAATTTCTATATAAAGCCAATAAAAATCAACTACCAGCCAACATACAAAGAGAGGGGGGGCTATAACCTGAGGGGATGTGGGAATTTCAAAGTCCAGACAGTAAGGACAACCAGGAAAAGTTTGTGTGTGTCTGTGTGTGGGGTCAAGCTTTGGAATGGGTTGGGGGTAGACCTCAGGCAGTGTCCAAACATTCAAAAATTCCAAAAAAAAAAAATGTACAAAGAAATGGTTTTGTCACCATATCTGGCTCGAGGAAAGGTGTGATCATTATTGGATTATCAGGTTGTTATATTGTAGGGTGTGTGTGTGTGTGTGTGTGTGTGTGTGTACATGGGAGTGCAGATGGGGGTTGGTGTACAGATGTAGATATAAATTGGTGTGTATGTATATGTGACTGTGTATATATGTACAGGTTTGTAGGGGGGTGTTTATGAATAATCACAAGCTAATGTTGAATATTATGTGATTAGGCACTAACAGTCTGAGGACTGGAACTGGGGGGTAGGACTGGATAAGCAACGGCTTCTTCCAACTCCCTTTCAGGCACAGCAGTTGTTTCTTTTTCTATTATTCCATTTTTTATTTTTTGTTTTATTTTTTCCTTATGTTTTGTACTACGTTTGTGTCTGAAATAAACTAAACTAAAACTTTGCCTTGAGACGATTATACGATCCCATCTGTTTGCTTAAGACAGTCAGTGCAATAGCAGTAGATGAACCGACACTAAAGTGGCAACACCATGGAGGTTTGGATCAAACTACGAGAATTACAAAATGTTGTGAGACGGGACTTTACTAGAATCACACATCAGAAGCCAAACACTCTTCAATGGAAACAGTCTCTTACGTTCCCTTTCATTTTGCTCAAGGAAACACATGAACAATCTAGTAAACAAACACAACATGCTCCGTGTCCATTTCCCTTTGCCCTCTGCTAAAATATGGTCCTCCTGCATGTTATCAGCCTCAGTTCAGCAGTAAATCACTCTTTAGTCTGTTTATAATAATGGAATGTATAATATTATGCTGTTTTGTAGATGTTGGAGTTGGATTTATCATCATGCTGCTGTCGCTGATGTTGGAAACTTTTTAATTTGACACAACCTGTCATAATGATAAATGCCTGTTGAGCCAGTTTGGAAAAAATCAGAAAGGTTGAAGCTTCTGTATCAGCCGAACTTTAAATTGCCCCAATGTCTGAACGGAATTTTTCACTTTTCTTTTTTTTTGACTGATCTCTGCTGTTATAATGACACTATAATAAGACTGAAACATTTGTGAAACCGAAAGATCCACGACTATGCGCAGCAAAGTTTATATTTTTAATAAAGTTAGAAAATACACATAAACATACTATTCATGTCAGAATACGCATTTGTCTAATACTCGTGTTAAACTGCATGAAAAATGCATTGTTCTTTTTAAAAGTCACTTTGTGGAGTTAGACTTCTACCTCAAATAAATATGTTGGTTTTATCAGAATAATATCCACGGCCTTTGTACCTTACAAGATAATTTTTAAAGGTTAATTCACTTTATTTTCCCCGTAGTGAAGTTCAGTCTCTGCATTTTACCCATTCTAATACACACACAGTACCTAGCATTAGCACTTTACACATCAGGACCAGTGAGCTGCAATTGAAGGCACTTGTGACCAACTCCAGATCTGCATCAGCACCTCGATCAAAGGTCAAAATCAGCTTTGTTGTCAGTTCTGCCATATGTACATCGCATACAGAAATCTGAAATTACGAAACTCTGAGGCCCCATGGTGCAAAATGAACATAGTAGAAAAAAAAACAAAACACAAAAATCTGAATATAACTATAAACATAGAGTATAAGTATAAACAGAATATAACTGTAAACAATATAGATATAAACACAGAATATAACTATAAACATAGAATATAAGTATAAACCGAATATAACTGTAAAAACTATAAATATAAACATAGAATATAGCTTTAAACATAGAATATAAGTATAAACTGAATATAACTGTAAACAATATAAATATAAACATAGAATATAGCTTTAAACATAGAATATAAGTATAAACTGAATATAACTGTAAACAACATAAATGTGTGTCACAAGGGATGAAATTTGGATTTACCAGTTTGACCCAGAGAGCAAAATTCAGTCAAACGAGTGTCATCCAAAAGGAGCAGAGAGGTCTGTTAAATAAATACATACATACATACATACATGTTTTATTACATTTGTCTGCAAACTTTTTGACTCTCCCTCATACTTGTGTATCTAAAAACTCCAGTTTGATTGATAAGATTGAAAAGGTGAAATGACAGTCACCATAGTTCGTCCAGCCTTTTGCCTACACATGTTTTTACAGCTACGTTACAGGTTTGTACACTGTTGAAAACGGAAAAATACGAGTTCATCTTGACAAAAAAAAGTAGATGTTTGGATTTTATCTTGTTAGAATTTAAGTTCAACAGATTCTTAAATAGATTTATTAATAGGACTGCATTTTTTTTCTTACATACCTTCAACGTCTGTTTTTTCTTCTTTACATGTTCAAAATAAACTGCAATTTCTAAGTGAGATATTATCAGAATGAAAAACAGAACAATGCCAGTCTTCAGGTACTAAATGTGTCACACACACACATGCTGTAACTTGGTCTCCGTTGTTCCACCAGGCCGTCACGTAGTATACATTTCTGTGCTCACCCCCGGTGAAATATTATCTTTAAAGACGTTAGCCTCCTGTGGTTTTGTAATTTTCACCTGTATGCACACATCAGCACTTCCACCGGGGCTCTCATGTCGAACCTGGGCGTGCTGCCAGATGAAGATGAGTGTTGAGCCTCTGCACTCAGCCGTGGGTCTGCAGAGGGTTTCCACACTAAATATGACTCTGATCTGTTTGGGTGAGGGGGCGGCTATGCTAATCACTAGTTAACTTGTGATTCAAAGGTTCATATCGTAACGCAACTGATGAAATATAGGCTCGAGATATACAAATCTAACAAGTGGTGCCAGGCACAACAAACCCCACCCTTCGCATGTATTATAGCTTATTTTGGCATGGATCCAGCTGATGTCATCATATCAATTGCCTCTATACATGTGTCAAGTTTGAAGTAAAGTGAAACAAAATGGATGTTTTATAGACATTTTAAATTTTGCCCATTATAAGTAAATCAATCAATCAATCAATCAATCAATCAATATTCATAAAAAATTGGAACTTTGACCTACTTCTCCCAAAATGTAAATCCCTCTATTATGGGTCACTAGCAATCTGTAAACCCAGTTTGGTATGAATTCAATCAATAGGTCTGTTGCTACTGATGTGAAATTTCACCCATTCTAAGTAAATGGGGAAATAAACTATTTTAAAAAATGAATAAAAAATTTGAACTTTGACTTACTGTTCCCAAAATGAATTCAGGCTTAATCTGGGTTACTGGCAGTCTATAAACCCAATTAAGTATGAATTCAGCCAATAGTTTTACTGCTAGAGTGTTCACAAGCAAAGAAAGAAACAAACCAAGCCAAACCAAAAACAATACCCCTTGTATTGTAATAAGAAGTTAGACAAATACCAACTATAGAAATGAAAATACTGTAGACGTCTGATTTAAGGGATGCCTGTAGTCATGCACTTGTTTCGCTGATAATTAGTCAGTTGTGCCTGAAATGTCATGAAATTATTCAGAGGCTTGTCACAGTCATGTCTTTTTTTCTGGCATTTGTGACATACTTGTGTGACATCTGCTTGATGGAGTTTTGACAGCTGTTTTATTGTTGTAGATATCAGTCATACTGAGCCTTCCCCTTTTTCTTGTAAATTTAATAAATACTGTGCAGCATCTGGGTTTCATTCACTGCCTTATTGTACATTATTATGTTTATTGCATGTCTTGCTAACATTAATATCAAATTTGTCTCCTAGATGACAAGTTAAACACTAATGTGGCCTTTATACGCTGGAAGCGATGCTAATTTATGACACTTTTTCAGTTAGAGGTCTTAGTCAATTCATGCTCATTCTACAGAAATAATAGTCGATACAGTCAAAATCATACAGTCGCAGAAAAAAATATTAGACCACCCTTGTTTTCTTCAATTTCTTGTTCATTTTAATGCCTGGTCCAACTA
>JAPQRP010000008.1:18006799-18017035 GCA_037367295.1 Apogon hyalosoma | reverse complement strand
AAATAGCTCATAGTAGTTTCATTTCAGAGCTGATATCTATCCATTTTCTATGTTTTCTTGATAATAACCAAAATCACCTCAGTTCTTCCATCAATATCTGTGGCATTGTACTGACAAAAACAGTGCTTTTATTCATTCCATGTTTTCTTTTTTCTGTCTGTTTTAGTCACATAATACACACAGGAGTTAGGACTGGATTGCATAACCATTGTTTTTGGTGACTTTTGATGGTCTAATAATTTTTTTCCGTGACTGTATGTAAAAATGCTGATCATATGTTTGAGCTCAATCTTTAACCCATAAAGACACAAATATACACCAGTGACCAAAAGCATCTACTGATCTAAAAAGGTTTAATAACCTTAGAACCACTAATCCTATCAATACATATAAATAATTGATGTAAAATACAGTTTGTCATCTTTTCATGGTCATCAGAAATGACCCATTTGGATGTTCAGAGGCTCTGTAGTGAACGTGGAAACACCACCATCTTCTTATTTTCAGTGCAAAAGCTGAGGGAGAATAAAACATTCCAGTTTCAGTCATGACATCAACAACACTTTGATCAAAAATATATGTATATAATATAATACACACACACACACACACACACACACACACACACACACACACATATATATATATATATATATGAACATTCCCTCAGTGTGTAAAGACCGTTGAGCTTCCATAAATCACCCTTGGTAAACTAATATGATTTTTTTTATTTGAGCACATATCTTGTTGACAAACAGGTTTGTGGTTTATGACCTTTAACCACTAGACAATAAAGCAAATCTAACGTGTTGTGATTTTCATTTCATATGCCATATTTTCAATACTCCAACCACTCAGTCTCTTTAGTCTTAACTCTGTAATTTGGAATATGTAGACATTCTAAGTTCTATTTTTCCCAACACCTAACCTGTAGGAACAGACATATTCCAATTTTAGAATTGTGCATGAATGCATCATTGTGCTAGACCTCTCAATATATGCGAATTTCTGAAAATATTTAAAAGAAATAATTGATAAGTATAAAACTAACGTCCTGATCACTCAAGCTCATACTTTTGCAGAAGAATGTGTTTCATATTACACTTAAGTTTGACTAGTTGTGAGGGGATGCTTTGACCAGGAGGGGGCGCACTAGAACATCAGGACTGATACAGACTGTTTGGATGACCTGCTGCTCCATGCACATGGCAAAAAAAAAAATGAATAGTGCCTTTTAAAGAAAATGACAACATTTAGTTTCTTTGCACATTTAGAAGATGAGGGATGATTGTGGTGGTAAATGTAACCTACAGAAGTTGGATAAGATGCTCATAATTGAACTCATAAAGCTGTAAGGAAGCAGGCGAACAGGAGGAGGAGGATGGTGAGGGTGATCGAGGCAGAGAGGAAAGAGAGGGAAAAGAGAGCGAGAGACTGAGGGCTTTGCTGAGAGAGAGAGAGACGGAGTGTATGTTGGGGACAAAAGCCTGTATGTGAAATCCTCCTCATGAGGCACCAACCTGCTTTCTAGCCTTCCTGTTTGGTCCTACTCCAGCCTCTTCCCCCACTCGTCTGTCAGCCTCACAGCTTGGTGCTACAGCAGACTTCATCCGGGTGGCTGTGGTAGTTTTTTGTTTTTTTTTAATTCCATTTCTTCTTCTTCATATTTTAAAGGAATGTCTCCAATAGTCAAAAGTCCAGAGTGCACTCCAGTGCTGTGCCACTGTAAAGTTGCCTGCACCAACAATACTTTGTCGCTGATGTTTGGATGCAAGGTAGGTTGCAGACCACTGTGTTCGCTTTACAGACGCGGGAGAAAGCGTTTTCTATCAGCCAATGACTTTAGAGGATTTTCCTGTGATGCTGCATTTACATTACAAACCCGATGCGAGTGAGTCGTACTAGTTTAGAATTGTACTTAAGCTGCAGCTCTTCTGTATCCTTCATTTTTTTCGTTTTCCTTTTCTGGCTGCAATCCTTCAAGCTCTGTTAATGCTTACTGGGGCTTAATGAGGGCATATTTACAGCCACTGTAATATTTCTGCATGCCTGTACTGTCACCCTTTATTTATCATAGTGACAGGTCAGAATTAATCCTGCCTTTAACAGGCCATAATGCAAATCAAATGCTGTTCCTTATTACTTCTGCCTCCTCTTTAGTTGTGACTTGCAACTTAATTTAAAACTATTCAGTCTGTTGATATGACCCAGAGTGTGTGTGTGTGTTATTTAATTTAATCAGACTATGTGAATAAGATGCAAAATATATACAGTTGTGGAAAAAAATTATGACAACCCTTGATTCCTTCAATTTCTTGTTCATTTTAATGCCTGGTACAACTAAGGGAACATTAGTTTGGACAAATATAATAACAACAAAAATAGCTCATAGTAGTTGAATTTCAGAGCTGATATCTATCCGTTTTCCATGTTTTCTTCATAATAACCAAAATCACTTCAGTTCTTCCATCAATATCTATGGCATTGTACTGACAAAGACAGTGCTTTTATTCATTCCATGTTTTCTTTTCTGCCTGTTTTAGTCACATGATACACACAGGAGTTAGAACTTGAATAATGCACAACCATGATTTCTGATGACTTTTGAAGGTCTAACAATTGTTCATTTTAGGATAAGATACCAGGTTTAGTGTAGTTTTTTTTTGTTTGTTTTTTATTTATTTATTTTAAAACCTAGTTGTGTAGAGAAGGTAGATAGATCGAAGTAGGTAGAGAAGAGTTGCTCCAGGGGTGTCAGAAAGAAAGATTATGCTTACCTGATTCCATATTGTAAAGGAGGTAATTATGTAGTTTTTTTGTGCAGTATCCCCTTTTTTTAACCTGAAGGTTTAATGTGTTCTTCAAGGAATACAATTAATCTTCAGTGACACAGTGGTTTACAGTAGCTACGGTGAGTTGATGAGGGTTATATTGTGTATTGTTGTCTGAGTGAGCAAGCAGTTGGTGTTATTAAAAAAAAAAAAAAAAAAAGTATGTTCCATTGCTTCTGCTGTTTCTAATTAGAGCTTTGTGTAACGTGATTATCAACATCAACACATTACTTGGTGTCGCTTTTTCAGACTTTTCTACAGCTTAAGGAGTTCAAATTTCATGCACGATGTTTATTCATTTAAAAGATCATTTTGTAACTTAGTAAAGTCACAGTTTGTGGGAAGACTATTGAAGTATCGGGCTGTGGAAATATACAAATATAAAGACACGCACACACACGCACACACACGCACGACTTGTTCAGAGTCTGAATATGTCTCTGCAGCTTCTATATGACCAGACTGTTGTAATTTTCCCCTCTCTTTTAATACTTTTTCACCTCCCTCTGTAGGGGTGTGTATTTTCAAAAATCTGGGATACGATACAAACCACAAGAATAAGATCACGATACACTATATCACGATATATCATGATACTGTTAACAAGGTTTCTTTTTTGTTATTTCCTGGAAGAATTGAATGATACCAGAAATATGCACAAATACTAAACACATTGTTATTTGATCAGAACAGGATCTAATACCATATCACACAATTTTCCTCTGTAAAAACTTAAAATTTAAGTTACGTTTATCTATGTTGTGGTGTTAGATATGCATATGTTGAAACTGGCCCTATCTCGCAATGATAAAGAAGCCTTCAAAAAGAATTCTGGCTGCAGACAGTGATCTGGATCACCACCAAAAATGTAATCATTTGTTCCTTGTGCCAGCATCAAAATTTCCTGAAAATTTCATCAAAATCTTTCCACAACTTTGAGTTATCTTGCTAACAGACAGACCCCGATGAAAACTTAGCCTCCTTGGCGGGGAATAAGAATAGAATAGAGAATAGCATAGAATAGAATAGAATAGAATAGAATAGAATAGGATTTAGAATAGAATACAATAGAATATGGTCACTACACAACTGTACAAAAAAATTTAGCACAAGTAAAAAGCCCAAAGCTGAAAAAGACAAGGGGCTTCTGTGTTTTTATGACCTTCATAGGAGGAGAGTAGGGAGGATTCAGTGAGATGGAATCATGTATTTTGCTTGTTTTCACACCTTTTATTACCCTGTCCCCCGAAAGGGAGGCCAGGGGTATTGTTTTTGGTTCGGTTTGTTTGTTTCTTTTATTGTTAACACTTAAACAGAAAAACTATGAGTTGAATTCATACCAAACTGGGTTTATAGATTGCCAGTGACCCAGAATAGATGTGATTACATTTTGGGAAAAGTAGGTCAAAGTTAAAATTTTTTAAAAGAATTTTTAAAATATTTTTTTTACGCCCATTTACGCATAATGGGCAACACTTCAAATGTCTATAAAAACATCAATTTTGTTTCAATTTACTTCAGACTTGGCACTTGCAGTATATAGGAGTATTTGATATGCTGACATCAGCGCACCATGATGACATCAGCTGGATCCATGCCAAAATAAACTACAATATGCGTGAGGGGCGGGGTTTGTTGTGTCTGGCACCACTTGTTAACATGTGCGTTTTGTCATGGAAAAAAAATCACTCAAGTCATGTTAATAGCACGTACAGATGAGTTCTTAGCATTAAAGCCTCTCTCCCTGATTTAAACCAATGTGTAAGATTTAGGGGGATTTTAGAGGCTCTAATTACATAAATGGGAAATTGTTTTGCTCGTTCCATTTTGGGTGTTTTTCTTGGTGTTTAACCACCTTAAAAAAGCTGTTTATATCTACAGAGGGATCGTGGAGTTCACCGTGTTTCTATAGCCCAGAGCAGAGTTCTTCTTCTTTTGAAGTTTTATAGCAGGTGGCGTCCAGCGTTAAGGTGTGCTTCCATCACATACCGCTTTAAGAGTGGACCAGAGTTATTATACATTTGAGTAAAAAGCTCAGAACTGAGAAACTACTGGCAAGTAATGAGGCCCACATGTTTTTCAGCCAACACAGGATTACAGTAGAGGTATTTGGTTATTTGGAATCTGCAACTTCACTGCCAGATGCCACTAAATATCACAAATTAAGTGACATTTTGACTGATTCTTTATCCTTTGATCAATGTATTCCCTTTGTGTTTGCAACTTTTATTAAGATGCATTTTTGTTTACTGAAATAATGCTTTGCGTGTTGTTAAGAGCATGTGTGAATGGGTTTGTTTTGTCATGGAGCTTGCATTATATACCAGAATTGGTAAAATGTGAGTTTGATTTGTGCCACTTATAGAAGAAGCTTTTATCACACTGTCTCTGCTGTTGGACTAAAACAACCAAAAGCCACTTTCAATCACAACCCGCACAGTTAGTAGCTGTGTATTCAGGCTGTTTTTTTTTTTCTTTTTTTTCTTAGCAATAGGATTATTCCACGCAGCACCGAGACATAGACAGCGATGACTGGAAAAAACACCCAGACAGCGTGTGGGTGCAAAATCCATCCCTAACCTAAAAAAGAGCATGACATACTGAAGCTAAAAGTACCGGATGACAGCGCAAATGTGTATGTTTGACTGGAAAAGCAAGAAAAGCAGCGGGCAGGTGCTCTTTCATTTCCCCATAGCTCAGCTCTCCCTCCTACTGTCTGCAGGAATTAGGGCTGTAGTGGGGAAAGGAGTGAAGAGAGTCTAACTGTAGGTATATAAAGCCACAGAAAGAGGTCAGTGCACACAACCGCTAGGAGATTCCACAGTAAATCTGCAGAGGCTCTGAATGTGCCCTCGGCCATGCCACCCCACATTTCCATCTCATGTTGATTCTGCTGGTTGGAGCTGTAGTGAACGTCAGAGAGGAGGGATCCTCTCGGTGAAGCACGACAACACCACACGTGAGCGGTTACACTTCGCACACACTCAACCCCTCCAGCCCGACAGCTACGGCATATTATAAACCCTCACGTTGAGATGCACCGCTCTACAATTCTGAGGGTGTTTGCCTGTTTATGCAGCGTTTACTTCATCAGATTCAACCAGGAAGAAGGAATTAGCTGTCGCTTTTGTTTACCGTAGAGTGTAAAAATAGCCAAATGTGATTGAGTACTGATCATCGCGACACAAAAGGAGAAAACACGATGAATAATACAACTTTTTTTTTTCCCGGGAAAACAAAAGCAAGTACTATTAAGAATGACTAATGTGTGATTTCCTGGAGCAGCATTTTTAAATGTTTAGTTCATCTTGGCACAGAATAACAAATGTTTGCCCAGTGTGGTATAAACCAGCTGTGTGAATAATAGTGGAAACACATGCAGCTAAAAGCTAAACGTATGGAGTAAACCCTAGCTGAGGTGTATTTTTTATCAGAATCCAAACAAAAGTGGGTGGAAATTCACACAATTTGCTAATACAAAGAGTCAAAGGAGTCATTTTTAGGGTTAAATTCCCTCTGATGTCCCATTAGTGTGAGAAATCTGCTCTTGTGCTCGTTCTGCTTCTGCTTGCTTTCACATGCACATTTGCTGAGCCTCCGTCCAGTGGTCAGATGGCCTACTCCTCCATCCCTCCTCCCTCCAGCATTAGTCACTCATCGTTAAAGTATACATCAGTTCTCGAAGCTGTGTTCCACAAGATTCACATGGGACTCATCATGCCTCAGTGCCAGTTTTACTGCCGTACACAACAAACCGCAAAATGAGCGTAGGGACGACAGTGTGATGCATTTCTTTTGTGAGTTCAGCTACAGTTGTTTATACACTAACATCGGGATGGTAAGAGTGAAAGACTGTTTCACTGTCCATAACCTATAAGACACTGTGTCATTTTATAGGGTCATGCATCATTAAAATCAGGAGAAAATTAGGAAAACGTAAAGTTTGCAGGTCTATAAGTATAAATAGTCTTACATTTTAATCTGTTAAGTCATTTATTTCAATGTGATCCAAGCTGTTTCGCACCAAAGTCTGCATTTTTATTTTAAAAAACACTGAACTTCATAACTTGAATTTGTATGCACCTGTTGGTAAAACACAGACAAAGCATAATTATCATATTCCTAAATAAAACCCACCTCTGCTACTTATCTTTGTATTAACACTAAATGGACCAAAAGTATTGTGACATTTAAAACGTTTCATTGTTAACAGGTAGTGGGGCTATGCTATTATAATAGCAAATGTTATATTTTCATATAACAATAAATAGCATCACAATAAACATTGTTATGTCATCTTAAAAATGCTCAAACACGCACTTTCCTTAATTTTACTCAATAGCTACCTATCTACTTTGTGATTTCTGAAATATTTGTCATGTTCTGACCATATAAAATAATTTTATCTCACCCTTCCAGCCTTTACACTTAAAATAAATAGTATTTTGATGTTTATTGTCTGAATTATTGACAATAATTATTATTATGGCCATTATTATCATGACAATATTACATATTTCGTGTCATATTTCACACAGTGGAAAGCTGTAGCTGTGACGTACCTGGATATTTTTGTCCATATAACGTTCTTGAATGTTTGAATAAGAAAAAGACTATTTATCCCAAAATGTTTAAAGTGATCTTGAATTCAATCCAAGTGTGTACTATTACATGTAGCATATACTCAGAAGTTCTGCTTTAGTGACATTTATGTGACTTGAGCACTCAGTTTTGTCTAGTCTAACATCATTTTGTGCAGTTTTTCTGGTGTTAACACTTGTTGAAGAGGTCCTGTCATTGTTTCTCAGTAGCTTCCATTCTCTCATGTCTTTTATAAAATATGTGACTCCTTATCTTCAAAAATACTTAACTTTACACTGAATTGTAGGGATTAAATATTGACTTTATTTATGAGTTGCACTGGTATTTTTGTGCTTAACTTGATCAGCTTCTTAGAAAGTGGTGATTAAAAGAGCAGCCATAGATATAAAAACACATGACAAACATATTTTACTGTAACTTGAACAGTAAATGTATGATAATATATGTGTATATTTAAATAGCAGGAATATCACTGCGCATTAGCATAAAGATTTTTTCTGTAGCAACTCTGGCTGCATGATTTTATGAAAAATTCTTATTGTGAATTATGTGATTGCAATGAACCTGAGGTCGGCCGATATGGGTTTTTCCAAGGCTGATGCTGATTAAAAAAAAAAAAAAAAGCGAATGGCTGATATCTACAGCCCATTTTTGGGGCCGATATTTAAGGTCAATTTGTTTTTGTTTTTTTTAAAGCACGTTGACTGTAAAATACAATTGAAACACTCAGATAATTCAGATTTTTCTGCAGCAATATCAATGAAATTATTAATACACACACAGTACTCTTTTAACATTTATTGAACTTCAAGTACAGCCCACACAGGTGCCTGATCAAATATCTTATAACATTTTGACTACTGATTAAATATCGACTTTCAAAAAAAAAAAAAAATTAAGGCAGATGGCCGATATTGAAAAAAATTAAAATATCGGCTCGATATATCTACCTCTACAATAAACAAATGTAATCGGTGTCATCGTGGTCACGGGCATCCATTTCACCTGTTATACACGTAGCATGGTCATGTGACCGTACACTGCACACCCTTCACACAGACACAGATCAGAACACATGCATATGCAACACATTTTTTAAATATAATTGCAACCTTTTTTGTTATATTATTGCATAAAGTGACATTGCGATAGCCATACCACCACCAATCCAACCATGAACATCAGATGTGGGAAAAATCAAGTTAAAAGTGATACAAGTGAACTAGGAGACTGAGAGGAGACTGAGAGGTGGTGTCGTAGTTGAATCGGGTAAAATGCAAATTATAAAGTGTGTTTTTATGTAAGTGTATGCATGTGATATATGCATGGGTATAAATTAGAACCATTTGTTTTTATTTCAGGCTAAATCGTGCTCAGTGTTCCACAGTCCTCTAATATGGCAGTGTAAGTGCAGCAGGAGTGGTTTTACCCGGCGCTGCAGTGCTTCTCCACATAGATATTGTAGGTCACTGGGCTTCTCTCAGGCTTGGGGTCAAATGGCCTCGGAATGGCACTACTTTATCTGCGCTCTGTGGCTCGGAGCTTTCCCTCGTCATTTACTCGTTTAGTGCAAACATCTCACCTCATTATATAAATCTCGTTGTCGCCAGATTAGCATTTCAGTGTGCTCTGATAAGAACATGACACTAAACCACTGGAAAGAGGAGAACGGGTGACTTTTTTTTTTTATTTAAGCAGCAAAAAATAGATGAAGTAAATGTGGAATGTGGTTCCTGCAGCTCTGTGTTGTGTCCTGTTGTTTTGATTTAGTTGCATTGTTCCATTTACAGCAGGTGGCTGTTTTTGCAAGTCATTCATAGATGTGTACGGTCTTCAATGTAATTTATCACTGATGGATCTGCTGCTTTTTTCTTTTCCTTTTTGAAGGTAGATTGTACAATTTCATTAGTCTTTTATTTTATCAGTTGCCATGACAAACAGTACTGTGCAAAAGTATTGGGCCACATTTGACATTGTTGTTTTTACAGGGTTAAGCTAAAATAAATGTTAATAATATGTGATTTCCAATATAATGATGGATTGTCAAGCCATAACATTTAATACCACACATTGTTTTTTGTTCAGCTTCATCTATTAGAATTTTAACTTGGGTATTAGTCACACTTAAAATAAGACATAATCATCTAAAGAGTAACTTTTCAGTGAGATATAACTTATTTTCAGATAATAGATCTTGAAAATCTTATTTCAAGAAATCTTACCTAGATAATTTTCACTTGTTCCATTGGCAGATTTTTTTTTTGTGCTTGAGTTAAGCAAAAAAAAAAAAAAAAAAATTGAATTAAGTAAAAAAATCTGCCAATTCTGTGTGAAAATTATCTTGGTAAGTTTTGGATTTTTGCAGTGAGCTCCACTGTTGTAAGGGCAGATACAGGAAATCTTTCCTGCCACATGTCATTTCACTGTACAAACAACTAATTTCTGCCTGACTTTTAAACCTGGTCATAAACTTATTTCCACTGTGCACTTTATTGATATGTATCCATCTCCATCTTACTGAAAAAAAATTACTTTGCACATTATAGTTTATTTTTGCACCTTAGTGTTTCATCCTGTTTACCAGATTTCCTACAGTTCTTTTTTTATTCTTCTAATGTATTATGTATAGTTTGTTTGCTCTTGTATTGTATTTTTATTCTTATATTCTGTTTTCACTGTTTGTCATAGTGCTACTGCACTAGAATGTTGCAGTTTGGGATCAGTAAAATCTATCTATCTATCTATCTATCTATCTATCTATCTATCTATCTGTCTGTCTGTCTGTCTGTCTGTCTGTCTGTCT
>JAPQRP010000008.1:17984469-17994516 GCA_037367295.1 Apogon hyalosoma | reverse complement strand
TTTGTGCAGTAATCTACACCTGGCTTTTCTGCTTCCGTCCATAATAATATACATTATATAGCCTAAATGTCATCTAAAATTAGCCTTTATTTGAAACATAGCATAGCAAACTATCACATGATCAAAAACAAATTAATTTTAGCAAAAAAGAAAAAGAAAAAAAGGCTTTGTTTTGAATGTCTGGGGTCACCAGAAATATGTGACGTTAAAATGGGGTTACGAGCCAAAAAAAAAGGTTGGAAACCACTGACTTATAGACAGAATAAAATAGTCAGTATACAAATATATAAAAAATAAATAAATAATGCACATAATAAAATCTATGATAAAAGACGGTACTAATCTGATGTTAAAAAGTACTGCACTGACTATAGTTCAAATCAATAAATATTGCACAGTGTAGCTGAGATCCTTCCATATGTTTCACTGTTTATCTCTGACACTTGTGTTTATCAGTCTGACAGCAGTTGGGTTCAGACTGTATGGGAATGGAGTGTATTTTCTTGCTTGTGTTTAGTCTGTACCATTATGCGGCTGAGTAAACGTGTCCCTGTCCATCGCTCTCAGCAGTACCACTACCAGGAGGACGACTCGCCGCCACTTGACCAGGGATTCCCACGGCTCACCAATGAGGTGCGCGCCCCCGAGCTCGTGCACGTCTCAGAGAAGAACCTGTCGGAGATCGAGAACGTGCACGGCTACGTGTCCCACTCCCACATCTCTCCTCTCAAGGTCAGCACCCCTTTGCATCAGTTCAAGTGTGGGTTTTTTCTACATAACCCTCTGACCTTCATCCCAGCTCAGCATCATGAATGACTGCCAACATGGCCTCCTCTCAGTCTCCCCCTCCCTCTGTTTGTCAGGCAGCGTAGTCATTACTTTTCTGCGTTTATGCATAAATATCAGGTAAAAGTATTGTTTCTGTAATTTGCACAGTGAACTGTTTAACCCTTACATACTGTTCCATAGTGTCTATTTCAAATCTGCCCTGGACTAAGAGCCTGTAGCAAATTTTCAACCATAGTCCATAATTGTTAATATTATATGATAATAATAGTCTCCAAAAGCAGGAAGATATATTTTTAAAGGTTTTACACAATGTTTACAGGGAAAAACGTCTACAATGACGTAATATTATGTCTTATTTTGATGTTAGACATAAAAATCGACGATCCAGGGTGATTAAATGTATATTATTGAAGCTAAAATGTTCATGCTTGGACAGATGAGACTCACTCTATCAGTTTTATTATACCAAACACTGAAGAACCTCTTCAGAAGTATATGTTTTTTAAGATATTGTTTCCTTTATGCATGTTTTTGGTCATTTTACAGGAAGTCAGTGAATTTTAGACTTAATTTAGGGTTTTATTTTCCAGCTGTCAAATATCAAAATAAGCCATATTTGACCTCAACACTATGCAAGGGTTAATACAGCTGTATATTACAATCTTCCTGAAAATATAACGTATTCTTGTGAATTATTGCGAATTCAAGGCATTTTGGCGGTTAACTTTTCAAGCAGCCATTTTTAAAATTTAGGTTTAATTTAGACCATTTCTTTTGCACTTTTTAGTTAGTCTCTGCTCTTATTCTGCACAAATTTTATGTCATGTTTAAGGAAATAATGCAGTACCTCCTTCATATCGCTTCTCTCTGCCTTTCCCATTCCTTGCACACATTTTTCTTCTGCATCGTCCTCACTGAGTACCGGTGTGCCTTCAAATCTGGACTTTAGCCTCTGACCTCACTTTTCCTCCATCTGTGTTCCAGACGATATAAACTTCCTGCTTGATAGGGAGGTTCTGGATTATAAAGTAAAAGGCTTCTGTGAGAAATGAATAACCAGGGTTCATTCTGCTGAATCAGTTGTGAGTTGATGGAGTAGCCAGCAGAGGGCAGTGTTGTTAACAAAGAAAGCCTCCTCTGTGCCAGTTTCCTGCAGTTTGACATGTTGGGACACACTTTGTGTTGTTAAAGTGAATGGGGAACAAATGACCTGCATGTTTGCATTAGTAGAAGAGTCTGCAGATTAGTCTATTTACTGGTTAAATGAGGAAAGTTGAGGAACATTTTGCTACAAGACCAAGATGTAATAAAAATCCTTAAAGGTCTTTCTTATAGTGTTATATATACTTGACTCCAAAAACTTTGATGCTGACTTTTTTTTTAAATAAATTGGCAAAACATGATTATTTTTATTTCAGTGATGAGCTATTTTTTGCCTTCATCACATCTATAACACTAAGTAGCATGATGTTACACCTTATTAGTTAAATATTTTATTTATCATAAAGATGTTTAAAAATCTAATGAATGCCAGACTATATCTTATCCTCATTTTAGGATGGATGATCTGACCAAAAGATCATGTTAAATCATGTCATACTTCCATATTTCCTCTAAATTTTGTTGCAGTGTTGAACTTAATCTGAAATACGTCATCATGAATTTATTTCATCAGCAGAAGAAAAAAAAAAAGGTATTCAAGCTCCTGCAGGTTATGAACAAACCAGATATATTTAGACACTAAAGAATCACTTTACACATCATTATTATTATTATTGTTTTATTTATTTATTTATTTTAATTCAACCTTTATTTAACCACATAAAATCCCATTTAAAATCAAGATCTCTTGTACAAGGGCAACCTGGCCAAGAGGTCAAGCAGCACAAGCTATACCATAATGAAAAACAGGTTCAAAGATCAGTGATAACGAGTAGCAACATCAGCCTAGAACGTCTGTGTAGGTTCTCATTTGCCCAGGTCATTGTTCTTCTCGGTTCAACTGAACTAGTTTAGCTCTTTTGAAAACGTTTCGTCTCTCATCTAAGAGACTTCTTCAGTTCAGAGTTTCCAGGTTCCAGTTGAACTGAGAGGAACTACCAAGAAGATTAACACAGAACATTAACAACATTAGCCTAGAAGCATTAAAGATAGAAGCAACCCATGCTGCATCCCTCGTTGTAACATACAGGAGACACTCACCGGAGTTAAAACAGGTTTTAGAAGGCTATTATTCATTCATTTAATGACACAATCTTTGTAATTCATCTAAAAAGCATTAAGGTCGTCCACATTATGAGACTGTCTCATGGCTCAGCTTTATCTCCATTGTTTCCTTTTGACATGTAGGAGATGGTGTGTTTCTCCATCAGCGTTTAGATGTTTCTATGTGTTGTGAAAGGTTTTGTCTTGCTTCGTTTGCTCTTCCTGTTCTGTGTCATGAAGCAGAGGTGATTAGTGTAGGCTGTCCGTGGCATCAGATCTGCTGTCATGCATTGTAAATGTGGCTAATAAACCAAGAGAGGGCTGCCAAACATCTGCTGATGGTCTCCACATCAAGTCTCCCAGTTAATGTGGTTATTATTTATGTAGATGTATCACAAACACCCTTAAAGCAACCTTTGTGTTCATTATGTCTCTAGGTTTAAAGGGAACTCATTATACTGTAACTTTATGTTCCAGGGAAATTAGGTGAGTGTGGATGTGCTGTCGCTGCACCTTCCTGGGTGTTGATTTCCACAGAGGAGTGATGAGTTAAGTACGGCTGCAGAGCTGAAGTAGTGTTGACACTTGGCAGTGATTTCACCAGCGTCGGTGTCGGCTTTTTGACAAGCTGTGAACACAAATAAAAGTGATGCTTTGGCTTGTTGTGTTTGTTTTAGAAATCAGTGCGAGTCTGTGATTAGCACAGAACTGATGGTGAATGGCTTTCGTTTGGTTCATTGGCCCAGTGCGTGATGGGAATATATCCCACTGGGTATGTAAGAGAGGCTCTTCTTCATTGCAAAAAATAATGCAGGAAGCCAGAGTGGTTCACTCCCCCTCATCCTCATCCAATCTTAACTCCTTTGAACATTTTCCCCTTCCACTCAACATATGACTGGGTAACCATTACTAATGCTTTTTTATCCTGATGCATTAGGCTCCCTTCTATTTCTCTCTACATGTATCTCTCTTTCCCTTTTCCCCTTAAGTATACTGGCTAGTGATTTTGTCTTTCGTTTCTTACCTGCAGCCTGCACTGGTTACCCGTTTTGATCTTGCATACCCGGGTGTGACCACAGCAAACTACATGGCAAGTTTTATTTGATTTTATTTTGATTTTACCTCCGGGTAATGTTACCCTCCTGTATTTTATTTACTCTTTCTGGTATCATTTAAAACTTTTCCTTATTTCCGGGTCCTCATACCCAAAAAAATTGATGTCCCCCTCGATGCTGCATGGACTTTGTTTTGGTGTTCCCTTCAGTCCATTGCCTGAAGATCTTTCTTTTTAAGGCATTTCTTGTGGGTCGCTGCCCTTTCTTTTTGCCATACCCGCAATCTGTTAAATTAATCCCATGTGTGTTTGTGACCCATTTGCTTGCTAGCGAATCCTATGTGCTTGTTATGGTGTTACTGTGTATGGTGTTAGTGTCGGTGTCCAAGTATAAAACAAATCATGTATTACTATTATTTCACTGTCCCCTGCTCCTCCCACTCTCTTCAACCTACATTGAGTGTTTTTGTTTGCTTGTCGTACAGTTATATTAAAACAGCGAAGTCCATGTTACAGCATGTGCCACTGTGCCTTACCCCCCCACTTATGGTATGTTTTAACTAATGAAGAGTTATTACTGGTGCTTCTTCATAACAACGCTGATATGATTTAACACGTAGGTATAAAAAACATTTAAAGCAGTGCAGGCTCTTCATAATGAATATGGGGCTTTCATTTTGACAAGGAAACTCAAGGTCGTTTACTAGCTGTCAGTTTATAGCACCCAAAGTGAAATAAAGCCTATCAAATGTTGTATTTCACGAGAGCCAATGGCGCTGTCTGCATTTAGAAAAGGACAGGAGTCATCGCTTTAGTCTTAGAGAGACAGTACAGAGACACTGTGTTCATTATGGCCAGAAATATTGAGATTGATTCTGCAACTGTGTCACTGTTTACAATCAGAAGGAGCTCATTTGTTTTAGTAAAACAAAATAAAAAATATGTATTGTTGATACATAAATCAGAATTCCTTTTTTTGGGTAATTAATACTCTTGACACACTGTTTCTTGCTTACAGTCGTAAACTGAGATAAACACGCCAAGGGTTACTCTTCTGTTCCCCGTTTACTGTATACAATGAAATAACTGATCGATTTGATCTGTTTGATGAGGATGGGAGGAGTTTTTAGGTTTAGCCTCTGCACATTTAATCAAATGCTCCATAGCACAGATTTATTCAAGCACAGTTGATGGGATGGCATGAGATTTATTATGTGGTTTTACTAGGAGTTTACTGGAAAAGCTTTGGCAAGGTGACACACAGTCGTCTATAGTGTACAAGATGCTGGTAAGTGTGTGTCTTTGTTCGAAGCTCAGATTGTTTTGTCTTTTAATCACATTTTTGTGCACAGTTTTCCAGCCAAAGGGCCTGTCCCAAAGTCCACCCTTGGCAACTAGCACTCGTTTTGGAGTCCACTCGTTTTTGAAATCCACTTTGGAATGGAGTCACAAGTGGTAGGGATTTCTACCGACACAATGGGACACAGACGTCATCAATAAGTAATGAGGTCGTGCATATTACGAGTCTTCTCTTATACGTCTTTTCTGATACACTATCATCGACATCCCACCAATTTTACAACAAGACATTGCGACTATTATTGTGTAAAGGGATTTACAAAATGAGTGAACTCGAGTTAAGGTGGCACAGTAATTAATCTAAAATAACAAATGTAACATTCTAACTCCACATATATTTTCGTTTGCAAAAAAGTAAGATGTAGCATCAGATTTGCAAAGAAGATTGCTATTTGAAAAGAAAACTTACATTTGTTCGATTTCTTTCTAGCTCCTGTTGCCATGTTTACCATGTGTTTACACAGGGAAAGTGGAAGTGTTCGCAAAGCGTTGTGGGTGGCAAATTCTTCCCCTCTGTTTGAAGCAATCGTAGCGAGTCTGCATCCAAGCTGACTCCGTTCGAAGGGGCTGAATGACCACTCCCCCTCGATGCTAAAGAGAAACGGGACACACTACCCCTCTGAACATGTCTCCAAACGAAGGGATAGGGATGAAATGTAGGGCCAACGGGGGACTTTGGGACAGGCCCAAAATCTTCCTAAAGGGGCTATATGTAGTATTTCTACTTTTACATGTTAATATATGACTTAAAATTGTCATTAGAGTGTTTGGAAAAAGAGTTGTGAAGTTCTGTCAAAAGATGCCAATGTTTTGGATTGTAGAGATATGAACTAAATTTATTTACAGTGACAGGCTGGGGGATTTATGAGACCACTAGAGGGAGTATTGAGTCAATCTGCCGGTGTCACATGGTGAGGAAAACTAACACCATGCAGCCTTTAACTAAAGCATCAAAATGTGACCAAATGGGATGAGAACCACTAAGACCCAACTTTTAGAGTCAAATAAAAGAAGTGATTAAAAAATAAAGGCACTGCGTTGTTTCCACTGGACACAGCAACTTCTCTTTCCTAAGTTGCCCTTTGGTCCACAGTTCAGACTAAACTGGGACAGTTCTGATCTTGTTTGTTCGATTCCAAACAGATCTTTGGTTCAGCTACTGACAACACAAACCGAACAGAGAACACGCTGCGAAAATCCAAATCTTACCAAGTATATTTTTTTATCATTTCTAGTCAAAATATCTCATCACACTTAAAATAAGACATAATCACCTAAAGAGTAACTTTTCAGTGAGATATAAAGAACTTATTTTTAGACAATATTCAAGATTTTTTTTTTTGCTTCAAGCAAAAAAAAAAAAAAACTCCCACTGGAACAAGTGAAAATTATCTTGGTAAGATTTCTTGAAATATCTATTGTCGAAAAATAAGTTCTTATACCTCATTGAAAACTTACTCTTCAGGTTTTATTTTAAGTGTGATGAAATATTTTGACTAGAGCTGAGAAAAATACACTTGGTAAGATTTAGATTTTTTCCAGTGCAGGTGATTTGTGGTTTTACTGCAGTGGTTTTGTGTCTAAAAACAGAGCGAAGCTAACAGAGCTATAATGTAAACTATCACAGGGTTCCTGCAGGGTCTTAAATAGTCTTAAAAATCTTGAATGTACAAATCTGCATTGAATACCTTAAAAAAGTCTTTAAAAGGTGTTCAATTTCATATGATAGGTCTTAAGTTGTGTTGACATAAACTTGTCAGCTATGTTGTGTTTAAATGTGTCTGGGAAATATCAAACTGCAAAGAAAGTAACATTAGTCGACTCAGTTCCACCCGTTCCAACCTGACAATTTATGTTAAAATTAGGAATCAATTATCACTAAATTTGCAGCCTCCTGGTGAGAAATGACTCGGAATGGTGGGGATAAAGGCACTGGAGTAGATAAATACATTTTCTTCAATTCTAAGAGTCATGAGGTTTTGCCAGTATGGCCGTGAAATAGGCTGTGAAATAGGCATTAAGTTCTGTTCTAAGTAGTTTTGAAAAAGGTCTTAAATTTAACTCATAGAAAACAGTAGGAACCCTGGATCAGCTCACGCAGCGCATGAAGATTATAAGACACAGTGTTATTTTGACCGACTGTGAAAATAAGCAGCAGTGAGTTTTAGTTTGAAGAAGAAAACTTGATGATACCATAAATACAGGCGTGTGTAAACAATGAGCTTTATACTTTATTCAGTGAGTGATACGGTCTGTGGATACATTGCGTTGATTCGGTGGGGGTTTCGGTAGTCCTGGTGCGTGACTTCCTCCTGCTGGTGAGAGTTTGGAACATCAACACATAGAATCCCTTTAAAAATGTCTTCAGTATCACAGTATGTTTTACATGAATGACATATTTTATTGGTAATTAAAAGATATGTGATGGAAATCAATGGGAAGTACTTACTTTGCTTCTAAGCCACCAGTTGGTCCTCAATGTTCTCACACCTATACATCTGATTAAATAACTATTGATGTTCTGTGGGTGTAATTTCCTGGTGGGCAGGCTCCCTCGTGGCTCAGAGGAGGACCGGACTCGATCTTTAATGCGAGTATGGGAAAGGCAGAGCGAGGCAGAGGAGTGTGTACAAGGGCCATGAACAAACCCAGGACCACGAATTTGTTCTCAGCCCTATTTGTTTCCTCTCAGCCCTGGGACTTTTGAATGAAAAATTGCTTTAATACAGCCGGTGTAATTGTAAAGGCAGCAGGGAGGCAAGAATTATGGTTTGTCTATGACCAGAGGAAGTGTAACCCCTCCCTCGCTGGCCAAATCAAGCACCAGAGATTGGAGAGTCTGACTCAGGGAAGACATTATTGATCCTAACTGCTGCGTTGTTCATCGATCGGCAGCCTCTTTCCATGGTAATTTCAGCTTGTAAAAACACGTGCATTTTTTGGCAGCAAATAGTTTTCTGTCACTCAGACAAGGTGAAGTTTATAAGTCATGAATATCAGTTTAATGAACATTACAGCGCCTGGTTTATCCTTAGTGAGGACTCGGTAGGGATCGTCTTAAAAATTTACATTTTTTTAGTTTTCTAAACTTTTATCCAGCAAGGAAAAAGATCAGTTCCTTGATCCACACCCTGTTGTCATAATTCCACCTCTCTCTTCTTACACACACAATAGGAGGCCCTGATTGCTTCATGGAAACTCTCAGATTGGCTTTTCAAAACACACTGTGGTTTAGTGGGGACCTGAATCACTGCACTAGCTGCCACCAACTGTGGCTCATCAGAGCAACAATGACGATAAGAGAATTATTTTTCTGCCAAAATGCACCTCGTGATGGCATTTTGCAAGTAGCTGATTAAACCAAGGACCTTATTTATGCATTTTACTCAACAGTTGATGTACAAGGCAGTGCAGAACAAAGGGCAGTCTAAACACAACACACTGAATGAACGTTTTATCTCAATGTATGAAAACTCTAACAATTTAATAGACTTTTTTTCTGAGATTTCATGCTGTATCTATTTAATAGCAGATGTCTGTACTGAGTTTAGGTAATATTTCAGAACTTTCTACAGTTCAGACTAAACCGTGACAATTCTGACCTTATTTGGACAATTCCAAACAGACCTTTAGTTCAGCTACTGACAACACAAACCATCCAGAAAACAGAGGTGATTTGTGGTTTTACTGTGGCTGTTTTCTGCATAAAAACAGAGCTAAGCTAGTAGAGCTACGCTAACAGAGCTATAATGTAAACTATCAGCAGATACAGAATGTGAAGATTAAGAGACTGTATTATTTTTAAGCTGTTAAGCAGCTATAAGTTTTAGTTTTAGGAGGAAAACCTCATAAAACAGATGTGTTTAAACAATGACTTTTATACTTTACTCAGTGACTGATACAGTCTGTGGATACATACTGTTGATTCATTGGTGGTTTTGAGAGCTCTAATGGTTCTCGGTTCTTAGTTCTGGTATTAGATTATTTTAGATTAGATTAGATTAGATTATACTTTACTGATCCCACAATGGGGAAATTCAACAGTCAAGGCAGCAACAGAATAAAGTGCAAGAAAAAAGTATACATGCATAAGGATTGTGCAAAAAAAACAAGATACTGCAAAGCAAACAAGATAAAATAAAAAATTATAATAGTCATAAAAAACTACAGGTTACATACAGCTCTGGAAAAAAGTAAGAGACCACTGCAAAAGTATCACTAATTTTACCATGTATAGGCATGTGTTTGAGTAAAATGAACATTTTTTGTTTTATTCTCTAAACTACCGGCAACATTTCTCCCACATTCCAAATAAAAACATTGTTATTCAGAGCGTGTATTTGCAGAATACGACACATGGTCAAAATAACAAAAAGATGCCGTGTTTTCAGACCTCAAATAATGCAAAGAAAACCAGGTCATTTTCATTTCTAAACAACACAATACTAATGTTGTAACTTGGTAAAGATTGGTCTGGCCATGACAGGGTCTTCGTGTGGTGGTCCGTCATCCATACCTTTATTGACCTAGCAGAGGCCAGGAGCATTGTCCTGTTAGAAAAAACAGTCCTCAGAGTTTGGGAACATTGTCAGAGCAGAAGTCCAGTAGTTTTCAATAGTTATTTTTGGATTCCAATTACT
>JAPQRP010000008.1:17945632-17960582 GCA_037367295.1 Apogon hyalosoma | reverse complement strand
TTTCTTTCTTTCTTTCTTTCTTTCTTTCTTTCTTTCTTTCTGTCTTTCTGTCTTTCTGTCTTTCTGTCTTTCTTTCTGTCTTTCTTTCTTCTTGGTTCTGTACCAGGCTTGTAGACACTGTCATCTGCAACACTAGAAAGTAGCTTTAACTCTTTAAAACCTGACGTGTCATCGCTGACACACCCTTGTTTGGATGGCTGTAACTCTTTCACTGTTTGTGCACTTGGAAGAATTGCAATGTTTCTGAAACCTGAGACGTTGCGCTGTATAGGTTTTACTGGGTCATTACGGTAATTTGTACGGTGGTGTATATGCCTCACAAAAATGGAACACCCTGCCTGATACAATTAGACTTACCACATCAGTAACCATTTTTAAAACAGGCTAAAAACGTACCTTTTTTCGGCAGTGTTCTGTTGAGTTGCGTGTGTGCATGTGTTGGTTTGTGTGCGAGTTCAAGTGTGCGTACACGTGATTGTCTTCTTGCAATTGCACTCTCTTTATGATTATTTTTTGGTTATATACCTGTTGAGAAGCACATTGAGTCTGCCTTGTGCATGAAATGTGCTCTATAAATAAAGTTGAATTGAGCTGAATTGAATAATTTCACTCACACCTGTACTAGAAGCTGGAGAAGAAGCTGTTTTAGCAGAAGTATAACATGCAGTGAATTGTAAATGATTGCTAGATTTTGAAAGATCTGAAAAAAAAAAAAGTGCTCCGGAAAATTGGGCTAACGGACTCACTCGCAGCATATTTTCTAACCTTGTAGTTTGTCAAAATAAGAGAAAAAAAAAAAAGTCCAGTCCATTATAGACTTAGGGCTTAAATGGTTAAACATAACAGATGAAGATCTTCAGACATGGGCCATAGTAAAGAAAAAACAACATAAAGTGTGTTAGTAAGGTGTTAGGCCGCCACATGCTGCAGTAAATCTCTGAACTCCACTGGGGCGACGAACACCTTTCTTCTAAATGACATTCTCTGGTGTTTTGATGGTGGAGGTGGAGAACGCTGACTCACACATCATTTTCATCCTCATCAAATCATTCTGTGAGCCCTCCTGCCCTCTGGATGGGGGCATTGTCATCCTGTCATTTATCAACTGTCTGTCTATAACAAACTGAGCACAAAAGTGAAGGGTTAAGACACACAACAAACCATTAAGACCAAATAGGATCACCGCCGCGCCCTTAGAAACTTCTGATTTTTCTAGGTAAATGTCAGATTTAACAAGCTTTCCATTTACATTTTAATAACGAGTTTAATGTTCTGATTAAAAAGCTGCCCTCAGACAAGACAACCTATAGAGTAACGTCTTCGGGAATTACCATTAATCAAGGATAATTTGAAAGGCTAATAGTTTCTTTTATCACCAGGTGTTGTCTTAATGTGGTGTATTTTACATAAAATGTTGAGTCTCATCACATACTCAGAAAGATGGTGAGATAATGAACACAGTGGGTCAGAGTTAGTGGACAGAGTGGGTCAGAGTGGACGTAAACTCTTTGAAAATGCACTTTCCATATGCTGTTATGTGCTGTACAGTCACGTCCACGAGTACTGTATTTGGACTTTTGTAATGTTGCCTTTGTTGAGTGGATTAGAAATTATGCAATCTATATGTCATTTTGTCAAATTTTTTCTTGCACTTTATTCTGCTGCTGCCTCATTCATTGAATATCCCCAATATGGGATCAATAAAGTAAGTTCAAGTGGTTCCAGGCACAACAAACTCCGCCCCTCGCACTTATTGTAGCTTATTTTGGCGTCGATCCAGCTGATGTCATCGTGTCTATGCGTGTTCTGATGTCAGCATGTCAATTGCGTCTATATATTTGCCAAGTCTGAAGTAAATTGAAACAAAATCGATGTTTTTATAGACATGTGAAATCTCGCCCATTGTAAGTCAATGGGAGATGAAAAAACTGACTTACTTTTCCCAAAATATTATGACATCTATTCTGGGTCACTGGTAGTGTATAAACCCAATTTGGTATGAATTCAACCAATAGTTTTGCTACTACAGACATGTAAAATTCCACCCATTATAAGTAAATGGGGGGAAAAAAAAAAAAAAGATTTAAAAAATCCGTAAAACATTTGAACTTTGACCTACTGTTCCCAAAATGTAATCAGATCTATTCTGGGTCACTGGAAATCCATAAACCAAATTTACCAAATTTAAAATTTACTTCTTGCCTACTTATGGGGGGGGGTAATAAAAAAAAAAAAGGCAAGGTAAGACAACGTAAGATAAGATATGATTTTATTGATAAAACTTTTTTGACCCCATTATGGGGACATTTCTCAGTTGACAGCAGCAAATAAAAAAAAAAAAAACAGAAAAATATTCACTTGTTAAACTAAATATAAAGAGAAAAAATAAGTATTTATATAAATTCAGGGTAATAATGCTTATATCCATGGACCACTCTGGTGAACTCCACCCTTAGTTGTTGCCAAAAACACTTAGTTTTTGAGTATAGATCCTGTTTCAACCAGAAATAACTAAATTGGTTGCAGATCTGCAACCAGCAGCCCGATGAAAAGTTCATTTCAGCCTATGTAATTTAGTTTTTTTTTTTTGTAAGATGAGAAAATCAAATCTTGCACATCAAAGAAAAGTAATACAATTTGTATTCTTCTCACTGATGCCTCTGAAAGGACAGGTATGCAGTGGATATGTGGTATAATATAAAATGTTGATGATCACAACCAGCCGCGGTAATTGCAGAAAGCAGAAAGCCTCGGTACAGGACAAACCAGGACAGGATGAGCCAGGCTGAGAAAAACACGGCCACGTCATCCTCCCCGCCCTGTAGTCTATCATTGTTCAGCTGTGTGGTGTCATCTTTCCTGGCAATTAGCCTGCAACTCTCCCTCTCTTTAGTGATAGAAGGGCAGCCGTGTTATTAGGAGGTTGGTCCGGAATACGCTGTCAACACACGCGCTCTGATGTGGGAGGAAGCGGGACTCTTTCGGGGTCTTACTCACCGATATTTAGATGCAGAACAAGTCAAGCAATTGATTAAAGAGGGTTGAATTGAAGCCCAGAAGTGAAATGCAGAACATCGGTTCACAGTTGATAGAGGAGAGAAAGGAGGAGGTGATGTATGGGACGGCGGTGTTAATATGGCTCATTATGAGGCGTGATGTCAGAGCCTGGCACATTAATGAAACACATCTACGATTCCTAATTTTTCCTACTGACAGAAAAATGTAATCTGCTGGTCCCGTTCCTCTGGGCCTTTTTTTTACCACGCTATAAGACTCCGTATCATCTATGGCTGTTATAGCCTGGCTCGCTGGATGTTCCCTGCTGGGATAAGGGCAAATATTTCCGTCTTGAAGTGGCAGGATTGTCATTCTCCGTCTTTTCGCTATCTGTGTGTCGCCGCTTTTAAAGCCCCCTTCGCCACATGAAAGAACAACAACCTCTGAGCTGCAACTACAAGCTGAAAATAGCAAATTTTGTCAAAGACACGTGTCATTTTGTATGGTGTTTTCTTTAGAAGGGATTTAGTCATTTTAATACCACCGCACAATTCCTTATGCACATATTTCTCCATGATTCATTTAAAGAACTAGTTAAACAACCCGGAGAATGTTAACCCCTATCCCAGTCACAGCCTTTTTTTTTTTTTTTTTCATTTATTTCATTTATTCCCATCACAAAATAGCCAGGGCATTTCTAATAGGTTTCAGAATGCATGGATTCGATGACATAAGGTGCATTTTATGAACTCCCAAATATAATACACTATTTTATCTCGCAAAGAATACATATCAATAGGTTAAATAAGCAGCCTATTATGATCCACAAGTTTTGGTCTAATAGCAGTTGTTTCCAAAGTTTTTAGAGAACTTCTTGGTGAGATGAGAAGTGTAAGTGTTGATGTTGTTTCTGCTGTAGCTCTTTTCCTTTTTCTTCAGTCTTATAGCAGGTACCATCTCTGACATTATCATCTTCTGAGTGTGAACCACAGTTGCTATCTTCTTAACAAACATTTACATGTGGGAGGTAGATTCATAGCGTTAGCCTGATGAAATCCTTCCAAAAGGAAATATGCAAATAAAAGTGTAAAAGCTGCATGTGGACGGCACTGGTGTTTTCCTTATGTTTTCAGAGGGCTGAGGTGGGCTTTAAGTCAGAGAGATTTGAAATTCTTCTGTGAATTTTTGACCATTATTTTCACTTGGAATGCCCAGAGCCTTATCTCTCAAAATTCTTAGCAGATACTGATTCTGATACTTAAAATGACTGATTTTGACCAGTATTTCTGTGTCTTTATTTTGTTTTTGCTATCATTTATCCTCCCTTAATAACAACACCTTCATTATAATTATAAAAAACAAACAAACAAAAAAAACAGAAATAGCTTAATAGTCAAACTTCCTACAAATGGGATTTTTTTTTCTCTTCACATTAATTTTTTTTTAAATTATTATTTCACTTCGGTGGTCTTTGAAATGACTTGAGTGCTGTGCTTAAGCCTTACAACAGTTGGGCAAAACCCTGTATGTGATATGTAGGATGTGCAGTCTGTAGGTTTCTAGCTTCATTGTTGGTTCACATGCTTTAAAATTAGACAGAAGAGCAGGAGGATACTGACTGAAATAGTCGGCCAGTAGGGGATTCATTCCAACAGATAGTTCTCTGTGATTCTGCCTGTAAACCAGACAAGTTGTTTTATTTTATCCCTGTATCATAACCACAGCTGTGCATTTGCTTCTTAACCCATAATGACCAGTGTTCCCAAATAATTTTTCCTCTCTATTTCACCTTTCTTAAGTGATTTATCACCATTTATTATAATATTAATCTCTATATTTTGCATGTTTTTCAGTGAAAATAGTGTATTTTCATGTATTTAATTCACTGATTATGTAGTGTTTCTTTTTGTATTTATTTATTTAGTTACAGGACAGTGTGTTTTGGCATTAGTTACAAAGAACAAGACGCGTGCACCAGATTTAGCAGACAAGCTAATTTCCATCTGTATTCGTGGTGTTCATAAAAACTCAGATTAAAGTTGAGGGTTATTCTATTATCAGAAACTGAGAAAACTGAAGAAAAAGTGACTGTTTCAGCAAATCTATCAATAACTGAACATAAACCAAGTGTGTTCATCCACGGTCATTTATCCAACTCCATGGGTTTTACTGGTCAATCAATATTTCCACGTTCACTACGGAGCCTCTGAACGTCCAAATGGGTCATATCTGATGACTATGAAAAGACGACAAACTGCATTTTACAACAATTATTCACATGTAGTGATAGGATTAGGGGATCAACAGGTATTAAACATTTTCGATCAGTAGAGGAGTTTGTTCGTTGGTGGATGTTTGGGTCTTTATGGGTTAAGACCAAGGAGATTGAATAGTTTTTGTGTTAAATGTAGCCAAACCTTTGCCATATAACTTATTTGTTTATTTATTTCTGCAGCAGTAACTTGTCGCATTTCAGAAACAGCTATGATGCCTGTAAAAATGAGTGCAGATGCTAGTTCAGGTTGGGTTTATAGTCGACAAATAATCTGTAGTGGCAGAAGAAAAGCAGCTTAAACTGTGTGAATTCTACGTGAATAACCAGGATGGGAGTTATTCTTAAATGATAGACGCACTGTACTGCATTGTATGGCCGAATGATGAGTGGCTGCTGGCGTAGGTATAGTCAGAGGAGAGCAACACCCACTCCCACCTCCCACCTCCCTCCACCACCCCCACCTCTAGAAAACCGGGGGCTGCCAACAACCTCTTAGCAGGTTTCAATTGGTGCTGAAGATGCTGTTTCCACGTGGAAATCGGCGGCCCCTCCTCCTTTTCCCTCTCGTAACCTCTCTCTCCCTCCGTCTCTCTCTTCCTCTCCCCCTCCCCTTTGCTTTTGTGGCTGAGGGAGACCTGACTTTGCTGTGCAGACGCTCTCCCTCCGTCAGCATCATCCCGTCTTTTCTGCGTCCCTCTCTTTCTGCTCTTGTCTGCGCTACGGTCCGCTGATAAGGAGCAGTCAGCCCAGATGGGCAGCAGCTAGAGCCATTTGTGCTGTCATTGCGGACCAGAGAACATTATTATTTCACCTGTCGCTATGTTTGCCTCTATTTGGTATGCCAAGAAGCTAGGGAGACGACTTGTACAGAACAGCCGGAAAGCAAAAATGCTCAAAGATAAGGTAGGTCTAACACTGTGCGTGCTTTACTCTTTTACTTTGGCGTCATAAAACAGGCAGAGGGGATCATTTTAAATGTGCTTTGTGTGAAATATACACTAACATGTCCTTTGGTGCTCGTTTCATTAAAAGGAATGATTTTACAGCCCAAGTCCACGTCTTAGGCAGCACTAAAACAGGTAGCGCCGCTTCTCTTCACCTGTTGATTAATAGGATTGTTGACGTCTGTATTAGGGATGTGACTTTTGGGGTAAATTAGTTGACTTTGCTCAATTGCGTCCTTTCTGCCTCATTTGAGAGGGAGAATGAGCAACGAGAGACGCACAGACCCCACTGCCTGGAAAGCCAGATCGTGTATTTTGACCCTGCCTACGCACAAGGGAACTCACAAGCTCACTCTATCTCAACTCATTAAGCTACAGCAGATCTGCCTGTCTCAGTCTCTCTGTCCCTGAGCGCCAGTTTTCCTTACCGACATCTTTTAAGTCATCTGCCTTCAGTGCGGCCAAGTTTTGACACTGCACTCACAAGCAAATTCTCCCCAGGAGTCATCTGATATATGAGCCTATGTGGGAATTTGTATTAAACGCGACAGAGAGCTTTCCCCTGTTGCAGATGGATATTCATCTTTTCTTTTTTTTTTTTTTTCTCAGTGTGTTTCTATTTAGACTCGTCTTTGAAGGAGTGAGGTGTGTATCGCCCGTGGCCTCCAAATACTGAATATAGAGCCAACAAAAAGAATACATTTAATCAGACTTTGGCCCTTCTGGCAGGGCCTAAGGCTGGTGAGGACGGTCATTCCAGGAGTGTTGATGACTGCTGTACATGAGTGTCTGAATCTTAGGCAGTCAGAGGATTTTGCAGAAGATTTCCTGCCAGCCTCATCTTATTTTTTTTAGTATGTCAGAAATCAGACATTTGAGTTTTATTACATTTGAGGCATACGTTCAGACTCCCATAGTGATGGATCCCTTTCTACTCTGGAAACTCCAAACAAAAATTGACTCACTCATCCACTATTTCTTGTCTTTTTCATCATTTTATCTTTTCTTTTGGATCTTTTCTTGGAATACTTTTTCTATGCGCACATTTTTCAATAAGTCATCAAAAAGTTTTAGCTCGTATGGATTTCATTTTGCTTGCGTCAACATTTCCCACAGTGAATACAAGTCAGCTTATAACTTTGCTTTAATAAAATACAGGATTTTCCCCATCATTAATGTTTAGATACACTGGCTCAGCCATTTTGGGCACCAAAAAAGCCAAAATAATGTGAATTTAATGTGGAAAACATCAAAACTAAGTGATTTATTTTGATGTTTTGAAGTTTTTATGGTTCTACTTGTTTTATATAGATATGGTAATACTAATCTATGAAAATAATACAATCCAGTTTGTTTCTAAAGTATATTTAAAAACAAGAAAGGTGAGTAAATGGTTGCACAAAAAACAATGAAATACATAAGAAATACATTTAAAAATGTAAATGTTTCAGAAGAATAATATACTTAAAAAAACATGAAACAGTGCAAAGCAGGACAAATCAGGCCTAAGAAAATAAGTATGTTTTTAAAAGAGATTTATGTAATAATATACACATGTACATTTGATAATATTAAATGAGATATTTTGATGCACCCCAGGTGTATGTCTAAGCCATCTGCAACTTTAAGGTAAAATAATCTACAAACATGTGAAATTGAAAACAGTTTTTTGTCAAATAAATCAAATTTTCTAGGGAAAAGAAAATCCTTCAACCCCTGAACTTCTACTATAGTACCTAAACCCTCCAGAAACCAAGGTGAAACCCTAATGCAGATGGTCATGCCAACGTTTTTGTGTTCACAGTCTCAAAAGACCCTTTGCTCTGTTTTGACCTTTTGGTATGAATACATTTGAGGGGCAGAGTTCAGGTTTCCAGTCGCATCCAATTCATTCACTATGGACTTCATAGTTCATCAGAAGTTTTTCCTGTATTTTTGGACACGTACTGCCCCGTTAGCCTTTATAGTCTGTATTCTTTAATTATCCACCAAAGTAAGATTGACTTCAAACACTACAGAAGAACCATCATCGCTCAGGGACAGTTTAATTCTCGTTGCTGATGTTCTGATACACAAACCTGGTTAAAGGTGCAGTGTTCAGGATATATGTGGCTATATATGCGGATAGAAAATAGTAACCCTGTCTTCATTAGAATGACCATTTATTGCAGAGGGAGTAGGTTTATATCACCATGTCCTATGGTGGCCCAGAAGGGTCAAACCCAACTTCTGTTCTAAAGAGTCACTTTTGCTTGTTTTATCTATTACCCACACTGGAAAAAATGCCCCTCTAAAATCAAGTTTTAAAAAATGAGTACAAGATATTTTTGTTTGAATTAAGCAAAAAATAAATAAATAAATAAATAAAATAAAATAAATGAATAAATGCAGATGGAAAAAAAAACATCTCGGTAAGATTTCTTGAAATAAGATTTTCCAGATCTATTGTCTAAAAATAAGTTCTTATATCTCACTGAAAAGTTACTCTTTAGGTGATTATGTCTTATTTTAAGTGTGATGAGATATTTGGACTAGAAATGAGAAAAATACACTCTGTAGGATTTAGATTTTTTCCAGTGTAAAGTGAGGGTGAGGGGTTTTCACTTGGCTGCTGTCACCTCTTAATGCCACTAAATCCTACACACTCCTTCATGTTACATTTTTCATTACAACACACTTCATCCCACACACAAATCTATTAATCAAATCAGTTATTCTATTTTTTACTTTTTTTTTTCTTTTTTTAAGTCATATTTTGACACACTCACCATCTGCATCATCCCACGTGTGACTGCTTTTAGCCCCACCGTGGATTGCCTCACTGATAATTACTGCATCAGTCCAACTGATTATACTGTAGCTATGTACGTAATGTGTAGACCCCTGCAATGTGTGTACCAAGGCCACACTCGCCTGAACAAAAAGCAGCATGCTGCTTAGCAACAAACACACGTGTTTGTGCGTGTATGTGTGTATAGCAGGTGGAGGGGATGTAGTGGAGGTGGATCCAGTGCTGATCACATACTTTACTGAAAGGCTGGGATGAGTGACGGAAGAGAGCGGTAATGGACATAATGCCCTGAGATGACATAAGAGAATCCATATGGCCATTATATATGAGTAGAAGAACAATTATAGACTGAGAGTGGCCACAGAGATCGATTGGTGTCCTTGTTGAAAAGGTTGTGAAACAATCTTTTATATGACCCTTGTCCATTTAACTTTACAATTTTTCAGAAGAAGTTTGTTTTTGTATGAATGTACAGTGATCTTGACAAATTATATTTATATGTCATAGCTGTGGGGTCTTTTGTGTGTTTTTTGCACATGTGTTTATAAGAACAATGACAGTATCAATAACTGCAGGGGAAAAAAATCTGCTCGTGTCATTGTATTTCTGTTAAGCTTTATTTTTAGTCTTTCTGTTTTTCTTAATGATTTCAGTTTACTCTCAGTTTATTAAGCACAAGTATTTTGGGGGGATTTTTATAAATATAAGGCTGTTAAATAATACATCTCTGTAATAAGGCACGCACAGTTCCTTTTCTCAGGAATAATCTTTTCGTGCAAATTTTGGTTTATATGAAAATATTTTAACATTTCTCCATTTATTACTTGTTACATTTACACTGTGGTTTTAATCTATTGCCCTTTTATGCTTTACTATTTTACTCATTGTTTTGAAAGCTGCTGCTATATATTTTTGGCTGCTAAGGTGTTTTTGTATTTCTTGTTTCTATGTAAAAGCCGATGAAACGTAGTTTCCTTCTGCACTGTATCTGTGTTGGTATGGTGTCTGAATGACAATAAAGTGAATCTTGAATCTTGTAAGTAAAGCTGTGGCTTGCAGAAGCTGGAAAGAAGAAAGGGTAAAACTGAGTGAGATTCACAAAATGATTGTTTACTTAAGGTCGCATATTGTACAAAGATGTTTTATTATTTTATACCGTTAAACGTTAATATTGCTAAACTCACAGCATGTCAGTATGAAATACCTGCGTCTAAATCAAAAGCAGATTTTACCTTCAATTTTGTTTCATTTTATGTTTTGTTTCCTCTTGTTCATTGTAGTTTTTATTCAGCTCCATTTTTTCAATTTCTGTTTTTGTAAAGATCAATAGGAATATTAGGATATTTCTAATTTTTATTTAACTTTTAAACTGTCATTGTTAAGTCTTAGTTTACTTTTTGTTACCTTGAATCACAGCCAAGCTCAGTAATTAGCACTTGGAGCTAAAAAAAATCCATACTTAAAGTAGTCTAAAGCAAAAACCAAAGCTGGATTTATCTGTGTTACTGTTGTGTTTTAAGTTCTAGTCGCACTGTGTACCGAAACTTCTTATTCAGTTAAGAAAATGCTTTTCTCACTGCTAGTTTTAAATGTAGTTGTAGGTGTTGTTAACTGCAATGACTCGGGCCTGTTGAATTCTGGGTAATGAGGGGGTGGAGTTGTGTGGACATATGGCTGTGAGTGTGTATGTAAATGAACTGGGTGTGTTTGCATGTGGAATTATGTAAAGCTCCAGCAGATGCACATCCGAGTGCTGTTGGGAATCAGCTGAATGGGACTCTGTGTGACTTGTGATAGTTTTAAATAACACTTTTGTATCTGTAGTCTCTTGGATTTCTCATTGAATTCCCGTTTTTGAGGAATATTGAAAGTGGACGTTTCTGAGTTGTTAAAAATTTCTCCTGTTTCGCGGTCATTTATCTGTTGCATTCATAGCCGCAGAGAGATTTCATTGAACAAAAACAAGCTAATATTTAACAAGTAATTCTCGGTATCAGCAAAGTTGTGTGTTACTGCTCGGTCTTTCGTATGTGTCAGTAATTTTTATTTTCTTTCCCTTTCTCGGGACAAACGATTTCCCCCCTTGCACTACTCATTATTCCATTTTGATTAAAACAGTTACTTCACCTGTAGCAGAACAAGTCTGTGCATCAGTGCTTTGAAATCAAATAGGAAAAGAACTCCTTTCAATTATTGGATGTGCACTATCCACGCTGCATCTAAATTCAGCCGCGTTTCAACTCCTCACAGAAAAGGCTTGTTTAATTTCCCTTTTCTATAAATAATTTAAAGCTTATTTCAGCTATAGACTATTACTTTTGTAATGCATTTCCTCCAATGAGCAGCGCTATAGAAATCTATTAATGTTTCTCTCAGATATTGTCTTTGAAATAATCGAAGCACAATAGCAGTGGGCAACAGGTTATTGAATTGCAGGATGTCCTTCAAAATCTCATAGGTGTTTGTTTATGTGCACCCATATTATCTGCTTCTGCATGTAATCGGAGTCGCTCAGAGCCTCTTCACACCAATTTACTGCAAGTAAATTATACTGTTTATTATACAAAATGTGTATTTTTAGACACAAGAGGACGAAAGAAGGGCAAAAAATAAGATTTACAGACCTATAGCTAAAATTCTGCAACAGACATCAGGTTGCGTCATGGTCAGTGATTGAGCAAAGCGTTGTGGTGAAATAGAGAGTGAGTCACCAGCTGACATGAAGCAAGAGACGCCAGATGTGAAAGCTTTTTGATCAAGTGTACGATTCTGCCTGTTTGATTTCCGTTGGGAATTATGTTGAAGATTTGTACTAAAAGCTGTTTTTTACGATCAAAACCATGAGGGACTGCAAGAATTTAAAAAAAAAAAAAAAAAAAAAAAGGGAAAGAACTACAGATTAGCAGAAGTATGTGAGTCAGGCTAATGGAATAATTAGATTTCTGCAGCTCCAAATGATGGGCTTCCTGTAATGAGCTGGGACAGATGGTTTGTGTCATATTTTAATCCTGCAGTGTTTTATGCCATCGTATCACCTTCGCAAAGACTTTGACAGATGTCACGTGTAACTTCTAAATGCATGCAATATATTTACAGAACAGAAAAACATATATCCTTTGGTCTGCTTGACATCTATGTGATGCTTTTCGCTCGTCCAAATGACACGGATGCAGGCAGGAAACTCTGATGAAGTAACACAGAATAAGTTAATTGAACAGAAGACTCAAAACAGCCAAGACAATAGGGGGTATTCAAAGTAAATGCTGTTTTAATTGAGCTGTTTGCAAGCAGACAACTCACTTTGTAGTTTTCTTGAACCTCTAACTCATCATGAATAGGATTTAGAGTTCAGACTATCTGGTGACATTATCCAACTGGAAATCTGAATAGTGTGTTTACTACTGGTAACAACAATAAGAAAACACCGCATGTACACTGCAAAGATCCAAATCTCACCAAGTGTATTCTTCTCATTTCTTGTCCAAATATCTCATCACACTTAAAATAAGACCTAATCACCTAAAGAGTAACTTTTCAGCGAGATATAAGAACTTATTTTTACACAATAGATCTGGAAAATCATATTTCAAGAAATCTTACCAAGATCATGTTCACTTGTTCCATTGGCAGATTTCTTTGCTCAATTCAAGATTTTTTCTGCTTAATTCAAGCAAAAAATCTGCCAATGGAAAAGGTGAAAATTATCTTGGTAAGATTTCTTGAAATGCGATTTTCCAGATCTATTGTGTAAAAATCAGTTCTTATATCTCACTGAAAAGTTCCTCTTTAGGTGATTCTGTCTTATTTTAAGTGTGATGAGACATTTGGACTAGAAATGAGAAAAATACACTTGGTAAGGTTTTGATTTTTGCAGTGTAATAATACGTTGTGGAAAGCATCCTGCAAGTATTTATGTATGGATGTGATTTAGTTGTATTCATATTGTATAGCTGTAATGTATTTGGAACTCTAGCTATTCAACTTTTTTTTTTTTTCTATTTTACATCATACATATTTTATGCTTTGTAAAACACTTAACTTTGCACAAAGGGCAACCTGGTTTGCTAAACTGATAGTGCATGTTCCATATAGGCACTCAGCTTGTGGGTTCAATTCCATCCTAAGCATTTACCTTCCTTGTTATTCACCACTGTCTATAATGGGAAAAAAAAAGGCTTCATTGCTCTCCAAAAGCTGGCAAATTAGTATGTAAACTTTATTTCTACAGCACTTTTCACAGGGGAAATCACAAAGTGCTTTACAATACAAGTGCAGGGTTGCATAAGACATAAATAGGGCAATTATCACAATACAATAAAATACATCATGTTAAAAATAACATTAAAATACACCATTAAAACAGCATTACTCAGCCACCCAGTCCTCTAAAAGTAGAAGCATCTGGTGATAATGCACCTGAAAGTATTGTCAAAAACACAAAGGAAGTTGGCAGTAAGAGGCAGCAGACCCTAAAGAAAAGGAGAAAATGAACTAAAACGACTTTGTATGTGAGTCAAAATGTAAAAAATAGACCTTTCCATGTGGTAATTTTAGCTGTTTATATGCTAAATTGACTCTGCAGCGTGTCATGACTATGTGCATCAGTGTTTGGGGGGAAAACAGTATCGGAACTACTTGCAAATTGGTTCTATGTGTTCCTATAAAGGAGTCCAATCTGTAGAGAGCTGCACATAGCTCATTGTCATATTGTGTGCTTCTCTTTAACTCTTGTCAGCTAGTCAGAGACATTTATGGCTACCCGGCTCTCCACTTCAAACGCTAGCTTGCTCTCCAAACACCCCAAATTAATCCATCTGTACAGCTGGCCACAGCAAACTCTGCTTTATTTCAAAGGACTTAACCAGGATCACAGCGACCCACACAGCTGCTGAATCACTGTCTGCTGTCGGAGAGATCATAATTATACACTGAACCCAAATAAACAACCCAACAATGTAGAAGGGGGAGGTTATGTATAATGCTGCAGGTATAAAACTTAAAAATAAATAAATAAATAACAGTTAGATTTATTCAACTTGAACCCCGCAAGTGTATGAAGACTTCAGAAATCACAAGTCATAATTTATGATTAGCACTTGGAGGCAGCATATGCTACATCATTAGCGCAGAGGGGAGTTAAAGACACCGGAGAGCTGCAGTAGGTGAACTCTCCTACTCTGTGCACTGCAAAAATCCAAATCTTACCAAGTGTATTTTTCTCATTTCTAGTCCAAATATCTCATCACACTTAAAATTAGACATAATCATCTAAAGATTAACCTTTCAGTGAGATATAAGAACTGATTTTTAGAGAATAAATCTGGAAAATCTTATTTCAAGAAATCTTACCAAGATCATTTTCACCTTTTCCACTGACAGATTTTTTTGCTCAATTTATGATATTTTTTTCTTAATTCAAGCAAACTAATGTTGTAAGTTGACCTAAAAAGGTCTTAAAAAGTCTTAAATTTAACTTGTAGAATCCTGTAGGAACGCTGGTACAGTAACTTGGATTTGGATGGACATTTGTAAATTTGAGCTGCCACTATTTCAGTTACGCAGTTGTTGTTTTGTTTTTTTTACTTTTGCTCCATCGCATTTCAGAAGGAAATAAACTTTTTACTCATCTGTATTTGAAAACTTTGTGTGACAACATGTGACAATGTATAACATAAGTTTTAGAAATGCACTTGTTTTTTTTGTTTTATTTTTTTTGTTTTTTTACATTTTTGGCGTCGTCTTACATTTTAGATCTCAACTCTCCCAAATTATGACTTTTCCTCCAAAAGTCGTACAATTTTTTCATAACCATAGTTGTTCAAATCATCAAGAATTTTTTTTGCTTAATTCAAGCAACAAAAAAAAAAAAAAAAACTGCCAATGGAACAAGTGGAAAATTATCTTGGTAAGATTTCTTGAAATAACATTTTCCAGATCTATTGT
>JAPQRP010000008.1:17901197-17912149 GCA_037367295.1 Apogon hyalosoma | reverse complement strand
TTATTATTATTATTATTATTATTATTATTATTGCCTTTATTTAACCAGTAAAAAAGCTGTGAGATTAATGCTGACAAATTATTACAATTTTGATTATTTTTGATTCCAGTTTTTAATCAGATTACTCATAAGGTTGCTGTGGATTAATTTCGATTAATCACGATTAAGTATCATTCATTTTTAATCTGCATTTCATTTTGCATTAGCAAACAGACTCAAGAAAGAATGGAATATAAATGCACTTAACAGGTTTATTAAACATCTTCAACAGTTTCAACTAAATAACTGTTCCTTCTTGGGGGTTTTTTGTCCTCATATTTCCATTCAAAGGGCCAACGTGCTGTTTAGCATCTTCCATCTTTACAGGTTGGTTCTGCTGCCTGTCACTACCGGATCGACTGCCCATTTGTTCATGTGCGACACTAACTCTACTTGGACAAACTGACCCAAATGCGTTGGCAGAGACGTTCAGAGTCATTGTGCAGATGGGTTAATTGCGTTACCATTTTTAATCAGATTAATCATGATGATGGATTAATCTGCGCTAATGCGTTAATTTTGACAGCCCTATAAATATCTATTTTTCAAGAGTGTCCTGGCCAAGACAGCAGCAGCAGCAGAAGTTACACAAAATAGAAATCACAGCCATACATCCACACTAAAAATATGCATAAGACAAAACAAAAATCTGTTCTAAAACCAAACATAAAACACTAAAATAAGAACATGCATATAAAACACCACTATTATTTTAAAAGGTACTAAAAGTATGAAACAATGTTCCTAATATCAGCTCTTAATACGATCCAAAGGGGCCTGTTTAGTATTACTTAAGGGTATTTTATTAGAATGGAATGACATAAGAGTATTTACCTTTAAAGGTTAAAAGGTTAGCATCGACTTGCTTTATTATCCCTGTAGGGAAATTAGGTTGCTGCATTTTATCCATCCTTATTCATACACAGTACATGGCATTAGCATTAGCACATAGCACACATTAAGAACTGCTGTCGAAGGCACTCAGGGACCAACTCCAGATCCTCATCAGCACTGTGGTCAAGGGCACCGAGAGGACAATTAACCCATATGCACCTGTTTTTAAAGGCAGGGGAAACCGGAGGATGACGACTAATACTAAAGTCATGGGCAAAAGTTTGTCAGAGGCACAAATTTACTCTTAACATAAATATGATTTATTTGCCTATAAAAGCCTTGAAAATTAGAAAATGCCCGTATGTGTTCTTCAGTGTTTATATGATGTATGATCTCATCTGTTACGTGACTTCTACTTGAAAATGTATCACGTCAGATACATCATCTTTAGCAGCGATGTTAAGAACAGCCTCTTCCATGATTCTTTACATTTTCACATTTTTATCCACTACTCTGTCAAAGATATTTTGACTAAACGCACATGACCCCAGCCTTTTAGGTTTGACCACATCAAGGGCTGTTAGAATGGACTGATGATCTTTAACCCTTTATAGTTCACACATAGAAATACTCTGAAACTCAAAAATTTCAACCTCAGTGTGTTATTGGAGGACATAGCAAGACTTTTTTTTTTTTACATTTGTGAAATTCAAAATTCAAGAAATGTATTTGCCATTTGTGCATCTAAACATAGGAACTCTTGTGCGGTCATTCAGAGAGTCGATTTTTATTGTTATGTAGAAAATTTAGGTCGGTGAAGAGACTGTATTTGGTTCCTTGCCCATATGTGGCCACAAAAAAAAAAAAAAAAAAACAATCCAAAAAATACAATAAAAACACATGTAAGGTGAAAGAAACACGCATTTTAGAACATTAGACCAACATAAGTGCTGATCCACACCCACATGATCCCTTTGAACATCATTCCTTACATTAGTACCATTACTTCATGGTACCGAACAAAGCAGGTCCACTCACTGTTCATACAGAGGGCAGTGGTGGAGAATCCCAGCTCCATAAAGTAAAAGTCCTGCCCTGTATTTGCTCCAGCCCATTTTGATGAGCACAACTCCTCATCCAGGTAGATGGATAATAGGTCAACAGGTTGAACCACTACATGGCAGGACTTTTACTTTATGGAGCTGGGATTCTCCAGCACCGGCAGAGGTGGACCCTGCAGACCCTGTAGACCACATTTGACCTGAGATTGTTGACTCACTGTCTTGAAATGACTAAAACTAGTCACTTGCCCATTAAAGGGTTAACTTCTTTACCATAAATAATTGTTTTGTGAGACAAGTGTGAGGTGTTGCATCAGGCGAGCTTCATTTACAGCAGGTCTACAGTCAGTGAAGTAGCCGGACCATGGACCAAATACATGAGTTTTTACATCTCTTTTGTTATTTATGTCATTGAAGCCAAAGTTAAAAATAATGAAACTCATCTCTCCAGTCACAGCTAAAAAAAAACCCCACAAGACTAACTGTCATAAACATTAAGAGAGAACGTGACTGTGAAACACGTGATTGAAACTTAAGCTACTGATTTGTCATTACATTTCATCAGCAGTAAAACAGGCCAGATTAGAATCTTTTGTCCTCAGTCTAAGTATCTTTGACTCTTACTAACTTTGACTTTAAGCGTCCCCTTTTAATTGAAATGTGATATCCAATGTAATTATCAGACTCCAAGACTGAGCCTCCCTCCCTGTCTTGTCCTTTACCTTACTCTGTAATAAATGATGATTTATCATTCAGAGGTAAATGATCCATCAGTATTATCCCGGACAGATGACCTTCTGACATTATTATAGTCACTTTGAACATTTTACTGCCCTACGCATCTTATCAGTCCATTTTCATCCACGTCATCCGTCCTCCCTTTCATTCGAACCACACTTCCAAGGCATTCACATCTCACATTGTGTTGTTGACTATTTTTACACGAGATGTCAGTGAATTATTGATATTCTCCCGTGTTTTCATGAGCCACTATACATAGTGGTCCTTCTGAATTATTGAGCAAAACTCAACAAGAGTCTGAGCCTCTGCTTGAGAAATACAAACAGTTTGCTGTGTAAAATCTCAAGTGTCGGATGCCGCATCATTGGTTTCTGCAACTTGGTGACAGTTTATATTCTAGAGTGGAGGGTTTTACACTTTCTACATCATCCAGATAGAGCTTTTTTTATGCTTTAGTTGAAGTGTATTTGCAGTTTTGTTCCACATATTGTCTATGTGTGAGTGTTTAGAGACTTCCTTAATTATTTTCAAAGTTCAAGTGGACTGGTTACCCCACCCCCACAAAGGGGAGGAAAGGGGTGTTGTTTTTGGTTTGGTTTGTATCTTTGTTTGTTTCTTTGGGTGTACTCACACCTACTTCGTTTGGTCCGTTTAAAACGAACCAGAGTTTGTTTCCCCGGAAAGTCTAGACATTTTTTTAGGTGTGAATACAAACATGCAAACTCTGATTCGAATCAAACTAGCGGACTGGGACCACCCCTTCTAGGCCTCGAGCCGAAACAAACCAAGGAACCATGAGCCTTTTTGTACTTGACGAGCCACCGTAGCCTCTGGAAGTAGCCGAGCCTCATGGGTCGTCAAAGCTAACAGCAGCAGCCATGAGCCATGGACAGACGTGGACCAATGAGGACACTGAATGTTACATCGACATTTGGTCAGATGTCTATATTACCAAACTGGCACCGAATAAGCTGTTCTTGACAGTTAACATTATTTTCGTAAATTTGTGTCTGTGAAAATAGAATACGTATTTTGAAAACAATAACTATACATAGGACCTCCATGTTTGTTTCCATCAACACCTGCCATCTCTGATTGACCCCACCCCTGGCTTCTCTGTCCAATGCCAGCACAGTTCGTCATGTGTGCTTCTGTTTACAAAGTTTGGTCCACTAACCAAAAGTGCAATGAGAATGCGATCCGACCCAAATGAAAAAAAATTAAGTCTGCATTCAATCCGAATCAAATAAGCAGACCAAAGGACTTTCCAAGTGTGAATACATCTTGTTTGTTTGTTAACACTCTACCAGCAAAACTATTGGTTGAATTCATACCAAATTGGGTTCATAGATTGCCAGTGACCTAGAATAGATCTGATTACATTTTGGTAAAAGTAGGTCAAAGTTCACATTTTTTATGAGTTTTTAGAATATTTTTTCTTCCCCCATTTACTTTTAATGGGTGAAATTTCATGTCAATGAAAACATCAATTTTGTTTCAATTTGCTTCAAATTTGGCACATATATAGAGGCAACTGATATGCTGACATCAGCACATGCATAGACATGATGACATCAGCTGGGTCTATGCTAAAATAAGCTACAATACATGTGAGGGGCAGGGTTTGTTGTGCCGGGCACCACTTGTTTTGATCGTGAAAACGTTTAATCTCTCATCAGTTCATGACATCTTTTGGATGAGAGATAAAACATTTTCAAGAACAAACCCAACTAAGGATGAATGATGACCTAGACAAATGAGAGCTGACACTGTTTAGAGGCTTATTGGACAGACTGGAGAGAAAAAGCACACCATATAATCAAACTCTACTCGTCTTTTTTTTTTTTAAGAAATTATAAGAAAAGTGACAATATAGAAGAACAAAAATGGTATCTGACCTAAAGCAATTAGTAGCTGCTCTGAATAATCTGCAATCTGTAAAAAAAAGAAAAAAGCATTGGAGTGAAAGTAATCACATTTCCTCTATATTGTCACGATTATAATTAATAATTTAATGTTTTATATGGTGATATTATCACTCGTACAGTTTCAACTGCCTGAAAGCCTCTTAATAAATGAGGCGAAGTCTTGCTGCTGGACCACTGACTTAATACGCTGTTCGAGGCATTTGATCACGTGGCGATGTTAGGAAGCATGAATAAGAAGAGAAATGAGCCTAAGTGCAGCTAAGCATGCCATTTATGTGCTCAGTTGAGTGGCCATTACATCTCGGGGGTCTTTGTGTGCATACATCTGTATTAGTAGTGGCAGCGGTATCTATGTGAAGCATACAACAAGGCAGGGAAAGAAGCACAAATGCACAAGCTCATGTCCTGAATCTATGTTTTTTTTTTTTTTTGTATTTCTGCATCTTCCTGACTCCTGGTTTTTTGTCAGCTTGTCTGTGACACATTCAATTTTCTAAGTTGAGTGTGTGATTTCATAGAATATTAAAGGCTGCCCTTCCCTCGTCACTGCAGCGTAGGTCACAGCGCTGGCAAACATTTCCACGCTGTTGACCTGCACGACTGCAGGCAAACTGACAGGCAGAGGTCAGCAGAAAGCATCCAGTGGCGGGAATAAGATTAATGACAGATCCCCCTGACCTACAATTGGATTATCTGAGCTTCCTCCTCTCTGGCATAATATCCTCTGTACAAGAGCCGGCTTGATTTTTTTATTTTTTTTTTTTTCACATTTTCATGTCTGTTTGTATAATGTCTGCAGAGACAAGTCACTGTTTCTGTCTGAAAGGGAAAAACAATCTGGACCTGCATTGCAGAGGACAGTAGGTGTATGCTTGGACAAGTGGGTGTGTATATAATCTGAAAGTTTTTGCTTCTGCTGGAATGAACAAATGTACATGTCAGAAGATAAAACGCATTTTGACATTCGATTAACCAAGAGAAGATTATTTTGTAGGCTACAAAGTTGGTTTTATTGTGTTGTTTTGTCCTTAAGCTGATGTTCTCTTTGAGAACGGCTGCAAACTCGTTCATATGATAAGTGTCCGTGCACAGAAAGCACAAGTATCTTAATCCCTCTCATCATTCGTCTCACAAACACCATTTTCCTTCAGCCAGTGACTAGTGTTGCGGGCTTGCACAAGCGGTGAATGGTAATCATTTTCTCTTTTGTTAAATTCACTGAGTCAGTCGATCTCAGCGTCACTGTCTGCTCACTCACACACTTCAGAAATACACATATTTAAATCAGCCATATGAATGAAATGCTTCAAGGTTTAACTGCGTATCAGTGACCTGAATATATGGAGTTATGAAATGTGTCATGTAGAAGTACAGTACGACCACTGCCTTCAACATTCCCGTGCATCTGAGACGCTTCCAAAAACATGCTGTGTATTAAAGAAACAGTGGCATCGTTCATCACCATCTTCATCAGCTGGATAATGGAATTTTCTCTTCCCAAAAAGACCCAGCGTTACTTTTGTGTCAGTTCCCAAGTGAATTTTTCTTGAGATTTCACCTTTCTCACATGATTTATCACCATTTATTCTAATATTATTCTCTGTATTTTGGATTTTTTTCTAGTTAAAATCAAGTGTTTTCCTGCATTTAATTTACTGATCATGTAGATAAAAAGTTCATTTTAAAGTTGAGGATTATTATGTCAGAAACACTGACTTTTTCAACAAAATCTATCATTAAGTGAACATAAACTGTCATTGATCCAACTCCATGGGTTTTACTGGTGAATCAAGGTTGTAGAAGATGACGGTGTTTCCACGGTAACTACGGAGCCTCTGAACATCCAAATGGGTCATATCTGATGACTATGAAAAGATGAGTTAATTATTATTTCATTATTTTCATGTATTGATAGGATTAATAGATCAACAGGTATTAAACAGTTGAGATCAGTAGATGGTTTTGGTCACTGGTGGATGTTTGGGTCTTTATGGGTTAATACTGATGATGTTTTTGTCACATTCATGGACCAGTTCAGCCTCTTGGTTTGGTTTCCCTTGCAAAAGAGATCCATTCTCCTGGGACTTCCTGGTAAAATAAAGGTTAAATAAATGTCTTTTAATAATAATATTAATAATACATTTTATTTTTAAGTACCTTTCATGGACCCCAAGGACACTGAACAACAAAGGATAAAAAAGACAATGCATAAAATACAAAAAAAAGAAATACAATAAATAAAAAGTAGAGGAAAAGAAGAGCAAGAGATGCAGAACAAAGCAAGATGTAAGATAAATTATCATCGTTTTACAATAAAATTAACTGAGGTGACAGGGCTCAAACAATCCAGGGATGAAACTAAAAAGACAGGTGACTTCATTTTGTCTTTCTTCAATTGGCCAAGATGTGATAAGTTGTAATTTGTATTCACTTATCTGTAAAAGTGCTGATTAATTGATTTGAGCGCCCTTGGATGGCAGAGTCAGACCAAGCATGACAACATGTTGATGGAATAATTCTAATGATAGGCAGACTGCATTATTCATTTGACTGGAAAATTATGATAATTTTAGGTAATTAACCTTTGAAGTGTGTGAATAATTCTCAGTCCAGACATTGTTAAAGTCTTCCTCGGTTGAAGTAATCACTGTGACATTTTGTTTATTTAACATAAAGCAGCTTTTAGTTTCCTTTGCTGATTCTTTCGTTTTCCAGTTTTGTTTTAACGTACTTACCCCACTGCCGAAGCATTTAGAAATGTAAAAAGTGTTTAACGACCCCTGAAATTTCTTAAAAAGGTCATAGTTTCTTGGAAATTAACCAGAACTGAAGTATTAAATATGATTGTGATATTTCTAAGGACTGTGCAGTTGGATATTAATTATTAGAGGGAAAAGAGTTTGACAGCGCCCTACACTTCATCACTTTATTTTTGTGTGGAAATGAGGAAGAAGTAAATTAAACGTGTGTGATGTGTGATTTATCAGTTAATAAGGAGAGATTTTTCCACTGTAGCTGAAAACTGCAGGTGGGCAAGAAATTCACCTTATCTGTAATTAAATTAAAATAAGAGCACTTAAGAGTAGTCAGACCTTTTCTAGTCTGCTGTATGATGTCTGTTATATTATTATTATTATTAGTAGTAGTAGTAGTAGTAGTAGTAGTATTGTTATTATTATTATATACGATAATTACACCGTTTTTTTACTTTCACTTTATTTTCTTATTGTAACAAGCAGTTTATGGTTTAATACCACGTGGATGTCCAGGATGTTTTACTCCAGATTCAGTCCTTAAAGGGGTCATATTTTTGCTAAATCCACTTTTATTAGTCTTTGGTCTACACTGATTCTGCCCAAAGTGAAGAGTTTAGAGGTTGAAGCCTCATCAGGGAAAGAGTGAATATTATTATTCTAACCCAGGGGTGTCAAACATACGGCCCGGGGAGGATGGATTTGCAAAAAGAAAAAAATTGCATAGAAGAAATTAACAGTCAAGGGTGTCAAATTACATTATAAAATTTTTTACATTTACAAACTATCCTCGCAATAAAATGTGAATAACCTGAATAAATATGAACAACCTGAAATGTTATAAGAAAAAAAGTTACATTTTAACAAAATAATAGATTCACTGTTGTACGTTGTGTTAATAATAAGCTGAGATATAATATGTTTTGTCTTATTTTTCTTTAAAAATGTCAGGTTGTACGTAGTTGTTCAGGTTATTCATATTTTCACACTAAAACCAAGTGAAAAATGTGGATTATTTTTGTTAAGGGTTTTATGTCTGTTTTTTTACTGGTCCAGCCCACTCACCCGTTTGACATCCACGCTCTAACCTTTATTAAAACTTATACCAAAAGGTGTTATTTGCAACACAGCCGAGAAAACACAGGGAATTAGTGATGATTAAACACAGTAGATCCTGAAAATCCGGATGATTGTGTTAATATTTTCCTAGTCTGGGAGAGAGACTAAAAAAAGAGGCAGTGGTGGTGTTGCCAAGCAATAGTAAACATCCCAGTCCTTGAGGTTAACGAGTCTAAAGGAAACTAATGTACTATTTTAGACAGATATCAGAACTGACAGTAAACATCTCAGCTCCAGTTCTCATGAGCAGACCTCAGCTATTTTCTCAGCCACACTCATGTACTGTTTGCTTATGGTTTTGGTTTTTTTCCTATTCTAAGTCACTACAGGAAGCCATAGCAATATTTCAGTCTGCATTTGTTTACATGTAGGTCCATACGTGATCATAAGAAGCGGTGCACTCCCCTTCAGGCACATCCATCTTTCTAACATCATGTAGTGTCAGTGTGTGATGATCCTAAATTAATTTTTCTGTATATATGAGATGCAACCTGATTCCAACATCTGTTATTTTAAGACTCAAACCTCCTTCATTTCCATTTTACTGTAATTAGTATAAAATTACATAACATAATAATGTTCTTGAAGTCGAATTACTAAGCTAATTTAATTCTGGTAGCTGTGACGTTCTTTTTAACACATGCATTCCAACGCAATAAAAAGCACAATAATGATACTAAGAAAAAACAAAACAAAAAAATCACTGACAAACTAGGGAGTGAGTCAACCACTGGTAGATCATTTAATTTCAAATTTAATATATGCAGCAAAAAACAAACAAATCTAGCCAATAAAAAGTGCTCGAATCTTAAAGGCGACTAAATGACTCAGCAATTGTTCATTTACATCCATGTAGAACCATTCGACCAAATTGGTGCAAACTGAAAATACTAATTTCGGTAGCATTTAACTGTGCAAGTCTGAGACGTTTACTAAACTCCTTCTATTATCTATTGGACCTTAATGAATATTTGATAGAGAAATAACTCAAGCACATGTATAATTATTATTTATATGTTACTTACTCACTGAAAATGTTTTTTTTTTTTTTTTGGACATTCAAAGGATGGTTTGTCATGTGTACAGTAAAGAAACAGCTTTCCCTGTATCAGAGTATCAGTGTATAGAGTGGGTCGTCCCAAGTGGGTCAGCGGTTCGAATCCTGGCTGTCCACATGTCGAAGTGTCCTTGGGCAAGGCACTGAGACACAGGAGCACCTTGCATGGTGACAGCTGCCATACGGGTGTATATGTGTGAATGTGAGGCTTTGTAAAGCGCTTTGGGCATCATGAAGGTGTAGAAATATATAAGTGCAGTCCATTTACCATTTACAGTGAAAACCTTCCTTTGCCGTCCACACTGAATGCCATGAGAATAAGTAAATAATAATAAATTAAATTTAACTGGGAAATTAAAACAACCAAAACTGTGGCATTTAAAAATAAATGCAAAAGAAAAAACAAACTATTAAACATAACTATTACTAAGAGAAAAATACATATTTGCATAAATGTGCAAAATATAGGTAATTGTGCAAACTGTCAGAGGTAAATGGCATGAAATGTGCAAGACTGTCAGAGATGAACAATATGATATGGGGCAGTTTGTACTAGTCTGACTCAGTAATGTGCAGCATGTCCACCCTAAATCTACCAGTTTATAATTTCCTATTTCCTTTAGAGAAAATGACCTAGAAAGTGCAGAACCCATAAAATAAAGCCCACTAGATAGAACACCCTTTTTCTCATTTCAGTATGAGATTTAAAAGCTTTTTCATCATCCCCTATTTCATCTTTCTTGATCCAGTACTATACAATAGCGCGGCGACACAGAGGAAAGATCCCAGAATAATATTTGAAGTATGAGCAGCCTGTAGCCTCAGCTGCATCAAATGAACTCCACTGTTTTGTGACGGAAACGCAAAGGGACAAGCTGAGGCTCGGTCTGATGACATGTGCCGTCACTGGACTGATGACCAAGCAAACCGTCTCATCCTTCACCGCATCACATCAGACAGATGCACAGCAGGTACACGGGCTGGGAGGTGCAACACAGACCACACTGACATGGATCTGAGTGTGTGTCGAAGAACGCAGCCATCCTCGCAGCCTGTATGTGAGTGGATTAGGTGAAAGAACTCCAGTTATTGTGGTTCTCTTACCATGTAAACAGGATGATCTAGGTGTGATTTGCCTCTGATCCATGTATGTCTGCCTCTGATGGATTATTTTTAATCCCAGTTTGGGGAAAATCCATCCCTATTCATAGTAATTAAAGCTACTTCAACAATAAGAAATACAAAGAGACTATGGTAAAATATACTTAACCTGTAAAGGCCCAAACATCCACCACCGACCAAAAGCACCTGTTGATGTAAACTGTTTAAGTCCAATTGATCACCAATCCTATCAATACATGTAAATAATTGGTGTAAAATGCAGTTTATCATCTTTTCATGGTCATCAGATATGACCCAT
>JAPQRP010000008.1:17879106-17896140 GCA_037367295.1 Apogon hyalosoma | reverse complement strand
TAGTCCAAACCTGTCAAACTTCAGTTCCTCTCTTTGTCTTTTTCTGTTATTCCACCTGTTTTGACCCTAAAACACACCGTAAAACAAAGCCACTGAAGAAAAGGAACACAAGCACATACTCACAGCAGCTTTTACGACACTGAAACGGACGCAAATTCACAGCAGCATGTTTACCTGGAACAATGTCTCAGGGGCTAAAGGGTTAATGTTTTTATGACGTTGGGTGAAATGGTGGCGTCATTAAACCTACGGATCTTTCTAAATTGAGCTCCATATCTTGTGAAATTGTTTCTCTTTGTTGCCGTCTTCTGATATTGTCCTTCAAGGCTCGGGCCCTTTTGTGTATCTCTAACATGTCAGAATTGAATATATTCATGATACAAATCTATTTCTTTCAGTCGTTTGTACCCCAGTTCTCCTTTGCTCAAGTTAAACCCATTCAGCTATAATAGCAGCATCAGAGTGCTGTGCATGAGAGGGGAGTGCTTTACCATTCAGCAAATGGAAGCCTGTTAAATTGTTGATGATACAGAGATCCACAAGCTTGTCCCCTGGATCCATTTATGGAAAGTAGGACACTGGTGGGCCCAGGCATCTCCCTCTGTTACTAAAAACTTAAGTCTCACCCTTTTCCTCCCTCTCCTCCCCCCCCTCTATTTCTTTTCTCTCTCTCTTACAGGCCAGCCCTGCACCGATAATCGTCAACACAGACACTTTGGAGTCGGTACCTTATGTGAGTTGGAATTTTTCTGTCCTCTTTTATGTATCTATTAGTCTTTTTTAGTAGAGGATCAATACTTCCAGCAGATTAAAACCCCCTTGAATGAGATCACATTAAACCCAGAATGGGTCGGTTCTCGGAGCTGAAGGTGAAATAGCACGTGAGGTTTAATACTGCAGTTTGATCGCGTAACTTATCTTCGTAAAACAAATGAGGTCGCAGTGTTGAATTATTGATGTTTGTCATGAATAAAAGACCAGCGAGACTTTCTAAAGACCTTCATCTGGAGCAGTTTTCACAGTATTTTTCATCAAAACAAATAAATGAAGTCGTGCTGAAGTGGTGCAGGCAAGAAGTGAATAAATAACCGATTCTGTGCAAATGGGACTCAGGCACCAAGAGGTGGTATATTTTTCATGGTGATGTGTTCGCAGTAGGTGGTAATGCTAACATGTGGCAGACACTTTCCTTATTGTAAAAAGCCAAGGCAGGAGAGCGTCTTCTTCTAAGCCTCCAGGCCAGGATCTGAAATTGTATTAGCAACAGCCATATTTTGCTAAATTAAAAACATATTTCATTGCAGATGATGATTTACCACCTCACATATTTTTGCACGCTCACAATCACACGTTTCTTCTGCTACTCAAAAAATCATCAAAAATCAAGCTCACCTGGGAGTATGATATGCAGCGTCTCATATGCCCGTGTGCTATTTCTGTTTGAATGCATAATGACGGAAGTGCTCGCTCGCTGCTAATTAATCATCTCAGCGAGATACAGGGGAAAAAAAAAAAAACACACACACAGACTCCATCTTGAAAACATGTAACTGCTGTAGCTAAACTTCATGCTGCACAAATGTTGATTAACCATCACCTTAAATAGTTTCCCCTCGAGGTGGGTAGTGCAGAATGCATAAAAATAACACCCATCACCTTAGATTTAAGACTGTGGAGTTGGCCTCAAATATATTTTTTGACAGCACTGGGGATGTGTTTTTATTTTAGAGCAATATGCAAATACAAGGGATATCTTGGCTCACTCTCTGTTTCCTCTTCCTTCAGGTCAACGGCACAGAAATTGAATATGAGTTTGAGGAAATCACTCTAGAGAGGGTGAGTATCTGAGATCCAACTGTTGTATTTAACACCTTTACACTGGCTCCAGCACTGCAGTGTAGGTAAAACCTCTCTCAAGAGCTTTAAGAGGAGTATTAATGAAAGTCAGCACTCAGTGTGTGGGTCGGTAATGTATGTATGCATCATCAGGTTTGATCAGAAAAGCATGTGGGCAGTCTTTCCTTCTCAGAGTACGAATAGAGAACGCTCTATGTTTGTTTGCAGTGAGTATAGATCACATTTGTATTTGTCCGGACAGGATTTTTGGAAGAAATTTACACCCCATTTCACAGAAGTTTCAGGAATTATACTGAAGAAATATACTGCCCAAGTTAAACAACCTCTAACACATGCTAGAAGTCAGATCGGATCCTTTACTTACAGCTGCAGTGTTTGTTTCAGTACATTGTAATTGAAGAATTCTACAAACTTCTGTGGCTTTAGTTCATCATGGGTGTTCTCAGACAGGCAGAGGGTTAAATATGTGTTAAGTCAATATTCATTAAATATGTAATTGATAGCTGTAATTACTAATAACTGATTGGACTCAGTCAGACATGACTCTGTGGTTCCACATGGACTTGAAAAAGTGTTTGGTCTTTTCTGCTGCAAAAATATCAGGTTTCCACAAAGACAGAGAAAATGAATAGACTTTCTCATCATCCTGCTTAAACGGGGTACACACATAAAGATAATCGGGCTGTTTTTGTCCTGATTTTCCCCCTTCCCAAGCAAGGAAGCAAATGCCAGATTATCTTATGTCTTATAAAATTATCCTGTGGTCTGAGGTGCGTTAAGAGTGAATTTGTCCCAATAATCAGCTCCGAAATAAGCCGGGGCCGTCAATCGTAAATATTAAACTTCTCCAGTATTTACAACCAAAAATTTTCATGTGTGGGGAAAGCGGACGACTCCTGAGTCATGACTATGAATTGTGACATGGAACAGACTGTAGCCAATCAAGAAGCGAGCTGACTGTGGAACAAGGGAGTAGGCGTAAATAAAAACAATCATGGCCGACGTGAAACATCAAGTTCGGTGGACCTCAGAAATGGAGGACTAGCTCGTGGAGCTGCGGGAAGCCCGAGAATGTCTATTCAACGTCTCCGCCAAGTCGTACCACAACCGAAACAACATGTCACGTGTTGTGTTTTCCGGTGGTTGCTATGTTTCTTCTTTGTTTTTGTTACATCACGTTTGATCACACGAGATTTCTGGCTTGGAGGATGAGATTTTAGATCGGTGGTGGGACAGAATCGTTGTGTGTGCTGTGTTGAGGTTATTGGAGCACACTACACATAGTACGGTCAAAACTGTACGATCCAAACTGTTCAATGCCTGATTTTTAATCTTCAATATGTGGGGTCTGTAACAGATTGAAAATCGCTTCAGATTTAGAAAAGCCTTATGTGTGTACCCCGCTTTAGTGTTGTCAGGAGTATAGGTTGCACCAGCACCTGATTTGAAAGGACTTAGGCCAGATTTGCTCTAATTCAGTGCCAGAGCAACAACAGGGCTTACACACTATAATATTCTCTGTTTGCAACATTATTAAGATAATGTGTTGTTGGATGAGGGCATGTTATTGGTCATTAAATTTAAATGTGCTCTTTGTAATATTTCAAATTTGAATTTTTTTTAAAAATGACCTAAAATCATTAATCGAGCGTTTAAAATCGAATCGCTCTGAAGTTCTGCCAAAGATGTCAGTGTTTTGGATTGTAGAGATATGAACTGAATTTATTTACAGCGACAGAACAGGGGATTTATGTGACCACTAGAGGGAGTAGTGGGTTACTCTGTCAGTCACGGGGCCTATGACCAAAGCATCAGAAAGTGACCATATGAGATGAGAACCGCTAAGAAACACTTTTACAGTCGTTGAAAATGATAAAAGCTTCAAGCACTGTTGTTTTCACCACTGGACACAGCTCTAAAAGAAAAGAATGGCTAATGCTAGCTTTTCTCTTTGCTAAGTTGTCGTTTGTTGATCCACAGGTCAGATTAAACTGTGACAGTTCTGATCTTGTTTGGATGATTCCAAACAGCTGTTAAGCGCAGCTGTTGACAACACAAACCGTACAGCAAACAGAGGTGATTTGTGGTTTTACTGAGACTGTTTTCCGTCTAAAAACAGAGCTAAGCTAACAGAGCTATAATGTAAACTATCAGCCGATGCAGCTCATGAAGATTATAAGACAGCGTTATTTTGAGTGTTTGGAATGGAAAACTTGATGATGCCATAATACAGATGTGTTTATGCAGTGAGTGACGCAATCTGTTCATACATAGCGTTGATAAATTGGTGGTTTTGTAGGTCTAAGTGTGTTCTGGTACGAGACATCTCCCTGCTAATATAAATACCAGATAGAACGCTTTTAAGACAAACTACAAGCATGAGACAAATGTGTGTTAGTAGAAATATAAAGTTCTCTTAAACAGAAACATTTGCATAAAGTACCTCTAAATCAGACTAGAACTGTTTCCTGGTTGATCTTCCAGGACCAGTGACAGTCCAGTCAGTTCCAGATTACAGTAAATGAGTCTGTCTCTGTCAGATTTACAAGAATGAGCTGTTCGATGGTTCACATCTCACACGCACAACAACACAAACATCACAGCCACACACAACACACTCACAGTGGAAGCTCCTCACAATGAATGAAGAAGACACAAAGAACAAAATGAACAGAACGAACGTCATACGTCTGTGCGGTAGTGGTGCCAAGCTGCTAAACCTAGTGATGAGTAATCTATCTGCTGGTGTTACAGTGTTGATGTAACAGTAACACACAAGACAACGGCTGCGATTCATTGTCAGTTGGATGTCATTTGTGGAAAAAAAAGGCTCTGTATAGTAATCTGGAGCACTTTAGTTCAATACTTGTTTGAGAAAGAGAATGTCCTGCAAAGTGGTGAAAGTTTGGGGGAAGAAAATAAAGTCGAAAATCATATTAAATACCAGTTTGTCAGGTATGGAAAGAAAATGTGACCTGGAAAGTGACCAGATGGAATGAGAACCACTAAGAACAATTTTTACTCAAACAAAACGACTCTGATAAAAGCTCAAAGCGCTGTTGTTGTTGTTTTCACCACTGGACACAGCTCTAAATAAAAAGAATGGACTTTGATGCTGAAATGGTGGCATTTCATCTACACGTATGGGTTTGATTATGAGGCTTGTGAAGGTATAAAGTTATTCTGTGATGTTACACTGGAAAAAATCCAAATCTTACAAAGTGTATTTTTCTCATTTCTAGTCCAAATATCTTATCACACTTAAAATAAGACATAATCACTGAAACAGTAACTTTTCAGTGAGAAATAAGAACTTATTTTTACCCAATAGATCTGGAAAATCTTATTTCAAGAAATCTTACCGAGATAATTTTCACTTGTTCCATTGGCTGATATTTTTGGTTAAATTAAGCAACAAAAAAAAAAATCTTTAATTAAGCAAAAAAGTGTGGCAATGGAACAAGTGAAAATTATCTCGGTAAGATTTCTTGAAATAAAATTTTCCAGACGTATCGTCTAAAAATAAGTTCTTTATATCTCACTGTAAAGTTACTCTTTAGGTGATTCTGTCTTATTTTAAGTGTGATGAGATATTTGGACTAGAAATGAGAAAAATACACTTGGTAAGATTTGGATTTTTGCAGTGTATCTTTGCTAAGTTGATGAGATTTGTTGAGAGTTGTTTAAGAAAGAAAATGTCCTTTAAACTGGATAAAATAAAGTCAAAAATGCAATTAAATAAAGGTTTGTGAAGTATGGAAAGAAAATACACTATATGGACAGAAGTATTGGGACAGCACAGATGTTTCTTTTCTAACGGGTCTGGGCTTCAAAACAATAACAACAAATGTCAATATAGTTTAATATTGTGATAAATATTATTGCGTTCCATTGGTTAGTTTTGTTTAACTTGCTTCCAAAATCCCTCAGAGATGACTTTTACTTAATGTCTTTTAACATTGATTTTTTTTTTATCCATGACAATGATTTTAAATGTTCATCCTCTAAATTTCAAAAATACTAAAAATTGTTCTTGCTCTGACTGTGAATAGTAATTTTCTACCACATATAACCGTCTACTTTCTTCACATCTCACTGAGGAAGAAAAATCTCCCATTAAATTTTATGAACATATTGCTGTTTTTAAAGTATATGGAGAAAAGTATGGGGACATTATGGCTACAGCTCATAACATCCTATTCATGATGATTTGAGATCAGTGTTGAGAGAAATTCAGTAAAAACCATCTCTGAGGCATTTTGGAAGCAAAGATAACAATTAAAACAAAACTAACCAATGCAATGCAGTGATATTTATCACAATATAAAACTCTGTTATGACATTTGTCATTATTGTTTTGTATCCCAGACCCCTGTTAGAAAAGAAACGCCTGAATTCAAAGTGTCCCAATACTTTTGTCCATATGGTGTATGAACTGGAAGACTGTAACAAAATAAGAAATCGTCTTGTAATAACATTCGCATATTTCACAATATCCAAGTGAACACACAAAGTTGCTTACTGTGACAACTATTAATATTTAGTTTTAGTCCTCATCAAATTATTTGTATTTCATAAATGAATCTCAAGTGGCTGACATGGAAATATCGGCCAAGTGGACATTAACAGACGCCGACTGGAAGCAGATCTGACAGCTCCGCTATGATCAGAAACAGAAGCAAAGTGAGACCCACCAGCAAAGGTCAACACCAACAGCAAGAGAGGGGGAGGGGGTTTGACAGATAAGATTTAATACGGACAGCAGTCAGCTCACATCCATACTCCAGGAGCTCCGCATTTATCATGTGCCATCAGACGATGACTGAAACCATCTTGTGCAGCCTCCGATCACACACTGGCCTGTGACTGCCCTCAAGTTGTTTTCCCTGGGGAACACAATGGCAATTTTTTGATCCAGCGCTCCAGGCAGCGGCGACCCGCAGGGAAGCGTGGTGGATTTTGTAATCAAGAGAAGCTGCTACTCCCATCAGCTAACAACTTAATCAGAGCTTGGCTTTCATTTTGTGAGTGGGCACCGAGGGGATTTTATTTGCAGAGCCGACAAAGTGCAGCCCCTGCCCTTAAAAGCCACAGCGTTTCAGGGGTTTGATTCCCACCGCTATAGAAATACAATACAGAGCCTCATTGTAAAAATATGATCATAATAAAAGGCAGCGGCCGACAGTTACGCCTCAGTGCCACAGCAATTTTGTAATGGCAAACTGAAACACCTCGGCTTCTTCATAATCACAATAAAAGTAGGGATAACGTAAACACGATAGTCCTGAAAATACATCGCTAAATGCTCATCCTTTAAATGGGGTTCGTGTAATATTTCTACTTTCAGATATTAAAAACAAACTAAAAATATCACTTAAGTGTTTGGAATAAAGAGCTGTCAAGTTCTGTCAAAAATGTCAGTGTACTGGATTGAAGATGTGAAGTGAATGTATGTACAGTGATGGGCCGGGGGGTTAATGTGGCCACTAGAGGGAGTACTGAGTCACTCTGTTCGTCTCCCACGGTGAGAAAAACTAACACCACGAGGCCTTTGACGAAAGTGTCCAAATGGAATGAGAACCACTAAGGAAACGTTTATAGTCAGTGAAAGTGATAAGAGCGAGAAGCACTGTTACTGTTGTCATCAGTGGACACAGCTCTAAACCACATGAAATCAATTTGTACATTTTTGTAAAAAATTCTAAATGTTGTTGACTTTTGTTTGTACTCAAGATGCAACAATAAGTCCATTTCTTGTCTACTACTATTCACCAGCTTACGTTTTTATCAGTTATCAGTTTAGGCAGTTACTTTAAGGAAAAAAAGGAGAAAATTCTAAGAATCTGTCTTTGTAAATGTAAATACTATCTGGTTTGTTTTTTCTTTTGTCACTGTAAACTGAATGTCTTTATGGTGAGACCCAACAAGTAAATTTGAGGGTGTCATGTTGGGTTTTTAGGAAATGTCTGTTATTTTATAGACCAAATGACAACTCGATTCATCAAAATATAATGAATAATGGACAGATTAACCAACATTTAAAATAATCTTGAATCTGGAGATACAATGCATATTTTGAGGGTTTACAATTCATTATATTGTGATAGTTTAAACACTTCAATCTATTGAAATTTGTTCACATTTTAATTTTTTCTCGTAACTTTTTTTTTTTGCTGCCGTAATAGTAGTAGCGCTGCCTCTTGGCCAGGTCGTCATTGTAAGTGAGAACTGGTTCTCAATTAACCTAGCTGGTAAAATAAAGGTTAAATAAATAAATAGTAGTAGTAAGAACACAAAATCTTAATTATTTAGTTTTGTTTTTTAATAGTCAGAACAGTGGGATCTAAATTACTTACTTTATCAGTAAAAATATTTCTTCCATCAATCTACTCATGTAAACTAGTAATTAAAAATCAAAATAGTATTTATTAGAATCACCACAGCCATACTGAAATATATCCATACATTGCAACAATGGTCAAATGACATGAAACAAAATGGCATGACACTCAGTGAATACACATCACTAAATGTAACGTGAATTAAAAAAAAAAAAAAAAAACGTATTGAAAAATGACAAAAAACTGAATTCTGTTCCAGTAAGAAATGTAACTTCAGCATCTCGTAACCGTCTACAGGAGGCAGCTGTCATCAGTCGTCCATATTCCATGGTTGACGTGTTGTGATTTGAGCACAGTACATATATTGTCTCCTGTCTGTCGAGTCCCTGTTCTGACCCAGCGCTTCTTTCCACCGCCGCAGGGAAACTCAGGGTTGGGCTTCAGCATCGCCGGAGGGACAGATAACCCACACATTGGTGATGATCCCGGCATCTTCATCACCAAGATCATCCCCGGAGGCGCTGCTGCAGAGGATGGACGCCTGAGGTCAGCCTGCCTCTCACACACACACACGCACACACGCACGCACACACACACGCACACACACACACACACAAACACACACACACACACAAACACACAGGGTTTTAATAAGGACTGAGGAGAAAATGTTACAGGCATGACAGATGATAAAAAACACGCCTGTGAAGATGAAAAAAGAACCTTTAAGATAGGGGTGTCAAACTCAGTTTAGGGGCCACATACAAACCAATGTGGACCGGGCCAGTAAAATTCATTCATTCATTCATTCATTCATTTGTTTTGAGCAGACAAAAAAAATTTATCATTTTTTGTGTATAAGTAACTAACGGCAGAGCAAATATATTAATAAATAGAGATGATCAAGACAAAATAGCAATTGCCATGTGCATTAATAATAACAAAATAAATGTAATATGTACGGCTCAAAAAGGAGTGGGAAGAAGAAAACTTACTAAATCCCTCCCCCATCTCACATTAATACAACATAACACATTACTTTGGCTTCCTTAATGATATAGTAACATCTGCTTCGAGTCCTAATAATGTAAATAACCGATAGTAAACAGATTAGGAAAAGTGATGTACATTACACATTGTAACTATCTAAATGATAGTCTGCAAAACTTATAATGCAATATATTTCAACAGTAATCACATACCAACAATGGTAATAGAAAATAATAACATAATAAACCTATAACTGTTTTTCTGTGTTTTATTGTGAAAGTTAATTACTTTATGAAAATATGAATAAGTTGAACCACCATGTACACCCTGAATTTATCTTTTTAAAAAATGCAATTTCAACAATGTTATGTCGCAGCTTATTCAACTTCAATTTACAGATCACAGTCGATCTACACATGCAGAAAACATTTGAAACAGGCATAATATTGTTAAAAATGCACTTAATTTTCTTAAGGAATTTCAAGTTATTTCAAATTTATTCAGGTTAGTCACATTATTTTAATTTGACTGTTTTCACATTAGACCAATGAATGAACAAGTTGATTTTTTTTTTTTTTTTTTTTGCCGCTAAACTTCTGTATTTATTATTTTAACTTAACTTTATCCTTTTATTGCTTTGTTGGACCATATTCCAGTGAAACACCTAATTCTTTTTCTTCCTCTTTTGTATAATAACCATAATCTGCCACAATAACACCCGATAACTGCTTCAGTTCAATGTGGATCAAGATCTCATGTGTTGGTTGTAGAAAACTTCAGCTGCTTGGTCTTGACTGTGATCCAGGGGAGGTTTCACACGTGCGATTTTTGTCGATACCCAACGGAAACCTTGGACTCTTAAGTGTGAAAGCACCATAAATGTGTAGACGCTGTGGAAGTGTAAAGACTCAAACTCGCAGCTTCTCCACCACATAAAGTATATATTGACTTTAAAAACAGCGTCATTGAATCTTTCCTTGTTGGCTTGTTATTAAGTGTCCTTTTTAGCCACTATAAGTAACATTTACATTAATTACAAGCAGATATTATAGATTTAACCCTGACATTTCAGCATATGCACAGGCATTTCTCATTAGGTGCTACAAAAATAAACAGCGTTTCTCTGCAGCATCAGCACTTATTGAACGCTGGTGGTCTCATAGGTTGTATTTTATTGCTAAAGGCGACTCACCATCTGTAATAACCTTATTAAATAAACAGAAGAGGTGTGCATGCAGTCCATCAGATCCTCCGCTATTGTAATTTATCAAAGAACAACAACTGGGTTCATTTATCTTTCAAGTAGAGTGATGGGATCACCCCAAGGAAAACACGGCCTGCGCTGTCAAGTCCTGGTTTTTGTTTAGTTTACGAAAAAGCTTTATCTGGGAGGGAAAAAAAAAGAACATTTGTTGGATCTTTTCCATTTTCATTGTCATGGATCAGTGAAAATGAAATAATGTATGATGATATATTATGACTTAAACAGGCATCAATGGGCAAACTGAATGTGAAACTTAACAGTGATTTCTGGGATGAATGTTAATGTCAATACAATATCTTTATTTGTGATTTTGACATGTGCAACATTAAAATGCCATCCAGTCAGTACTCCATCCTTAAAGGGGTCATATTTAGCTAAACCCACTTTTATTAGTCTTTGGTACATTTAGCCTAATAGTTCATACAGTTTGAATTTGAACCCTCCAGGTCCTGCAAAGCTATTTTTATATTAATTCCAGCAAAAAACGAGTGGATTTCTACAGTCCGTTTCAATTTCTGCTTAACTTTTTACATTTTATAGCTAGCTCGTCACAATATTTGCACATATAACGTGAAGACTTCTGACTGTACATTTCTCAAAGTATGACATAATTGTTTGTCAGCAGCAGCGGTTGTAGTAAAAACTGAAACTATGTCCAAACTTCGAGCCAATTACTTAAAATGTTCAGTTGTTGGTTGTATTAACAAACACAAGTGGCTGAACGGGACAGAAAGCACGGTCAACAACCTGAAGGGGGTGGGACGTGAAGTGGCTCATTTGCATTTAAAGGGCCAGCGCTCAAAATGACCTTTCTGGTTTCATTACTCAGAAATAGGGTTGAAGATGGACCTGTGGAGTTGAATAAATGAAGAATTCAGACCCAAGCAGAGCATTTACAGTTTATGTAGAGCACAGGGAAATGTTTGAAAATGAAGAATTCCATTTTTTTTAAAAAGCAAAATATCACTCTTTTAAGATGCATAAAAACTGCTTTATTATATAAAAACAGCCGAAATAAAAAAAGATAAAACAGCTAAAAAAAAAAAAAGTACAAACACACACATAACCACACATTCTTATCATTGCACATCCCCATGAGCATGTATTACATCTCAGATTACAGAGCTGAAAATAATACACAGACTCTATTATCATGGAAAAAACTTTATTGATTTTCTACTGATGTTTCAGCTGTTTGATCATCAGTTTAACACGTTCTCAGCTGTAACCTTTTGACGAATGTTGTGAACCTGAGCCTCTCACGGCAAGTAGATTCTTTATATTCAGCAGAAAAAAAATGCAGTTTTGGTTGGATTGATGACTTGCCTTCCAACTGGAGGATGGACTCAGTGGTAAACAATGTATGATTTATGATTATGTGAAATAATATGTTTCAAGAGACCAAGATTCTCAAAGGAAGACAGAAGTAAGAGAGAAATGTACAGATACTTTGGCTTCTGCTGTATATTGGTGTTGGCCAATATAATACTAATTATAAAGACAAAGAAAATAGCATTAGCGTCGGAATCAGCAATGGGCCAAAATGTCATTATTCTGGTTAATGTCACTCAAGAATTTTGCAATCATTAGAGCCCCACTATGTCTCAATTTTAACAAAAAAGAAAATTACATTACACAATAGCTCTACTGCACTTTTACACATTCCAAGTAGTTTTATAACATGTTAAATTGAGTACATATAATGAATATAAATTAACTAGGTCTAAGTTAACTACCTCAGTCTGTTTCAATTCCTTTATGTTTATGTTACTCAAAGCTGATTTACATTATTAAAAAAAAGACTACCTGTCTGTAAACTTGACATAACTCATAAAAATACATTAAAAAAAATGTGTGCTGCACCAACACTAATGAGAGCTGTTCCTTAGGCGTTAAAATTTAGTATCAAACAACAGGACATTTTTCAATACTTCATCATACTTATTGTAAGTCATTCAGTGGGTGCTGTAAAAGTACTGAAGTTAATATCTAGCCTTACATAGAGGTGGATAAGGACTAGAGGTTGACCAAAAGTGGATTTTTAATTTCTAACAGCAAAAAGGAGGGAACTGATTCAACAGCCAATACATCGTCCAGCTTGACAAAAAAAATCCAGCTCTGTTGAAAGGGAACTGCTTTTGACTTATTATAAACTTGGTAACTGTTGAACTGAATATCCAAGCCAAATAAATAAATACTTACATGAATGACTCTCTTAAGGTAATAAATAAACTTACAGTATATAAGCAGTAAATCTGGAAGAATTAAAGTGGAAGAATCTACATGATTCTACTTGTAGTTTTTAATTTTTGAGCCATTATCCTCCCTCAAATTTAGAAATTCCACTTGAAAGTCCTAATAATAATGTACCGATTAATCAGTCTGTCTATTATGAGACCTCATTTGATGTGTTCAAGAAGAAATCCTGTGCTCTTTCGGATAATTCGAAATAATACTCCAAATAATACTAACAAGTGGTTCCAGGCACAACAAGCCCCGCCCCTCGCACGTATTGTAGCTTACTTTGGCATCGATCCAGCTGATGTCATCATGTCTATGAATCTGTTGATGTCAGCATATCAATTTCCTTTATATATGTGCCAAGTTTGAAGTAAATTGAAACAAAATGGATGTTTTTATAGACATTTGAAATTTCGCCCATTATAAGTAAATAGGGAAAAAAAAAAAACTTAAAAAAAATTCAGAAAAAATGTAAACTTTTACCTACTTTCCCAAAATGTAATGACATCTATTCACTGGCAATCTATAAACCCAATTCGATATGAATTCAACAGATAGTTTTACTGGTAGAATGTTAACAAACAAACCGAACCAAAAACAATACCCCTTGCCTCCCCTTCGATAATTATCGCGTACAGCTTAGTCATCCCAAGTATCTGAATATGCTCACCCTTTAACTCTGTATGTGTTCGTCCATATTCCGTCTCTGCGGTGGCATCGGTACCTTTCTGCTCCGTAACCCCTGCTCTGCTTTTCAAAGTAGCAATGATGAATAATGTTAGTTTTGGTTTCCGTCCAGCTCCTGTTTCCTTTCCAGGCCGCAGCTCTGGAGCATTACTGTCAGATCACAGATGCTAGAGGCGAGCGTAATGCATGGACGCCGTCAATCTCGGGCAGATTGCACAAGAAGCAGGCCGGGCATAAATCACACTTAGCCTAATTGATGGTCACCCACTCCAAGGTGGGCAGCGAGACTAATGCATTATGGATGGAGGGGAAGTCTAATCTCTGTTAGGGAGGGGAGGCTGATGGGGATTTGGTTTTCTATAACATTATAGAAGGCAGACACACTTCCTGTCGCTGCTCTGGGACGCTGTAGCCCAGCACTAAGCATACTTAATGCACCAACTCGACTTAAGGGACTGCTTGGGGCAATTTGAGTGTTTCTTGCGGAGGCTGCTGTTTGTTTGGAGAGGTAAAAGCATGGATGTAGCCAGCTCTAAACCCACAGCAACTCAACCATCGTCCCTCTGAAAGCCTTACATAAGTTCATAGGATGTAGATTCTCAGATGACATTAAATTGTAATCACAACCAATCGAATTTTATTTGTCCCATACATTTAAAGATAGTGCAGCGGCGGTGAAACGCTCAGTCACTGAACTCCACTTTCCTTGTTGTGTTGCTTGAAAATGAATATAATTTAATTCTAAGATTTTACGTAGGTTTATGGAAGGTTCAGGGTGTTTGTATCATTTTAGACCTACATTTGGACAAAAGTAGCAGGAAACGCCAAATATGTCCGCAAATTACAGTGTCCACCATGTCTGTAGGCGAGTTTCCATCGCAGTGCATATTTTAATTGAATTCTCCAAAAAATCAGCAAAAGAAAATACTAATTTTATCCATCTATCTATCCATAACTGTCACAGTCTGTGTACTGTTGTCATCAATATCATGGTAGGCAAGGGGTGTAGTTTTTGCCTCAGTTGGTTTGTTTGTTTGTTTTTTAACACTCTAGCAGCAAAACTATTGGTTGAATTTATAGCAAATTCGATTTATAAATTGCCAGTGAGACAGAATAGATTTCATTACGTTTTGGAAAAAGTAGGTCAAAGTTAAAATCTTTCATAAATTAAAAAAAAAGAAAATTCCCATTTACTTATAATGGGCAAAATTTGTCTATGCTGACATCAGCACACGCATAGACATGATGACATCAGCTGGATCGATGCCAAAATAAGCAACAATACGTGCGAGGGGCAGGGTTTGTTGTGCCTGGAACCACTTATTTCTACATGTGTTTCTTTTGCATTTCAGATAATTCAGGGGAATAAGTATAGGATTATCAAAAATGAACCCTTAGCTTCATCTTATTCCTTTTTCAGTTAACCATTGTAAGAATAAGGTGTATCAATATAATCTTTGTTCTGTATGTGTAAGCAAATGAAATAAAAGTATTCAATCATATTTGGGGAAAATATGGTTTCTAGAATGAACAAAAATTAAGATACTTATAAAAAAAATACCAACAGTTCTCTTTAAAGCATTTAAATAGGAGGAGGAGGACATTCCCTGCAATATTTCCATATAGTTTTCCAGTGGCATGTGCTTTAGAACATGAACACTGTGAAATAACATTTTATTTTTCAGTCTCGCTACATATTTCTTGCTAAAGCCTCTCGCTCTCCCCACTCACTCTCCTTTACATTCCTCCAGAACTGCACATATATAAAATAGACCTTAAGGAATACACTAAAACAACAACAACATAAACAGACACAGATGGAACAGACTAGATTTCTCGCAGACTTTATAAAAAATACAACAAATATTATGCACGCCAGTAGTATCGCTATGCATTTTTTTTTACTATTGCAATGAATTGTGGGTATTTTAAGCAGAGGCAGACGGTGTTGCAATTTGAAGAAGTTATTTAGATACAGACTAAATATGTGATATAAGCAGATGTTTCATAAATGCAAATGTCTGTGTGTGATGCACAAATATTCATTCAGTTGTGGCAACATTATACATATAGCATATGCATTAAACTGGTAATACTGTTAATAGGAACTGGTGTCACTGGATTGGAGTGGAGGCAGAAACATCAGACTATAGATATTTTTCCTAACGTGTGTGTGTGTGTGTGTGTGTGTGTGTGTGTGTATATATATGTGTGTGTGTATATGTGTGTTTGGTTGTTATCTGCATGACTGACACTGCTGTGATAGGTTTTTAATCTCAGTTAGTTTTTTCTGGTTAAATAATAGTGTAATAGAATGCAGCAGATACATTTTGCTTAATTTATGAATTTTTACAGGAGTGAAGTGATTTCTGTGTTTTTAGGCGTAATTCAACACCCAGATGGATTGTGGGTAAAAGCGTCTTCAGTCTCTTTATTGTGGCCTGTAGGCAGCCGTAAGACAGAGCATTTAATTCAGACGTTAAATTTTCTGTATTTGTGGTAATTATTGTTTACGTGTAGTGGTTGTGTAGGACTCTAATGCACCGGTTTGGTCTAAATAGTGAACATGCCATTTGACCTGTGCCTGTAGACGTTGAAAACAGGAAAAGTAATCGTACTAAAAGTTTCAAAATTGCCATTTTTTTCTCATGCCAGATGAGATGCGAACAGATTTTTCTCGCTCTGCTTCCTGCTGTTGGAAGGGTTGTGCGTGTTTGCTTAGTGTTGTGTATGTGCTGGGTCTCAGCTGGTCCCTGTGAGCCCCCCCAGGAGAGTTGTGTCCTTGAGTGCCAGGGCATGGATGTTTTGGTCGACACCGCGGGGGAATTCAGACTGAGCTGCTCTTTGACTCTAATTTTAACACACTTGTACGGTTGCCTTCATGCATACACCCACCCAATCTGCCTCCATAACATGTAACATAACACACAAACGCTGCTGATGTAAAGCACGGGCCAACACTGGACTCTAGTACGCAGAAGGACATGCAAAAAAAAAAAGAAAAAAAAAAAAAGAATGCTTGAATAATATTAGCGCACGTATAGATATCATTTTGCCTTTAATGCAGAAGAGACAAAAACAGCTCCAAAATGAACCGGTGATGTTTACATGCATCTGAAAAATCAAACAGTGTGAGTGCAGCCTCGGTCCTAATTATTACCAATTATTGTCATCACCACTAATCTCCGCTCTTCCTCTTCCAGAGTAAATGACTGCATCCTGCGGGTGAATGACGCAGACGTGTCTGAAGTTTCCCACAGCAAAGCAGTTGAAGCCCTTAAGGTGGCAGGGTCCATCGTCAGACTGTACGTTCGGCGCCGCAGGCCGATGCTCGAGACCATCATTGAGATTAAACTTATCAAAGGACCAAAAGGTAACGTGAGAATGAAGGAAAGTATTTCTATGGAGCATTAGACGCTGTTTGTACAGACCCTAATAGAATAAAAATAAAAGAGATCAGGGTGGTGTAAACCTTTGATAATCATAATGTATCAGCAGTTAATAATCAGGTTAACACCATGTTAATCTATGTTATATTACCTGTTATGTTTTAATAATAAATAATAATAATAATAACTTGGACTTATATAGAACCTTTCATGGTACCCAAGGTTGCTTGACAAAGTAAAAAGAAGTTTATCTTATCTTATCTTA
>JAPQRP010000008.1:17860781-17879006 GCA_037367295.1 Apogon hyalosoma | reverse complement strand
CTTATCTTATCTTATCTTACACCATGTTAACATCATGTTAATGTACTTGTGTCTTTCTGGTTTCGATGAATAGATTCTTTCTGTGCATGTTTGCCCCGTGTGGAGGTAAAATTAGTTGATCTGACAAGTTAACCTACAGAAGATGGAGGAAGCAAAACACAACTAAAAAGTGTTAGATCTGATTGCACTAAATTCAGGCCTTCATTATCCCTAAAATTGATAATTAACCCTTAAATCTGACACTCAAAGGTCCTAACCCATGAAGACCCATTGCTACTTTTGTGACAGTTCCCAAAATAATATTTCTCTATTTCTACCTTTTTTAAACTGATTTATTACGATGAACTGGCGAAATGTCCAGGGTGTACCCCGCCTTTGCCCGTAAGTAGCTGGGATAGGGTCCAAGCGACCCCCATGACCCTAGTGAGGATAAAGCAGGTTCCGAAAATTAATGAATGAATGAATGAAAGACTTATCACCAATTTTTAAAATATTATCCTCTGTATTTTGCTTTTTTTGTGTAAATCATGCATTTTCCTATATTTAATTCACACATCACAGAAAACTCAGAGTAAATTCAAAGTTCATTATATCAAAACAGAGAAAAATGAAGAAAAAATTACTTTTTCAGCAAAGATATTGCTAACTCAGTGTAAAAAATAAGTGCCTCCATCCACTGTCATTGATCCAACTCCATGGGTTTTACTGGTGAATCAATTTTGTAGAGGATGACACTGTTTCCATGGTAACTACTGAGCCTCTGAACATCCAAATGGGTCATATCTGATGACCATGAAAAGATAAAAAAAAACTGCATTTTACACCAATTATTTACATGTATTGATAGAATTAGTGGATGAACAGGTATTAAACAGTTTAGATCTGTAGATGGTTTGTGTCACCGGTGGCTGTTTGGGTCTCTATGGGATAACATTTCCACAGACAGAGTAAAAAATATTGCTATATTTGCTCTGGAATTCTTTGTAAAGAATCAGTCAGATGTGTAAGTAGTGTTGATCATTTTATCCTAACGATCATGGGGATGAGTGGAGCCTCCGACAGTCATTCATGGCTCTTTGAATCCTTTTCCACCTCACTCTCACTACAGTCGAGGTAACTATCACTGTGATGCTGGTGACATAGATCTTCAGCTGTTTCCACTCAAAACTGGATGTTACTTCGTTATCTTGACCACGAACAGTGACTTTCTCAGCTGATAATTCTTTAAATAGACGATTGACTGCTCTGCATATTTTTTCCCAAAGTTAAATCCCATTGGGCACATGAAAAGGGCCAGACTTCAGCTCTTTAGACATTATCTTTGAGTGCCTTTAATGACTGCAGTAAAGCCATTTAAGTGCTTTCATGATAATATTGTGAAGTGTTCTTATGGAAGTATGGAAGGATTTCAGTGCATATCTTCAAACAAAAACCAACAGCCTGGTCATGGTGTACATACAAAATCCTTAAATGAAGACTAAATCAATAGCGGATAAACATAAGCTTTTAATGTGCACGCTGTTAAGTGTAAGATATATTTATGCTGACTTAACGTAATGAATTCAACAATAGAATGTCATTTTTGACACATCTAATCTAGTGTTACTGTCTAATTTCAGTCACTGCAGGTGTATGTGTTATTGTCTCCACCAAACTGGAATTTGTGGTAACACACAAGTGCAAATGCTTCACAATAAAAGCCTAGAAATGAAGGGTTAATGTTCACTGAATCACTTTTTAACCCATGAAGATCCAAACAGCTACCAGCGTCTAAAATCATCTGCTGATCTAAAATGTTTAATACCTGTTGGTCCATTTATTCTATCAATACGTGTAAATAATTGGTGTAAAATACAGTTTGTCATCTTTTCATGGTCATCACATATGACCCATTTGGGGTAATATCTGATAGTGGAAACACTGTCATCTTCTTCAACATTGATTCACCAATAATAAAAATAAAAACATGCCGTTTGATAAATAACAGTAAATGGAAACACTTGGTTTTTGTTCAGTTAATGATGTCCTTGCTGAAACAGTCACTTTTACTTTAGTTTTCTCTGTTTTTGATATAATAACCCTCAACTATAATCTGAGTATGAACATCTACGTGATCAGTAAATTAAATATAGGAACATGCTTGATTTTCAATGAAAAAAGACTACATAGGATAAAATTATAATAAATGGGGATAAATCACTTAAGAATGGACAGATTTTGGTAGAAATTCATTTGGGAACTGCCACAAAAGTAACACTGGGGCTTTATGGGTTAATCTGATGCAGCATTTGTTGATTTTTTACAAACAGTGCAGCAACGGAACAAGTCAAGATTTTGCCCTTAAGTATGACTAGTTCTAGCTATAAAACAGGAAACATGAGCCTGTTTCAGATTAAAAAGTGATTTGGTGGACACTAACCCTTCATTTCCAGGCTTTTATTGTGAAATATTTGGAGACAATAACACATACACTGCAGTGACAGAAATTAAACAGTAACACGAGAACAAATCAAGATTTTTGCTTTAAAATATAACTAGTTCGAGTTATAAAACAGGAAACACAAGTCTGTTTCAGATTAAAAAGTGATTCAGTGGACATTTACCCTTAATTTATAAGATTTTATTGTGAAATATTTGGAGACAATAACATATACACCTGCAGTGACTGAAATTAAACAGTTCTACTTATAAAACAGGGAGCACAAGATTAAAAAGTGATTCAATGGACATTAACCCTTCATTTCTAGGCTTTTATTGTGAAATATTTGGAGACAATAACACATACACCTGCAGTGACTGACATTAAATAGTAACACTAGAACAAATCAAGATTTTGCCTTAAAATATAACCAGTTCTAGTTATAAAACAGGAAACACAAGCCTGTTTCAGATTAAAAAGTGATTCAGTGGACATTAACCCTTCATTTCTAAGCTTTTATTGTGAAATATTTAGAGACAATAACACCTACACCTGCAGTGATTGAAATTAAACAGTTCTACTTATGAAACAGGGAACACCAGATTAAAAAGTGATTCGGTGGACATTAACCCTTCATTCCTAGGCTTTTATTGTGAAATATTTGGAGACAATAACACCTACACCTGCAGTGACGGAAATTAAAAGGTAAAACTAGATAGAACAACAGTACTAATAGTGAAGCAATAGAATAAATCAAGGGTTTTCCCTAAAATATAACCAGTCATACAGTAGTTATCAAACAGGAAACACGAGTCTGCTTCAGATTCCACACATTTGTTCAATAACTGCGGAACTCACCAGCTGCTTTCACACACAGGGCTTGGGTTCAGTATCGCAGGCGGAGTTGGAAACCAGCACATTCCTGGTGATAACAGCATATATGTCACCAAGATCATTGACGGCGGGGCGGCGCAGAAGGACGGTCGACTACAAGTTGGAGACAGGTTGTTAATGGTCAGTACAGTGCATTTAATTTAATACTGGAAGATTTGACAGGAAGTTACGGCATAATCGAGCTACTGGTGAAACGGATAGTAACTCCGTTCAGCTATTGTCTTATTTTACAGATAAAATACCCCCATTTCTTCATGAGGTGCTGACTGAGGCCTGTCAGATTTGGTTGAAATTCCAAAAACTCAGGTGAAAACCAAAGTTATCCCAGGAGCCTTTACTTCTGTATTTCTTTAATTATTAATTTTAGAAGTTTGGCCCTCAGAGATAAATTTCCTCATTATTGTGTGTATTGTTCGCCTCACGGAGTGTTTATTTTTCGCTGGATTGGGTCGAAGTTTATGCTGAACATTCATGAAAGCAGAAGGATAACCTGGGGCAGTTATGAATGTAAGCAACTGTTGCAATAATTTGCCACTTGGAACAGAAGTTGAACTTTTGTTGCAACTAATTTGACAGATTTTCCTAAAAACACAGATTAAGTAAAAGTAGTTTTTAAGATATTCTAACCATCTCTTTACACTTTTTCAGAGGAACGTGCCAATACCCAGTGCAGATCATTTTGAAATATGCTACATTACTCCATCTGTTCATTTGGTTTAATGCTACTTGCAGGTATTTTATTTATTAGGCAGATATTTGATGCTGATTTCATGATTTCGATGTGTGTGTGACTTTTTCTCAGCATATGCGAAGTATTATTATAGAGACATCATTCCAAAAGATTAATGGTGATTCCAGGAATCGGGTTAGACTGTACAGTTCATTATCCATGAATGCATTAACCAGACAATGTGTGTGATTACAACATTTCCTGCATCTTCAATCTGAGTGATAATTAAATGATGAAATGAAAGGATCATGACTTAGTGGCATCAGTTCTGGAAGCAACGCACCAGCAGCAGCAGCCTCCTGTTCAGTATGTTACAGCGATATTTCTCTTGAGGAGGGCGTCCTTCTTGCTTAACCAGGGCTTAATTTAATTACCTTCCTACTGTTGTGTTCTCACCCGAAGACCATCTGTCATAATCCAGCCTCCCGCAGGCAGCGAGCACGCCGGACCGATCTGAAGTGAGCAGTAAGAAAAGTCAAGTCAGACTCGGAAAGACCTGATTTTCAGAGCAGGGACTCTTATCTTTGTGCACACAGGTGAACAACTACAGTCTGGAGGAAGTTTCTCATGAAGAGGCTGTAGCTATTTTGAAGAACACGTCGGACGTGGTCTACTTAAAGGTGGGGAAGCCCACCAATGTCTACCTATCAGATCCCTATGGGCCTCCTGATATCACACACTGTAAGTCCTGAGTCCTTTTCAATCTGTCACATGGGAAATTGTAGATTAATGCAATGTGTTATTTATTTCAGAATCTGTGTTGGCCATGTTTAAAATCATGGATTGAACTGTAAGACTGATTAAATTCAATTTGTAAGAAGTTGTCCGTTTTATTTTAATGTGCATATTCATTTGTTATGAGTAATGTTTATTCATAAAACACATCTGACCAGAGCATAAGAACTCCAAAATACCCTAAAATGGGAATTAAAACCTCAAAACAAAGGTAAAGCAGTAAAAATGTGATTAGAAACAGGCAGAGGGAAGAGACTTTAGCATCAGTGAACTGTTATCAAATAAACAAAAACTTTATGCGGCACATTTCAGTCCACATGGAAGCACAATTGCTGCACAAACCATGAAATAGCAGCACAGCTGGGCAATATGGCCAAAAATATATATTTGTTTTCAGTTTTATGACATTTCTCAAGATAAAACTATCTTTTTTTTTCTTTTACTGAAACTGTATGTCGTATATGTGCAATATTAATGCATGCCACAAGTAACAAAAAAAGAGATATTTTTGAGGGTGTCCATATGCATTTTTTTTAATAATAAGAATAATTTTAGTAAAGTAACACTAATTGGCAATGATTGTAAAACAATCACAATGAATTTGTTAAAACAAACAGGTTGCATTTTGACTTTTGGTCAAAGATCCTCAAAAGAAACATTTTTCATGATTTTCATTAAGCACAAATGTATTTAAATTAACTCAATATGTTGCCCAGCCCACAAAAACTGCATGTATATTGAAAGATGATATTGAGAAACTGGGAGGAAAAAAATTCAAAACTAATCCAAAAATGTTTAAAAAAAAAAAGTACTTACAAGTCACAAACCGATTACCATTGGAGTTGTGTTTGTTGACATCTGATCAGTTCAAGCCGAGTATTGATCCTCCTTTCAGCTGGTTATTCTACCCATAATCCTATGAAGAAAGTCCATTAAGCTTTGCTGCTTTATAGTGATCATTAGTAGTAGTGGTAGAGTTTTATTATTAGAAAATCTTTTACTGTTTCTGCAGAAAAGGGTTCATCAAAGCAGTAAGTCTCAGTCAAGTGACTCATTAAAACAAAACAGCTCAAACTAGCTAAAGTCTCTAAAGATCAATAAAATACATTGAGCAATGATGTGTAAACTTTTTGCTCAACTTCATTGTATGATAAGAACATTCTGGAGACGTTCCATTCCATCACAACCTTCATTAAACGTAAAGTTTTGTCCATACAGCATTTATTCATTCTCTGGATTATTTTCCCTTATGTAAAAAGTATACTTTAAGTTTGCCGAAATGTATACATTAGCACAATGTATGCAAATGTTTGTAACTGTCAGTTTATAATTTTTTTCCTTATTCAGTTTAATTTTATTTTGCATAATTCAAAAACGACAAACTTGCCAAATAGTTCACCATCTGTGGAGTAGGAAAAAAAACTTCAAAAGTAAATAATGCAGCACCGTAAAAAATGATTAACTAATATATTAAAAAAAACACAATATAGTGTACGTCAAAACCCAATGTAAAAGCAAAATACATGAGTGAAAGATGTTTGTGTTGAGTAAAATAAATGTATGATATTACATGGAAAGCAGTTACAAAATGGGGAGTGGGTGCATTTGAGTCTTAAATGAATGCAATTTAAATTGTGTCTAAAATATTGACATAAACGGCTTCTGTTTTTAATTCATGAAAACATGTAAGTGCATTTGCCTTTGTTTCATTGCTTACGCCCATGTTTATTTCCTCCCCAGCTTTCTCTCCAGCCATGGAAAATCATATCTCTTCCCCCGTCAACAGTGGCACTCTGGAGTACAAGTCTGGTCTCCCCCCAATCTCCCCCGGGAGTTATTCCCCCCTCCCTAAGCACTTACTGGGGGAAGAGGATATAAACAGGTTGGATGGTTTTTCCTTCTTACGGTAATTACCTCCTTTCCTACCAGACTACTAGAACTACAGGTAGAAGTTGTGTCCTGGCTCCTCCTCCTCCTGTGTCGTCCCTGTCGCCGTTGTCATGGTGATCCAAAAGGCAATTAAAACTTCCACCAGGAGTTGTGTTGCACTTTGAAAAGATCACATTTATTTGTGTGGATGGCTTCGTTCTTCCTGTATTTCTGTTGTGCTGTACATGTGTTTTTGTTCTCAGTACGGTGCTTCGTTTCGCTCTGTTTTGATTTTGCTCATCCGTAAACACCGGAACAAACCTGGATGTAATGGGAGGGTTTTCCCTAAAGGTTTGTGCAGGACTTAGGTGCTGTGATGGCTTTTTGTTTTTATTTCACCCAAGACTCTTATGTTTTTGTGTAATTTTGGATCGACGGTACTGTGCAAAAGTCAATATTAGCTTTGTTGGTTTAGTAAAGTTCTACTGACCACACATATGTACAGTATATGTATATTTCTCCATCTCTGTATTAAGATCCAATCCAGATATACACTATATGGGCAAAAGTATTGGGACATGTTGAATTCAGGTGTTTCTTTTCTAACAATATAAGAAGTAGAATAAGAACAAGTGTAGCCAGGCACAACAAACCCCGCCCTTGCAAACATTTTACCTGATTTACCCTATCTCTTATCATTGCGAGAACACATTTTTGGTGACCTTGACCTTCGACGTACATTCACCAAAATTTAATGGGATTTATTCTGGACCACCTCGCACCTTTCCTGAAAATTTCATGGAAATTGGTCCAATAGTTTTTGTGTAAAGTTGCTGACAAACAAACACAAAAAAAAAAAAAAATAGACAGACAAAAAAAACGAACCAAAAACAATACCCTTGCCTACCCTTCGGGGGGCAGGGTAGTAAGGTTTATTATTATTGCAAAATACGATTGTAGAGTGCAATGAAATTTGGTTTTACATTCTGTAAGGTGCTCAGGTAAATACACATCAATTATATAGTTAAAAATAAAAGTATAAGTAAAAGGACAATGTAAGTATAAAATCATTCAAATAAAAAAAATATTGATGTTTATGTCTCAAATCAGCATGAACAGGACATCTTGCAGTTGTAGCCATGATCTGTCCCAATATTTTTGTCCATATAGTTTATAAACCTCAAAATTTCCTTAAAGTTTAATGGAAGATTTTTCTTCCTGAGTGAGATGTGAGGAAAGTAGACGGTTAAATTATTATTCACAGTCAGAGCATGAACAATATTTTAGAAATTAGAGGAAGGACATTTAAAATCAGAGTCATGGATAAAATTTTAAAAAAATCTATGTTGAGAGAAATTAAATTAAAAAAACATTTCTGAGGTATTTTGGAAGCAAAGTAAGCAAAGTATTTGTGTCCATGTTGTATATGTATAAAAGTAAAAAGAAAGGGTTCAGGTAAAAAAAAAAACAGCTTCTATAAACCAAAATGGGAGTATTTAGCATGACCTTCCTTTGCACTTAATATATCTTTAACTCTTTTGTTCTGACGATATGACATTTATTGCATTAATTTTCTGACATATTATACCAGGTTTCATTCAACACATCAGAATCAGCTCTATTTCACCAAGAATATAAACATATACAAGGTATTCTGTCAGCAGTTGTTTCTCTAGTGTATGATAAAATCTAATAAGAAAAAAGGAAATACAGAAGAATGTCTACATACATATAGACTCTGTTTACATAAAAACAGTGGTATCGACTTACAATAATACTGTAGCATGAAACATGAAAATGATAACGTCAGATGTTTCTTATTGTTTTTTTTTGCTGCTTCTTGTCATGGGGTCAGAGGTCACATTAAATAGTGACTTTAACATTTTGAACCCTTTTACATCAGTTCTTCGTGTGTCTTTTAAGGCTGTGCACATATTTCCTGCATTTTCTTGTTCTAGCTTAAGAAAAGAGAATGAGAAATAAACACGTATGGTCATCTCAACTCTGCAGAAACAGTAAAACCAAAGGTGGAGTAAGACTTTTGCACAGTCCTGTTGGTCGGCGATGCTTCCTCAGACTCAGCCAGAGGGGACAGAGATGCTTGATGAGGATGTTTTCAAACAAACAACAGTTGGTCACAGAGTCTAAGCCTTGTAAGTCCTATAAGTTGCTGAGTTTTCGTTGCTTTATCCCTGGAAAATATGTCATTACAGTCCACGTTGCTTCGGGCCCAGCGTCACTTCCTTCGTTCGACCTCCCAGTTCAGCACAATAACAGAATGATTAGGGTGAAATATGATATTTGTGAAAAAGAAAAGTCTTGTCTCTGTCTGTGGCGTCAGCGGCTGAAAGCGATGCCACAATATTTGAGTTGTGTGTGTTGTCAGAATCCAGTCACAGCGTATCATTTTGCCTCGTTGTGAGTCACATCCGTTGTAGGAGATGATATCAGATGTGGTTTGCAGAAGCTCCTCACAACACGTCAATCTCATACGTCATCACACGTATAAAATGAGGTTTTTACAGGAATAGACTGGATTATTACAACAGAAAATGCAGGAAAGTTCGAGTCAGTTTTAACCCTTTATCAGGCAAGTGACTATTTTTGGTAATTTCCACAAACATTAAATATGGGGCCATATTTCATGTTGGTTTTTATAAAACTATACAGTGATTCAGAGAGATTTTATAGACATTTTGAAGCTGTAAATAGTGAAAATTAGTTATTTTTGTTAGTTTATGACCTTATAACAGTTGTTTTATTGCATGTGTTTACTTTTTAGTAAGTGTCTGCTCGCATGTTTTAAGGCAAGAGGAGGCAGATGACTACGTCCAGTAACACACTAAGGTTGAAGTTTTGAATTTCAGAGTATTTCAATGAGTGCCCTATAAAGCGTGAAGCCTTTAGGCAATGGTGGTTTTTTCAAAAAAATGTTCAATTTTGGTATCAAGATTTCAAAAAGATAAGATAAGAAAACCTTTATCTGTTTCACAATGGGGAAATTGCAGTGTTACAACAGCAGAGTACAGCAGCAGTGGAATTAGAGTTCCAGGGTCAAAAATATTTAAGAAGAGCAGAGTAAAAAATCTAAGAAATAGAAAAATAAACTTAAACATAGAGTACGCATCTACCTAGCTCAAACTCGACAACAAAACTAGATTAATAATCTCTTATGTGCAGTGAGTGATTAGCAGCAAATGACTAAAGGCAAAAAAAGCTTCAAAGCTCTAGCTTGGAAGTGGTTAGAGCTAAAGGCATACTGTAAATGAGAAAAATATTGGGTATGAAGTTTATGATAGGAGTAAATGTATTCATCTAATTTGCATATTGTGATTGTCACATAGCGGCAGCCATATTGGATTGCATAACTTTTAGTCAAGTTGAACTTTGTGGTTTTGGTTTTGTGTCATCTTATCCTTATAATAGATGAACTTAAACATTAATAGAAAGTAAAATGCAGTAAGTTTTCATTAAGCTTTTTATCCAAGCAGCAGAGTAACCAAATCTGTCCTTATTTATCAAATCAAAAACTGAATACATTTTACTTACTTACTTACTGAAAACCAGCTTGGGACCACACCGTTAAACTTGATTTTCTTCTTCACTTTGAATAGAAACATGTCCTGAAATGGTGTTAGGATTGAAGAGGCACGTCTGCCATTTATTGGTGGGATGTGGTGACAAGATCTGTCAACTCTATCTGGAGCTATGATCTGTTTTATTCAGTTGATACTTGGTGCTTAAAGGGTTAATACAAAGTTCAGGTTTGCCATCACGGTATTATCCTGTATTTTGTTTGTTTGTCCTGGATATTTATCTATTATTTGTTTTATTTTTCATCATTCACTGACAGCTGCTCGTGGTCCAAAGTGCAGAAAGCTTAAAGATGTCTTTCTGAAGTGAGTCACAGCCAAACATTAGCAGCTTCCCACCTCAGCTGCCCTAACACTTAATCCCAAAGCAAGCTGCCAAAGTGATCGGAACCAGTCCAGACAAATTTAAGGTTTTGTGTCAGGGCTTGTTAAATTTGCCGGAGGTGGATGTTTCCCGTGGTGCGTCAAGCGTACGACGTCTGTTTATCGGTTATACGTCAGTGTGTTTGATGGGTGACAACACGACAAGGAAGCCAGGTAAAAATCACTGCACCTCTGGAAGGCATCTCCTTGTACCGTATAATGCTTATGTGTTAGATTAAGTCATTCTTGCGTGCAAAAGCAAACATTATTTAGTGTCTTCATACGGCATTTGCAAAACAAACTGCAGGGTGGAAGAATATTGCAGGAGGGCGATAACAAAAGCTCATTTCAAAGGATAACTGAAGGACCCCTGTGTTAAGCTTTTCGTTGAGTGAAGGATTAGTCGTCCATTCTCTTTGGAGTTAAGAGGTTTACTATTTGCTCTTGGCCAAGGTGCATCCCTAATAGCCTTTGAGATTACCACACTGACATAAAGTGCAGTTCTAGCTTATGTCATTCTTGTAAAGTGTGTATATGAACATCCCTCGTGGATTTGGCGTTGTGGACTAACCTGGAACAGGTCTGTGGTAAGCCCCTCGTGTATTCAGGTACTACAGAGTCTAGAAGTTGATGTTTTCCCCTTTTACTGCTTCCAAAAATGGATTCACAATTAATTAAATTAGGCTTTTGGACAAGAATTCACAAAAAAATGTGTTACTTGCAACGTGAAAACAAAGTTTCTTGCCAAGTAGTTAAACATATATGATGTAAAATCAGTTTAAAATGGGCTTTCTGGTAGCTTTGGGACAGTATTAATAAGGGTTGGGTTTAATAGTTAATAATTAATTAATGATAGTGATAAATAAAATATGCAATCTTTTTCATGGAGAAGTGAAGCTTGAGCTTTAATCTTATCTGTTTCTGCTGCTCAAAAGCACTTTGGGTTCAGTTAAAGCGGGAGGACCTAAAAATTCAGGTGAAAAAAAAACAAAACAAAAACTGTCATTTTAAAGTATATACCATCCCCCTGCAGCTCTTTCCTCTTTGTCCAAATCAGAAGACTAAATATAAAGATACAGCCTGATGTCATTTCATGCTGCGTTGGTAAAGTAAAGGTACTACGTGGTTATGGGAACTGCTATGTTGCCTGTTCATCACCACAGGGTAGAACATGCAACTCATATCTAATTAAAGCTACCAATTGTTAATTTAACCCTTGTACATGTCTGAAAGCACTTGTGATTGGACAAACTCACAAAAATAGTACTGGTATTTCTTTTACATTGTGTACAGTATTTTTTCAGTGTCATGATACTCCACCAGCTAATTTAAAGATAACATGGATTAATAACTGCAAGCAAAATAAGTTTTCATGGTTAAATTAACCCTATATTGTGAACATAACTCCACTCTCTGCAAGTTGATAACTGTTGTCATAGAAATTTGCTGTTGTCCCCTATGATATATCTCTTTGATAAAACAGAAAACACCGTAGAGTCACATAATGAGAGTCAAAACTTGACAGACATAGCAACAGTAATTAAAAGGGGCGGGGCTTAGCAAAGGGTCAACTAGGATCTTAATTCTGGAAATCGGTGATGATGGTGTTATAATATACACTTAATAATACAGAAGGACTGTGATGTTTGGCTTCGACACTAAATCTGATTCTGTCAACACTAGATGGTGATTAAAATGCTGTCAGTTAAATATTAAAAGATACGCGAGAAAAGGGAAACAGTTTGGGCACTTATTCTCCACTCAGGTGAAAAGTCATTAAATGAGTATCAGTCAAACATCAGAAATGAAATCTGACAAGTCTATTAGTTTCATTCAGCTGTTTTTATGAACATGCAGTGCTTAACAAGTTAATGTAATGAAAGGTTTCTGCCGCAGGCCACCTTTAATTAATATAATTTTGTATGTTTCTGGAATGGTTTCTGCACATAATACGCCAGGACATGGAAGCTCTTTAACCTGAATGTTATTTTTAATGCTAAAATGTAATTATTATTGTGATCTATGATTAATCAAATTTACCGTTTTGCAAAAAAAATAAAAAACAGTAAATAGTAAAATACATGATTATTTCTTGATTAAGATGTCAAATTGTAGTTATTTACTTGTGTTCTTGTAGTTTAGAATGTTATGATTAATTTGTGAGGTGTCAGAGGAGCCTTGAATTTAATACATAAATGTGAATTTGGGTTGAATTTATTCATTCCTGTTGAAAATTATCAGTTTTAAAGCACTTCATGACACTAGATGGTCTCCAAGACAACGGGAAAAGCGGTCTGTGTTAGTTTGATGTACATCTACCCTGAATCAAATATATACTTCCGTTTATTTTTGATGTTATAATGCTAAAAAAAACCCATCGCAGTAGAGGCAGTGATAGGTTTGACCATGACAGGAGGTTAAATTTGGGTCTAATTAATACAAGAATAGGAGGGATGAACCACGGCGCCACAGGCCAGCTCTTCAGTCCAACCCCCCAGACTCTTAATGGCACCTAGGGGTCCTTACAAGGTCACGGCGACCCGGTCTGATCTGGACTGACTGGCTGCCTCATCTCGGCTCGATGCGATATGAATGATTCAGCAGGAGAAACGAAGCCAACTGTCCAGACCTCTCCAGCTTCTGCGACTCATTCCTGAAGCTCAGCACAAGAACAGAATATTAAAGCAGAAATAACGTCTCGAATAGTCGCTCGACTCCACTTCAGTTCTTAGACATGAATCTCACTTAATCCCTGCAGTTTTAGACGCTAAAAGACAGCATTTAAAATTCTAATCTCTGTACTCGCTCATGTTCCTCTAGGCTCTCGTGATTATATTCGCATTTGCAGGAAAAAGCACAAGTCACCTCGTTTTATTTGGTGTCTTAAAACTTTTTGATGAATTACTCTAAGATATTCAGAGTGAACCAGCCTTGCTTGAAGGACGTCTAAGATATTTTGTGAAGCAGATTCAGTAGAGGGTAAAGTCACTCGAAATCAGTTAAGCTGTTTATTTTGGGCTTGAAGAGCTCCCGTCTGTGTCTCAGGATGCTCTGACTGTCATGAAAAGGCTGTTGAGTGTGATTTAGTATCGATATTATCACGATGATTATAGCACATACAGTACTGTGCAAAAGTCCAATATTAGATTTGTTGGTTTTATTAAAGTTCTAATGACCACACATATGCATTTTTTAGTCTCCGTATTAAGATCCAATCTGGATATATGTCAAGTATATACAGCAGTGAAAACAAAAGTTTCAGGAAAAAACAGTTCCTATTAACCAAAGTGATAGTACTTATTACCCCACCCCCGAAGGGGAGGCAAGGTGTATTGTTTTAAGTTCGGTTTGGTTTGTTTCTTCGTTAACGCTCTAGCAGCAAAGCTACTGGTTGAATTCATACCAAATTATATTTTACCAGTGACCTAGAATAGATCTCATTTCATTTTGGGAACAGTAGGTCAAAATTTACATTTTTTCTGAACTTTTCAAATCCTTTTTTTCCCCCCATTTACTTATAATGGAAGAAATTTCAAATGTCTGTAGTAGCAAAACAATTGGTTGAATTCATACCAAATTGGGTTTATAGATCGTCAGTGACACAGAATAGATCTGATTACATTTTGGGAAAAGTAGGTCAAAGTTCAATTTTTTTTTTATGAATTTTTAACATTTTTTTCCTCCCATTTACTTCCAATGGGTGATATTTCAAATGTCTATAAAAACATCAATTTTATTTCAGTTTACTTCAAACTTGACACATATATAGAGGCAACTGATATGCTGACATCAGCACGGGCATAGACGTGATGACATCAGCTGGATCGATGCCGAAATAAGCTACAATATGTGTAAGGGGTGGGGTTTGTTGTGCCGGGCACCACTTGTTGCATTAATTTTCTGGGGTTTTTTATTCCAGGTTTCATTCAACACATGTCAGATGTTTCTAACTGTTTGTGCTGCTTCTTGTCATGGGGTCAAGGGTCACACTAAAAGGTGATTTTAACCTTTACAACCCATTTAGTTCAGGTTTTTTGTATGTCTTTTAAGGCTGGGCACGTATTTCCTGTATTTTTCTTGTTGTGTCTGAAGAAAAGAGACTGAGAAATAAATATGTATGGTCATTAAAACAACAAACCTAGAGGTGGCCTAAGGTTTTTGCACAGTACTGTATATTATAATGAGATTTAGAAAGTGGCTCAAAGAATCAGAAAACAAATCAAATATCAACAGATGATGCCTTTTTTAAAAAACAGATTTCTAAGCAGAAAAAAAAACCAACAGGTAATCTTTCCTGTTACGGCCTCCTATTAACCCAGTAAACATGTGTTTACTATACGTTTACTTCAACCCTGGAAAAGCAACAAATGATCTGACCTGTGGTGGAATTATGCTCAGTTAAAACAAAGGAAACTTCTGAGGGACAGAGGGAAATGCACAGGTGAAGCTGTAGCCTCTTAAGGCCAGTTTCCTCTGGTACTGGAGGGAGCCACAGTTCCATCTCTGTTGCCATGGTAATGCTATGCAACACTTGTAACGATACACATTCTATACATCCATATGTTACCAGAAGAACATCAGCTAAAAATTCAACGAAACCAACTGTCAGACAACAGAACGCAATCCAAACAACAAGCACTTAAATGGGCAAATATCTCAAACAAAATAACAGTCCGAGACCAGCATATGTCAGGAATAATTTCATAAAATAAGATTAATTAGACGAACTATGCAGCGCTAAGCTAACACTAAGCAGATCCAACAGTACAAGTATTATTTCTCTACCACTAAAACTCACTGAATTAGACAAAGGAGAGTAAAAATAAAGGTCACATTATGAAGCGATTATTACAGATTTTGTCTTACCTTTACTGTTTTATGATCATTAATGAATGAAGTTGAATCCATTGTTTTGTGTTACGCTGAAATGATTCCCACTGGAAACAAATGGCCCAGGGCTTCACCATGAATAGCCTAGAGCTATTTTTGCGGTGACTTCCAAATGATTTTTTTCTCTGTATCTAACCTTATCTAAGTGATTTAAGATAAGATAAGGTAAGATAAGATAAGATAAGATAAGATAAGACAGAACTTTTTCTATTGCAGCTCCAACCCTGTGGAACTCCCTCCCACCCACCATCTGACACTGGTCCAACCTCAACACCTTCAAATCCCTTTTAAAAACACATTTATTTAAGATTGCTTTTAATGTTTAAGTGTTTTATATTCATATTCCTGTCTTTTGCACCTGCTTTTATCTGTTTTTAATGTGTTTGTTTTTTGTTTTTAATCTGCTGTATGTAAAGTGTCTTTGAGTTCCATGAAAAGCGCTTTACAAATAAAATGTATTATTATTATGAGATAAGATAAGATAAAAAGTACTTTATTGATTCCCCCAAGGGCGAAATTCAAATGTACAGCAAGACAAGACAATATGTTTCAAATACAATAGAAAAATAAAAAGATCAAAAATATAACAAATTGTTAAAGTGACTAAAAATGACAAAATATAATAAGAATAATAAATTAATAAATTGATAAGCGTGCAAGTGAGTGACGAAGCAAAAATCTGATATCTGCCTATATATAATTTACTGATCGTAAATTAAAAACTGAAGCTAAAGGGAATTTTGTGTCTTTCAAGGCCGTGCACATATTTCCTGTATTTTCTTGTTGTGTCTGAAGAAAAGCGAACATGAAATAGATATGTCTGCTCATTTCAGCCCTGCGGAAACAACAAAACAAAAGGTGGAGTAAGACCCCCGACAGCAAGGTGACATTGAAAAAATATTGATTTTGCATCTGAATCATCGGAATGGTGGAAACTGAAATATCAAAGCAAAGCAGATGTTGAATCACTGTCACCAAACTGATGAAACACGACATAAGATAACGTTGACAGCACTGATACTGAAACCACATTGATATATGTGGTTGTCCTGATTATGACTGATGGAGCACCGATATTTGGTTTACAGGGTGATAATACTAATGTTGAAACGCTATTGATTCGTAGTCGCCCGGTAGACCAGCTTTTGCACAGTCCTGTAGGTCGGCCATGCTTCCTCAGACTCAGCCAGAAGGGACAGAGATGCTTGGTAAAGATGTTTTCAAACACACAACAGTTGGTCACAGAGAGAGAGAGTGCAGGAGGAAGAGGAGGAGGAGGAGGAGGAGAGTGAGCGATGTTGCGGTGTTGTGCTGCAGTACGCTCAAGGCAGGCCAAACAGTGACATCACGAGCCCAGTCCATGCGACACTGTGTGTAAATGAGCCAGTGTTTAGGCCCCAGCTACAGTATATCCATCTCCTCTAATCACGTCTGCAGTGGTGTGACTACCAGCCTCGCATCAGCGCGCACATGCACACGTTAAGCATAAATTACCATTTCCCAAACTCACATACTGTACTGCGCGCTCTAGTTAACACACGAATCCGCATGGGAACAGCACACTGAGCGTTCACTGAATGTTTAGCCAGTAATGTGAATTAGCACCGTGTCTCGAGTCAGACAAACGGCGTATGAGCTAACACACTGTGACGTTCCGTGATGACAGTTTTCTTCAGTACTTTTCAAGGACGTGGCTTTTTTTTTGTCTGTTCTTTTGTCATACGTGGCTGGTGTTGTGCAAGTTACTTACAAACTGCAATACATTACAGATTACTTGTTACTGTTATTTAACCCATAAAGACCCAGTGCTACTTTTGTGGTAGTTCCCATAGGAATTTTTTCTCTCTATTTAACCTTTCTCAAGTGATTCATCACCATATAACGTCATATGTTCCTCTATATTTTTGTTTTTTTCAGTAAAAATCAGGTATTTTCCTATATTTAATTGACTGATCATGTACTTTGATCATCATGATGCGATTACGTTTGAGGGGTAACAGACAAAATGTACTTTATTTAGGCAAATCATTAACTGAACATAAACCAAGTGTCTCCATCCACTGTCATGGGTTTGACTGGTGAATAAGTGTTGTAGGAGATGGCGGTGTTTCCACGGTAACATCCAAATGGGTCATATCTGATGACCACGAAAAGACGATAAACTGCATTTTACGCCAATTATTTCAACATATTGATAGGATTAGCGGTTTTAAAGTTATTAAACATTTAGATCAGTAGATGGTTTTGGTGGATATTTGGGTCTTTATGGGTCAAAAGGAATTCCTTACCTTACAATATTACTGTCTCAGAATTGTAATTCGTTACATGACTCCTGTATTACTTTTGAGTTGCATACAGACTCTGGTCCTAAATGGCGCATACACAGTACAACCCCTCCCCAACGTCAAATAATAACCCTCTCTAATACAAGAGATAGGAGAGCCTTGGGATGCATAAATTTGTGCCCTGAAGTGCATGTGCATGGATAGCTCTGTGAGTAAAGCTACGGTCTACAACAGTGTTTTTCAACCCTGGAATTCAAATGGGGTCACCTGAAAATTCTAGGAATTGATAAAAATAAAAACTTTCCAATAAAAAATATATGGTGAGTTGACAGAGACAATCACAATCCATAAAAGACATGGTAAACTGCGAAGCTGAAACTGAAGCACTGCGGTACTGTTTATGTGTCAAATGTTCCGTGTGGTGGGTTTCAGATGCTGCAGCTCTTT
>JAPQRP010000008.1:17816209-17830581 GCA_037367295.1 Apogon hyalosoma | reverse complement strand
ATAGATATTGATGGAAGAACTGAAGTGATTTTGGTTATTATCAAGAAAACATGGAAAATGGACAGATATCAGCTCTGCAATGAAACTACTATGAGCTTTTTTTGTTGGTATGATTATATTTGTTCAAACATATGTACCTTTAGTTGGACCAGGCATTAAAATGAACGAGAAATTGAAGAAAACAAGGGTGGTCTAATCATTTTTTTCCGCGACTGTATGTTGCTGAGAAAGGTGCAGTCATTGGAGATAGAACTGGATTGTTATGAGTATTATAGTGAACAAAAATGAAAACTCAAGCCCTCTTCATACATGACTAGTACTATCTGATCGATTCAAGTCAACTTTATATATAAAGCATTGGCCAAAGGGCTGTACACAGACATAAAAGCCACTAAAACACATCGAAGAATTAATAAAAACAATTAAAGTAATTATACGTAACCCATAGAGACCCAAACATCCACCGTCGACCAAAACCATTTACTGATCTGAACTGTTTAATACCTGCTGATCCACTAATCCTACCAACACATGTACATAATTGGTGTAAAATGTAGTTTTTTGTCTTTTCGTGGTCATCAGATAGGACCCATTTGGACATTTAGAGGCTCTGTAGTTTCCGTGGAAACACCGTCATCTTCTACAACATTGATTCACCAGTAAAACCCATGGACTTGGATCAATGACAGTGGATGGACACACTGGGTTCATGTTCAGTTAATAATATACTCCATTTGGGTATGTAATGTTTTTGGTCCGACCGCCGCAGCCAGCTCTGCCGGCCCAGCCGACGCTGCATATCCTTCATGTTAATGCAATAACTTGAAAAATATTGGGTTTAGAAATTCCATATTTTCCATATCAATGAATATCATGGAAAGGAAGAACTGGTTCAATTTTGGACGATTTTCCATTTCTAGATTGGCCACAAGGGGCCGCTCAAAAGTTGAAAATCACGAAACACTCTTTTGTTTATATCTCTGAAACTGTTTGTCTGATTGACTTCAAATCAAGTGTAAATGAAAGGTCATGACCTGGGGATGCCTCACGTCATGACATCATTAAGGACTGGGGGCGTTTGGGGATATACCCCTGGCTGTCGCTCCTGACGACGTAAGCCTAGTTAATGTATGTGATGGACATGTGCCTTTCCAAATAAAAAGTGGTGCCAGGCACAACAAACCCTGCTTATCGCAAACATTTCAGCTCTTAATGGACATGTCCCTCTCAAAACGTGAGACTATGGGTTTGACCTTTCAAGGTTGCTCAGGGTCGAAGGTAATAATGCCATTTTGGAGCCTACATGTAGTTTCCTATCTTTCAACAATAGTAACTGAGTACTTATCGCCACTCTTTTTGGAGTTACGACCATTTAAAATCATGTGACCTTGATTTTGACCTTTTACGGTCACTCAAGGTCAAAGGTCATGAAACCATTTTGAAGCCCATGCCAGGTTTCCTATCTGTCAATAATAGTAACTAAGTCTCTATCTCCTCTCATTTTTCCGTTATAGTCCATTTTAGTTTTTTAGGTATTGACCGAGTGACCCCCGACCTCTTCAGTCAATAATATGTCCAAATCTATACACACGCATATTAGACAAGTGACATACCATAAGATGCAGAATTGAAGTCTCTGGATTTGGAAGTCTCTAAGATGAATAGTTCAAAAGTTATACGGGATCTATTCTGGACCACCTCGCACCTTTCCTGAAAATTTCATGGAAACTGGTCCAGTAGTTTTTTGCATAAAGTTGCTGACAAACAAACAGACAGACAAGAAAACGAACCAAAAACAATACCCTAGCCTCCCCTTCGGGGGCAGGGTAATAAAAAAATAAAATAAAGTACAATACATTAAATAATAATCATTTAAAACCCAGTGTTATGACCTTGGTTTCCACTTTCCATCCCTAGTCAAGCTCCATGAAGTACTTATTAAGTCAAGAAGTTTTAATGTAGCGTGTGTTTCCGACGCCTCAACGTCACCTCAAACTCTCTTCACTTCACCATCACTGTGAGTAATTTAATTTCATCTCTCTGCTTAATGACGGACATGTCTTCTCTCCGCTTGGCAGGGTGGAAAGGAAGGAGCGAGCGCGTCTAAAGACTGTGAAATTCAATGCCAAGCCGGGGTCATTTGATTCCAAAGGGGTAAGTGGCGTCATGAGAGCAGTTTCAATTTAACGATCCAGATACGACTGTGAGCTTCCTGTGCAAGACGGTGTCCAGCTTCAAATCTTTAATGTAACATATTTAGCTGCTTAGTTACTGTTTTCAGTGCAGTTTAAAGCAGATTCAGTAGAAACTTCATCCCATGACTTCATCTCATTCACATTTCTATTAAATGCACCATCTTTCTTAATTTTATTTTTGTCAGTAAATGCAGATGCAAGTCGCACTCAGTACTTTATATGTTAAAACTGTCTGCGTACCGTATTTTATCAGATATTGAAGTCATAAACAGGTAGAGGAATTTGGAAATTAAGCATGGAGCCCCCCCCCCAAAACTGTAGCTGTCAACACTTTACGCATCACCATGTACCATTTTTCCTCAAATGATGATACAAACAGTATTTATTATTTGAGATCTCATCCTCCTCCCTTAAAGGCTGTCCTTTTTTTCTCATTGCTGCATGAATTTTGTGCATCTTTTCTTAATTCTCTCATAGCATGATCTCAGTTGGATTCTTTTCTCACTTTGCTTTTACCTTTAATGCCACTGATGCAACTGTGGAACGTCAAGAAGTGGTCGGGTTCACGGTGTTGGAGGTGGTGGAGTAGAAAAGAGTCTGTCTCAGATATTTCTCCTGTTGGACAGTTTATTATTCTTTGCACTGGCTGTATGGGACAAACTTTTCCCATTCTGTGTCTTAAAATATTCTTAAAATTTTTTAATATTGTTGGAAAAAAAAAACATGAACCCATAAAGACCCAGTGCTACTTTTGTTAATAGCTGTGTTCATTAACTACATTTAATATAATTCTTTGTGTGGTATTGGTTAAGAACACTGTGTTCGTGACCAGAAAACTATGAAATTTTAAGTCACTGTATATATGTAGTGTGAACCTGTCATTTTTATGGTTTATTAACTGTTCAACGTGCAAAAAAAAGACACAAGTTCCTTGAGGCAATGTGTTTAGAACATGGAAGACAGGAACAGAAACAAACATTTCAAATATAAGAAGTTTAAATATGTGTGTGTTGGTTAACCCAAAGACTCAAAACCATCTACTGATGTAAATGTTTAATATTTGTTGATCCACTAATCCTATCAATACATGGAAATAACTTGTGTAAAATGCAGTTTGTCATCTTTTCATAGTCATCAGACCCATATGACCCATTAGGATGTTCAGAGGCTTCGTAGTTACCATGGAAACACCATCATCTTCTAGAACATTGATTCATCAGTAAAACCCGTGGAGTTGGATCAGTGACAGTGGATGGAAACACTGGGATTATGTTAAGTTAGTGATATATTTTGTTGGAAAAAGTCACTTTTTCTTCAGTTTTCTCTGTTTTTGATATAAAAACCCTCAACTTTTAGGAAACTCTACATGATCAATAAATTATATCAGAAAATACCTGATTTTCACAGAAAAAATGCAAAACATAAGGGATATTAGTATAATAAATGGTAATAAATCACTTAAGAAAGTATAAATATAGAGAAAAGTTCATGTGGGAAGTGACACAAAAGTAACACTGGATCTTTATGGGTTAAATAAAGGAAATCAAATTCTAGAAAACTAAAATAATTGCTAAAATACTGTGAATAAAAGTAGAAACAGCCTGATTTTTTTTTCCTAATTTCATTGTACACACAATGGCAATAAATTCTATTCTATTCTATTCCATTCTATTCCATTCTATTCCAGCTTATTCCTGTGACCCACATTGATTGAAACGGTATTTTCATAATTAAACATTTTAGTTCAATTCAACGACAATCACAGGGCTTTACAGAAATTGTTGAATTGATTAAAAAAAAAAAAAAACAATGAAAATGAATAAACAGTCAAGTAATCAGTTAGTAAACAGTCAGTGAAGCAAATGGATCAATGTCCCTGTCATCCCCCCTCCTTAGACCCTCCTTCTCTGCAAGGAAAAACTCCCAAAAACCCAGTGGGAAACAGAGGAACCTCTGGGAGAACCGCAGAAACACTGACCTCCATGTCCTCCACTCCGTACAGACTTCTTGACGTCCCACTTTGTGCACGCTGTTGTTTTGTCTGCATGAACGTGACAGCAGTCAGATATACCTGTTTGCCCCATGCTTTCTCTCCCTTCACAGTCATTCAATGACAAACGTAAAAAGAATTTCATCTTTACACGAAAGTTCCCATTCTACAAGAACAAAGAGGGTGAGCAGGATGGCAGTGATTCGGACAGTAAGTAAGCTCACTGACATGCATATACTGTACACGCAGGGCCACATGCAGGGCTGTTAGGGCACTCAGAGGTGGATTCAGAGGCTTCACCGAGGCCTTCTCCTGCTTCCTCCCGCAGATCGTTTCCTGTCGTCTTTGTTTCCTTTCTCTTTTCTTTCGGATCACGGCCAGAAACAGTGCGGTTCAGATGCCGATCAGCCACGTGGAGCGGAGCCAAATCTATGCAGTTCATTTCGGCACATTACATCCCCATATGGTGATGGAGTCCGACCCAGTTTCCCCACAGCTCAGTGCTGGCTAACGTCAGTATTTGGCTCCACCTGCTGGCTGCTCCGTGTCAGGATAGCGACAGATGGGTGTGATCCCACCTCCCTCCTGTTAACTGCCTCTTACCTTCTGCTTCTTTTGCGTCTGTCCTCCTTTCCTGCCTCTATTCTGGCTCTCTTTGGACGCCCGATAGGACATCCTGGGGATAGGTGATGATGGGTATGGGACAAAGACTTTCAGTAAGTTGGTCAAGGAATGATTCTTCATCTCAGTTGTTATCCCTCAACAACGCGCCGCTTCGTCACGTTTTCTTCTTTTTTTTCTCTTTTTTTTTTGTCTTGTTCTTGCCTGCATCGTTGCATGCTGCATCTGATGGGTCTGTGTTGCTTAAGTTTGCAGTTTATTAACCAAGAGTCTTCCAGATCTTGAACAGATTTAGGATTAGATTTATCAGTCTGGTCTGTGGATGCATATGTAGTTTGCAAAAAAGACAAAAGTTGCATATTATCAGGCTCCAGATTTTTTTTTTTTTTTTGTCTTTTTAACATATTGTCTTGAAGTAATCAGTGTTTGAATTGAATTACCCCCTGGAGCCACCGTGTGCAGATTGTCCTGTTTTCATAACCTAAATGGTAGCAGATTTGATTCAATTCTGACAAAATATAGTGAAAAACAATTGGACTTTGTGTTTAATAGTTTGCAAAAATAATCATTTCTAAAAAGAAAAAGAAAAAAGTTGGATATTTTGTGGGCTGATTTCATCCAAACAGGTATTTACACATAATGAGCTCCAGAATTAAAGGCATCACCGTAATTTATGGAACATTTTCAATCACTATCAGTAACTTGTGAATTTATCCGGACAGAGTCTGTGTGTTCACACTGGTCTTATCTATTGTTGTTATTAATGCATGTTTGCATGAGGCTGACGTTAACTCACATGTTTTGTCTCGTTTTGGAGCATGCGACCGAAATAGAATTTTACAGCTTGTGACAGATTTGTCAGTTTGTTTTGTAAAGTGTGTATGTGTTAAAATGTTTCCTACTTAAATGAGTACAATTCAGTATAATGTGGGGAGTGTTTTTGAAGCAGTGGATTGGACTCAGTTTAGGCTTTTCAACCCTGTAATGTTTTCTGAATAGATCTCATTGCACTGAATGATACAGCTGAAGGTTAGATGCATATTTCACAAAACCAAAACTGAAAAGAATCAATAAGATAGAGTGGTTTACTGATGATAACTGCTGGAGACACGAGACTCCGTTTTTATGTCTAACTTCATATCTGTGTTAATAACAAGTTAAGGAATGAGAATAATATGACATGACATACACTACTAATGCATGTGGCCTTTAGAAAATATCATGGTCTTCAAGTTAGTAATTTTACAAATATGCCCCAAACACGACTTTAACATTTTGCACCGTTTGCCTTCAGGGAGTCAAGAGGATGTGATTCTCTCATATGAACCTGTGATGCGGCAAGAAAGTAAGTCATGCACATGTACAGAGTATGTGGGAAATTCACTAGATTAATGAGATTTTCTTACAGTTTAGTCCGATATTAGGTTTGTTGCCTCAGTAAAATTCTAATATCCACACATATGTATTTGTCGGTATTTGTATTAAGATCCATTCTGGATGTATGTGAAGTATGCAGAGCAGGGAAAACAAACGCTTCAGGGAAAAGAACAGCTTCGGGGAAAAAAAGAGTTTCTATAAACCACAGTGGTCGTATTTAATGTGACCTCCCTTTAACCGTTTTGTTCAGACAATATGAGATTTCGTGCATTAATTTTGTCGTGTTTTAATCCAGATTTCATTCAACTCACGTCAGATTTTTCTAATTGCTTGCGCTGCTTCTCGTCATGGGGTCAGAGGTCACACGAAATAGTGACTTTAAACTTAACAACACATTTAGTTCAGTTCTTCTGTTTCTTTTAAGGCTGTGCACATACTTCCTGTATTTTGTTGTCGCAGCTGAAGAAAAAAACCTGCAAAAACTACAAAACGTAATCCGGCTGAAGACTTTTGCACAGAACCGTATATATTGTGAACGTGGTGCTTTAATGCTGTTTTTGTTTCTGCGTCATTTCATGTCAACTTAACTTAAACCTGTTATTTAAGCTTATTTCTTCCTGAGTCTGAGTATATGTACACCTCTATTTCTTAAGACGGTTAAATTATCTCATACAGTTTACAACCAGCTTTTTAGGTCAGATTGTCACTGAAAAATCATAACCCATTACAGTATATTACATGCTGTGATATAGTGGATTTAATCATATTTAATGTTTAATTTATGGGAAACTGTGCTCAGTTAACCCTGTAAAGCCTGAACCTTTAAATCATTGACAGAAAATTCCAGTTCTATGAAACCGGAGCCTTTATTGGTCCTTCTGAACAACCCAAAAAACATTTCCCATGTGTGAGTTTCAATTTTGTATCATATTTGATACATTGGGTCTCAATGCTCAAATATTATTATTTTAGAACAAACAAAAACATTATATAACACAAACATGTCTAACAAATTGGTAATTCCTTTTGTAAATTGCCGAAGTTCTTCCTCCGTCCTCATTAATGACAGTCTTGTAGCGTCACTGGAAAGGCCTCTGGTGAACGAATTCCTCCCCCTGGTGGATTATCTGTGTGTTGCGTGTATCTAATTGTATACATCAGGTGTTTTGAAATAAATATCACACTGATCAAGCAGAGGGCTTCAAAACTCATGTATAAAATACAATACATTTGGCATTATAGGGTTAAAACAAAGAAACCATCCCAGTGACAGAGGGAAATGCACAGATGAAACCTTAAAGACTTAGAAATATTTTTTGCAGTGACTTCCAAATTATTATTTTCGTCTCTACATCTAACATTATGGAAGTCATGTATCACCATTTAGTATAATATTATCCTCTGCATTTTGCATTTTTCAGCAAAAATCAGATATTTTCCTATATTTAAATTAGTGATCAAGTAGATGTTCAGGGTAGATTCAAAGGTTATCATATCAAAACAGAGAAAACTGAAGCTAAGGGGACTTTTTCAGCAAAATATATCATTAACTCAGCATAAAAACAACTGCCTGCAACCACTGTTATGTAAATGATGATGTTACAGAAGATAACAGTGTTTCCACGTTCACTGCAGAGCCTCTGAACGTCCAAATGGGTCATATTTTATGCCCATGAAAAGCTGACAAACTGTATTTTACCTGATTTATTTACATATATTAATAGGATTAGTGGGTCAAACGTTATTAACCCTTTTAAATCAGTAGATGCTTTCGGTCGCCTGTGGATATTGAGGTCTTTTCAGGTTAATAAATAAATAAATAAATATCAGGTGATTTGCAGTCAGACGATGTTGTTCAAGGCTGACATAAAACACCACATAAACCTGATCTTTAAGACACGCAGTAAATCTCTGGTTTCCTTCCAGTTAATTATGCCAGACCCGTCATAATCCTCGGACCGATGAAGGACAGGATCAATGATGATCTGATATCCGAGTTCCCAGACAAGTTTGGTTCTTGTGTTCCGCGTAAGTATTGAAACTGAATCAACAATGACGTAAACCAGATCCTGTATTATGTGTTATTTGGCGTCATGTGATGTGGTGGTCTTCGTTTGTGTTGATTATTGTGACACCTTGTCCTTGTGTGACATTTTATTTCTGATTTCACCCCGACATCACCGGTTTATCCCATATGTATTTTCAGATTTGCGGCGTTTTTCAGTGGTATCTGTTCTGTAAAGGCACCTCAAAAGTTTATTCTAATGCAGCTCTGGAAAAAAAAAAATAGAGATCACAGGTTTTTGTGATGAATTTTCTTGAGTAAAATGAACATTTGTGTTTGTTTTATTCTGGAAATGAATGACAATTCTCCCAAATTCTAAGAACAGCATTTTATCTAGAGCATTTATTTGACTTAAATGACATGTAGTCAAAACAAGCAAGAAAATTCATTGTTTCCAAACCACAGAAAACTAGACTAAAGCAAGTTCATATAGATTTTTAAGCAACATAAAAATAATATTTAACTTCCAAAGAGTTCATAAACATTAAATCTTTCAGTCACAGTTTTTACGTGTCTTAACATGCTCTCCGTCTCTTTCTCCTCCCAGAGCAAAAAAATGCAGGTGTCTTGTCTTGTCTTTTTTTTTTTTATTTTGGATGAATTATCGCCCCCTGTCACATTCCAGAGGTTTCCATTGTATTTCAGGTCTGGTACTTTGGAGTGGTCTCTTAATTTTTACCAGAGCTGTAAATGTAACTGTGTGTAACTGAAGGTGAGATAAAATAGCATCAGTATTGCTTCACTTTGGAGCTGATATCTGTATTTTTATAAAATGTGATCATGTTTTTGACTTTATCTACATCACAAGTGTTAAATATACAGCCCGTGGGCCAGCACCGGCCCATCAAAGGCTCCGATCCGGCCTGTGGGATGAAGTTGTGAAATAAACAAATGAAAATTACACTGATGATATTAACAATCGGTGGTGTTCAGGTTACACATTCAGACCAATATGATCTAAAACGGATCAGACCAGTAAAATACTATTATAATAACCTAGCAATAATGACAGCTCCATGTTTTTCTCTTTGTTTTAGTATAACAAATAAAATTCTATAAAACTATCCTTTCACACAAATAAATGTGTGAATAAATGTGAACAACCTGAAATGTCTCAAGAGAAGTAAGAGTAATTTTAACAATATTCTGCCAGATACTAAATGTTTTGTGTACTTGTAGATCCAGTGCGATCTGTAAGTTGTAATGGACATGTGTAAATGATAAAATGAGACATAACATTGTTTAAATTGCACTTACTTTTCCGAAGAAATTTCCGGTTGATCGTGTTATTCATGTTTTTAACCCATAAAGACCCAATGCTACTTTTGTGTCAGTTCCCAAATTAACTTTTTTCCATATGTATCCTTTCTTAAGTGATTTATCCCCATTTATTTTAATATTATCTCTTATGTTTTGCATTATTTGCGTGTAAATCAGTTTTTTTTCCCATATAGTAATTTATTGATCACGTAGCTGGTCATGAAAGCTCAAAGTAAAGTTGAGGATTTTATTTCTTTTATAGCAGAAACAGAGAAAACTCAAGAAAAAGGGACTTTTTCAGTAAAATCTATCATTAACTGAACATAAACCCAGTGTGTCCATCCACTGTCACTGATCCAAATCCATGGGTTTTACTGGTGAATCCATGTTATCGAAGATGACGTTGTTTCCATGGTAACTGTGGAGCCTCTGAACATCCAAATGGGTCATATCTGATGGCCATGAAGAGATGACAAACTGTATTTTACACCAGTTGTTTACATGGATTGATAGGATTAGTGGATCAATAGGTATTAAACATTTACATCAGTAGATGGTTTTGCCAGTGGCTGTTTGGGTCATGAGTTAAGGAAACTTTGTAGATGTAAATACTTTCATAATTAAATTTAACTTTTTTTCACTGTTATTATTATTTTACTGGTCCGGCCTACTTCAGATCATATTGGGCTGAATGTGACCCCTGAACTACTACATCCTCCTTAACAAAAGAAATGGAATCAACGTCATCCCAAACTGATCATTACATTTTTACCCAGTTTTCTGTTTGTCCTCAGTCTACCCCAGTGTGTACTGTATTGTAACTCTGTTTTAGTTCCTCTGTGTGTTGTCATACGTGTTTTTTTTAACCAAAGCATTTTGTATGATTTTGCATGTTTTTATTTACCCTTCTCTTTTATTTGAATTTACCTTCTAAACCATTTGAAGCCGCTAACAGTTCAGGGCTCCAAGGTAAGTGAGTGGATGAGCTGAGCTGATCCCCCCCCCCTTTTTTTTTTTTTAGACTCAATCATTGGTTTCATTATTTATAGTTTAGTTTGTAGAGTAGTATGAGTAGGAGTAGTAATTTTTAAACATTTTTAGTATTGTGGAACAAGACGAAATGGATTCCAAATTTTTAATGAGACTTAAGTAGCAGGTAATGTTTGATGCTGTTTTTTTTTTATTATCATCATTATTATTATTATTATTATTATTATTATTATTATAACCTTAATTCAACCAGGAAAATAGCTCATTGAGATTAAAAATCTCTTTTTCATGACTATCCTGGCCAAGACAGCAGCAGAAGTTACACAAAATAGAAATCACAGCCATACATCCACACTAAAAATATACATAAAACACAATAAAAACATACATAAAACACTAAAATAAGAACATACATATACAGTAAAACACCACCAATAATAACAACAATGTTCCTTAAAAGCATCTCAAAGTAGGTTTAGTGTCAGCTGTTATATTCAGTGGTGGCGTATAGTTGCATATATTTTTACTTGATTTGACTGTTTCCATTTTGTGCACCTTTAAGCCTCTTTGCTAAATTGGCCCAACACGTTTAGTTACTCTTATAATATCTCAAATCTTTGCTGATTAGTGAAAACTATGTATTTTCTCAAAGTGTTGGTTAAACTCTAAAGTCTTTTATTTTGTCCTCCTCCTCCTTAAGCTAAATACAGTCTTGGATCAGATGCAAAATGTAGTGTTTCAAAGCTGAAAACAGACCTGAGCTCATGAATAGATGCATTGTTTAACAGGACGACAACATGACAAAAATATGATGATCTTATAGAACTGTGTGCCCATAACAAAAGCGGGTTGTTTTGCTAGTTTGTAGAGGAAAATGTACAGCAATAATAAATAATATGTTAATTATAACTGGACAGTATATTACATTAATTTGATTAATTGTGGTTTGTCTCTCTGGGAATCCTGCAAAAATGTACAAAATCAAAATCATTCCTCTAAGATTGTTTCTGCAAAAAAAGAAAAAGAAACTTGTTTGCATATTGTAATATATTAATTGTGAATGCGTTTCTCCAGTCATACCTGTCGTGGTTTTAATAATGCAATAGTGTGATTGAATTTTTTGCCAATATCACACAGTTCTAATGTGGGTTAATTTTCCTAATAAAATAGAAGACAACTAGATGAAAATGACACATCAAGACCCAAGCACTGTAAAAGACATAAAATGATTAATATCATGGAAAAAAGATATAACAGGAAGACGCAAAAGATGCAAAACAAAACAACAGATCAAGACAGAAGTTAAGTAAATGATGCAACAAGATGAAACTGACATAAGACATGATGTCAAAAATATAATAATACACAAATGTTATAAGAGACATAAAAAAATTTTAATGTAAAAGACACAAGACAAAAAGTAAAATATGAAAGATGCAAAAAGGCAAATAATTACATAAAAACAGACTTACAGATACAGTATTTGGACAGAAATTAAATTTTTTTTATTTCTGGCAATTCATGACATGCTTTTGAAGTTTAGGGGCTCCAAATTTCTTATAGAAAATGTTGCTTTTCTCCTGGTGTAACGTTTTACAAAGTACTACAAATGAGCTCAATCTCAAATAGCAGCAAAATGCAGTAAAATTAACTAAAAACCTATAATATAATAGTAAAATTCTAACTGGTGATTGCATATTATTATATTGTGATGCTCATGTGAGGTTTTGAATGCACTTTTCATTGTACTGGACTATTTCTACAGTGTAATATTTGTACCTTTACTCAAGTATCTGAATACTTCCACTATTTGTTGTTGTTTTACACACATTTTACCTTAAGTTTGTGTTTTCCTCTTAGATACCACTCGGCCAAAGCGGGACTACGAGGTGGACGGGCGAGACTACCACTTTGTAATGTCCAGAGAGCAGATGGAGAAGGACATCCAAGAGCACAAGTTTATCGAGGCGGGACAGTACAATGATAATCTGTACGGAACCAGCGTCCAGTCTGTGAAATACGTGGCTGAAAGGGTGAGTTCCTGGTGTTGTTTTGTACGAAGGTAGATTTGTTTCTTTATTGTTCAAGCAAAAAAAAGTTGCCTAAACCAAAAAAAAAAACATTTTCAATCAAAAAAACATTTCACTTCAAATAAAAGAAAAAAAATTCAATCAAATTTTCATTGACTTGAGTTATTTTTTGATTGAAAATAATTTTTTTGATTGAAGTCATCTTTTTTGCATTTGGGCCATATTATGGGTATGACATTTGTGTCTTTATTATTCAATCCCAAAAAATATCACTTCAACCAAAAAATGTGTTTTCAATCAAAAGAAACTTCACTTCGATCAAAAGAAAAAATATATTTTCAATCAACAAAAAAAAACTTCACAGTTCAAGGGTTTGCTTGTTCTAGAAAGAGATTCCTATGTTAAACAGCATAGGTGTAGACACTTGTCACTCAAAAATGTCTGACCAATGGGGAAGCATCCACTGCGGGATGTTTGTCAAAATGTTTCAAGAAAAAAAAAAAAAAAACAACTTCAAAACTTTTTTCACTTCAAAGAAAAAAAGTGCTCAGATTTTTTTTTATGGGTCTCAATTTGTTTTTGCATTTAAACATTTTTTTTCTTTGATTAAATTTTTCTTTTTTTTTTATTGAAGTGAAGTTTATTTTTTAGATTGAATTTTTTTTTTCACTGAAGTGAAGTTTTGTTTTGTTTTGTTTTTTATTGATCCTACTCATAGTGTGGCCCAAATACAAAAAAAGATGACTTCAGTCAAAAAAATTATTTTCAATTAAAAAATAACTCACTTCAGTTAAAAAAAAAAAAAAAAACCTTTTCAATCAAAGAAAAAAGTGTTCAAATGCAATTTTTTGGGTCTCAAATATTTTTTTTTAATTCAGACACTTTTTGTCTTTGATTGAAAAGGTTTTTTCTTTTATTGAAGGGGATTTTTTTTTTTTACTGAAAATATATTTTTTGTTTAAGGCAACTTTTCTTTTGATTGAATAATAAAGAAACAAATCTACCCTCATAATTTTGGTACCAGATTTATATATTTTTATATATTAGAAAGTCCTTTTGGTGTGGTTCACCTCTGTGGTTCCAGGCAATAACGCTGATTCATTTTTAGAGTCAAATAAATCTAATTTCCTGCAGCTTCAATATTATCACCAGTGGAATTACATATTATGCGGTACATCATGTCTAAATTTCTTGCTTCTGTTTCAGGGTAAACACTGCATTCTGGATGTGTCTGGAAACGCCATCAAACGACTACAAGTAGCACAACTCTATCCTATCGCCATCTTCATAAAACCTAAGTCTATCGATTCATTAATGTGAGTTCTAGCTTCTTTCTACTAGCCTGCGATATTACATTTTAGTTGAAAAAGCTCTTAAAATAGTCAGCGTCTCCTCTCTTTGCTCAGGGACATGAATAAGAGACTGACAGAGGAACAAGCCAGGAAGACGTTCGACCGGGCGATGAAGCTGGAGCAGGAGTTTGGCGAATTCTTCACAGGTACTTTATTAATAAAGGCTCAAATACAAACAGAAAATATATGAGCACACAAAGATGGCAGCACTGTTACCAGGTACAACACAAGTAAAATATGACTTTTTCTTAAGATAATAGTCATGCATTTATCTGTTTTAACTCATAGTTTCTGTAGTTACTCTGCAGATATGTTAGAAAACCAGCTGCAAAAAATGTGCAAACACTGTAAAGTATGGGTTTATTTATATAGTTGGACTGTTTTCTGTTTTCATGACAGAAATCATGGCTAAATGATGTACAGTTGTGCTCATAAGTTTACATACCCTGACTGAATGCGCATGGGACGGTCTTGGATGTTCCAACATGACAA
>JAPQRP010000008.1:17738568-17793089 GCA_037367295.1 Apogon hyalosoma | reverse complement strand
TCTATCTATCTATCTATCTATCTATCTATCTATCTATCTATCTATCTATCTATCTATCTATCTATCTATCTCACATTATTATTTCATGAGAAGAGGTAAAAATATTCCAACTTTATGGGCAACAGTGTAAAAATAGACTTAATTTGCTGTTATTCTTCACTGTAGAACAATGAAATGCAGATGCAGCTCACCATAGTAACAAGATTAAAACAGTAGAAACATATAAAAACAGAAAATATCTGACATGAATAATTAAAAAGTCAAAAAGTGAATATACAATATATACTTTTATCACTGGTAGTATACAACTATTTTATTAAAGTTAGTGATCTACATCAGGGTCACCAGATAATACGCAACCAGCTCTTGTTAAATTATACATGAAAAAGGAAAAAAAGGATTAATTAAAAATGGGGAAGGAAACAGCCAATCTTATACATCCACACTGACTGACCAGTGATTTACCTGCAAAGATAGCTTGGACACATGAAAAATATTTTTCACAGAAATATTTATGCTATTTCTAAACAGAAATAACCATCTATTTTCTTCAACTTTCACTCAGGGTCATAATCAATCTTCTTTAAAAGAAATAAAGAAGTGATATGTATCTTGATAATTGTTGACCTCGGGTAACATGTTATTATTTTTAAGTGATACTTTGTTTTACTATGTTAACCAGCCCTGCTTCACATACCGTGATGAATACCTGTACATATCAAGGAAAAATACAAGCAGACATATATGATAGCTATATATAAAAATGATTGGCAATTTAAACAGCTTTATAACATAACACATGTCATCAGTTGTTTGTTGTAGATTGTTAACCTACATAACTTTTATGACTATGAATATGTTTAAGTAATGTGAGAAACAGTTTGTGAGAAAAAAAAAGTTGTGATGCTATTGATTGTTTTTTCTATGGCAGTAAGTTGAATGTCTAAACATGACATTTTGGAAAGCACTGATTGTTACGTATTAGAATTTTTAACATCTTATATAACAGGTACTCAATCAATTTACAAGAGAAATGACAGATTATGCATTTTACCTGAATTATTTACATGTATTGATAAGTTTAGTCGTTCAGAATATATTGTACATTTTAGATCAGAAAATGCTTTTGGTTGCTGGCAGCTGTTTAGTTCTTTTAAGGGTTAAAAATCACAAATAATATATGAACCAAAAAAAGATTTAGAGGTGTTAGAGATCGCTATTAGGTGTCTTTCCAGTTTGTGTTTTCACAGAAACAAAGTCTCTAACAATGAAAAACAAAGGTATATATCAGTTAATGGCATGAATTTATGGAATAATTTAAATGTAGAAAGCAATAAATTTAGTATATTATTCATAGAGATAAATGCATATAAAGATCCAGAGATAAATGCATATTTTTAGTGGATGATGCTGCACAAACTAATAAATGCAAAAATGATGGGTGAAATAAGCTAAACGTTCATGCCCACACCTTTTGGATACCTCATATCTAACTTTTACAAACACATGTACTTTATTTATTTGCAGTCCATGTATTAAAAATAATAGAAATGTAATGCACTGCATTGTGTAAACTATTTCCCACATTGATGAAAGTAATAACAGCTATTATGTGTTGTCATAAATTGGCATATATGTTATAATAAACACAATAATTAACATTAGTAGAGGTCAGTCTATATTGAATTTTTAAAGAAAAGAAAAAAGTTAATTGTGGAGATGAACATCTAAGTCAAAGTAATAGATACCCAGAGCAGTAAGTCAGTAAATAAATCTAGAACTGAACATCAAACTAAGTAGGGCTGCAACTAATTACTTTTGATTAATCCTTCATGTATTTTCTTGATAAATAGTTGGTCCACAAAATGTCTGGAATATATCAACTAATATTTAACATCAAATGATGTCTTAAATGTCTTCTGCAACCCACCATCCAAAAACATTCAGTTTACACAAAGGAGGAAAGAAAGCAGTAGATATTCAATTAAAATGATGGAATTGTAGAGTTATGATAGTTTTTCTAATAGTTATTGATTAACATTCAACAGCTAATCAATTAATAGTTGCAGCTGTAAAATTAACCATGAAAAATGTTGATGTTTGTTGCTAAAAAATGCATTTTAAAAAAAAAAATCTATTACTTTCTTCCAGTGTCGGTTATTTGGACGTCAATGTTGACCTACATTTTTTAAGTCCTTTGTGATTATTGCATGGTCATGAGGGCTGATAGGAGAAACACAGATAAGGTGAAGGGAAAGCAACACAGGTAAAGGAGTAAAGGAGCAACAGAAGCATTGGTGCAGGACAGCCATCATTAACAAAGGGTGGGGTGGGGGTGGGGGGGTCATAATTACGTTCAGCGTTGGTCTTGTTTACCTCTTACTTTCCTTCAGTGTCAGTAATTGTGCTTCAGGAGTCTGATATTAGTATGGACCAGTATGATCGACAGATTATGCATTTAATTTGATCTCATTTATTTTTAAATCTATGAGCTGGTGTCTAACAGTTATTTTAATACCCATGTGAATAGTACACAGTTTGCATGTCCTCCTGATACGATAAAGCTCATATTTTGGTCTATATAATGTAAGAAAATATGTAAAAGATATCAACTAGTGCTTCCCAAAAATGAATTTTGACATTACAGATGCTGGAATTGGAGAATTTTTGATTGATTTTCTAATATTTGATGATTAATATTCAACAGCTAATCAGTTAATTGTTGTGACTATAAAACTAACTGTGAAAAATCTTGCTGTTTATAGCTAAAAGAAAAAAGTTATTTTTTCCTGATATAGGAACTGGTCAGTATGGAAGACAGATAATGCCTATAGTTTGATGTCTTTTATTTTTTAAGTAATGAGCTGGTATTTAAAGGTTATTTTAATGTCCATGTGTAGAGTACACCTGTCTTTATTCTAGATGAGAGTTTGCATAGCCTCCAGAATTAATTAAGCTCATATTTTAGTCTGTAAAATCTAAGGAAATATCGGAAATATGTCAACTAGTGTTTACCAAAAGTGAATTTTAACAATTAAGGTGATGGAATTGGGGGGGGTGTTTTCTAATAGTTACTGATTCATGTTTAACAGCTAATCAGTTAATTGTTGCAGCTATAAAAGTAATCATGAAAAATCTTGGTCATTATGGCTAAAAAAAAATTGCCCTTTTTTTTTTTTTAATTAATTAATTAATTTTTTTTTTTTTTTTTTACATTTTTTTCCCCTCATAGAACTGGTGAGTATGGAAGCCAGATGATGCCTATGGTTTGATATCTTTTAATTTTTAATCAATGAACTGGTGTCTAAAGGTTATTTTTAATGTCTACATGTAGAGTACACCTGTGTTTATTTTAGATGTGAGTTTGCATAGCCTCCAGGCAGACACTAAAGCTCATATTTTGGAAATATCTGAAAGATGTCAACTAGTGTTTACCAAAAGTGAATTTTAACAATTAAGGTGTTGGAATGTTTTTTTTTGTTTGTTTTTTTTGGGGGGGTGGTGGTGCTGTTTTTCTAATTGTTATTGATTCATGTTTAAGAGCTAATCACTTAATTGTTGCAGCTATGAAAGCAACTATGAAAAATCTTGCTCATTATAGGTAAAAAAAAAAAAATTTGCCCCCCCCTCATAGAACTGCTTGAGTATGGAAGCCAGATGATGCCTATAGTTTGATGTCTTTTAATTTTTAATCAATGAACTGGTGTGTAAAGGTTATTTTTAATGTCTACATGTAGAGCACACCTGTGTTTATTTTAGATGTGAGTTTGCATAGCCTCCAGACACTAAAGCTCATATTTTGGAAATATCTGAAAAATGTCAACTAGTGTTTACCAAAAGTGAATTTTAACAAGTAAGGTGATGGAATTGGGGGGTGGGGGTGCAGTTTGTCTAATTTTAATTGATTCATGTTTAAGAGCTAATCACTTAATTGTTGCAGCTATGAAAAGTCTTGCTCATTATAGCTAAAAATGCATTTTTCTTTTTTTTTTTTTTTTTTTTTTAACTTATTCTTCTTCATTGCACATTCTACTTTGATGTGCTCTTCGTCTGTTTTATTTTTATGTCGTGCTGAGCCGGTGTGTGAAGGTTAGCCCCGTGTCCATGTGTCCAGTCCACCTGTCTGTACTGTAGGTGAGGCTGTGCGGCTCCTCCAGTCGGTCTTAGGGCTCGTATTTTGGTGACTGGTGCGGAGTTTCCGGCCTGCTTTGCGCCGCTGCCGCCGGCCTGACGCCGCTGTGTTGAGTACAGCCAGTGCTGAACTGTTATGATGTGTCAATAAGTTAAAACTGTGGACGGCACCAATGATGAGAGGGCCCCCCCGGTACTTGTGCAGGATTTTAGAGGTATGTTCAGACATTGACCAGACGTTCATGACAGAAAACTTGTCCTTTAATTGATTTTCCGCGAAAACCCGGCCGCTATTTTCTCAACCTCTCAGTCAGTCACTCTGAAAAATTGTTATTATCGCTGCTTTGGACATGATGTCCGCCTGCTGGATTTGCTTTGAATTTCTTCTATTTGCATCGACATTTCATAGGGAACCGCCGCTGTTGGTTGTAATCCCCCCAACACGGCGACTGCGTTGTGTAGTTATTTATTCACTCCTGTTAGAAATCACCGTGTAAAATGATTTCCAAAGCAACTGTTTCTGTCTCTGTGAGCTGGTTCGACTCCCCCCTCCTCCTCCTCCTCCTTCTCTTCCTCTCCGCATCAAATGCATAGCCCACGAACCTGCGTTGTATGAAAACGAACACCCCAAACTGCATAAACTCGTATTTTAGCCACATTTATAGCCGCTAAGTTTGCTCCACAGCTGTAAAGGACGGTTGTGCTGTTTGGGAAACCATTGCATGTAATAACCGTGACACGTCCAGTTAGCAGGCAGTGGAGCTAGCAAGCTAACTAGCTACTTTTATTCCTAGTAACAGTGCTAGGAAATGGAGCTAGTGCTCAGCAAAACACTGGCCACAGATGCATATACCTGGACAGAAAATCCCCAGTTTAATTAACCACTGTGGATGTTTTCCCCCTCGGAGTGGGAGACATTTCGACGACATTGTCATCGGAGAGTTTGACAGGAGTGAAATATCCCCACTACTGTACTGCACTTGGGTTTTCTCCTCCAAACCAAAGCAAGATGGACTCTCATTCGGCTTGTCTGTCTTGTCAGAGCCCAGATCGACATTTTGCACGGAGATGAAAATGTATGCTTAAGAGGTAAGAGCACGGATCGTATGCATGTAGGCTTTGACGAATGGAAACATGAGGAAATTTGTGGCGTTATCGTGCACAAGTCTCCACTCTCAAGACACACAGTCCGATCGGGCATCAGCAGTTTTTACCTGAGCACAACTAAACAAACCTCTGCGCAGGAAAACACACAGCAACTGAGCCTGCTTAATTGTAGGCTGCACAATGTCGTATGAAATGCATCCAGTGGTCGCAGGGTTTTGGCCTACATGTTTGCTTTTGGCCACAAGGGCGGATCGGCTGCACGATTTAAGTGATCAGTAATCAGATCAGACAAAATGTCCCACCGTAGTTGGAAGCTGATGCAGTGTCACTCACTAACGCTCTGGGTTTAAAGTTGCTTTGCACACATTTTTTGCTGCAGCCCCAGCTCATGTTGTGGCAGAAATTGTTGCAGGGAGAGATGACAGTGTAACGCATGACTGAGAGCAGTGTCTTGTATTTTATAGGTCATCGTCATTGCATGACAAAGGCTGTGGCAGATTCATCTTCATCACTCATTCAGCATTTCCATAGTTTTTTCTTAAGTAAGTATCCCTGTTTTCCACTCGACTCTCATAATAACACACACATTAAAGCCTCGTTTTCATCCTGTAGTCCTGATATAGAATTATTGAGCTGGATCAGTCACATAATCATTCATTCATTGATGGCCAGTTTCACTTGTTATGTGTTTGTCTACAGATGAAGTGCAGTCAGTAAATGGTAATATACTGAGATGTTTTATTAACCTATTGCTAATTAAAATATATTGATGTTGCAGCATTTTGGAGGTTTTTTTTTTTATATATAAATTGCATTTCACTATATGTAACAGTATAGATACCATTAAATGTCATTGTAATATACTCTGCTAGGATGCTCAAAGTAGGTATATAATCTAAAGTATTTTACATACTTTGGATTAATTCATTGTCCTATAGTATTATTATTAATATATGTGTGTGAATTGATGTGAATCAGTGTGAATTAATGTTGCATTCAACACTGAACTCAGGTGTTGCCCTGGAAATAATTGTTGGACCACTGTGATGGCTTGTCAGGGTTTTCTCATATGCAAATGTAAAGCAAAAGACTCATGAAATGCATGCTTTACAGATTTAGTCAAATAAGCTCCATTTCTATTGGTCACAACAAAAACACATTTTTTCCAATAATAAGTAATAAATTAATTAATAACATCTGTCACTGGTAAAATAATGTAAAATAATAGATATTCCAAGAACAGAGTATCATATATTCACATTAATGGGATGTTATATTGGATTTCAGCAGAAAATCAGAGGCAGTCTGATAATTATTTCCAGTGCTGTTTATTAACAGTTATAGAGGTGTATTACAAGTACAAAAACAGTGTTATTTTTTTTTCCTGGCATAAAAGACAAAAAGCCCATTTATCTTCAACCTTTTATTTTCTCCAGAATCAGTTTCCAGTTAGAGATCATTCACTGATCAGATCTGATATTCAGCATATCTGCAATTATAGGCATTATTACTTTTTAAAAGCTGATATCAAATAAAACAAATGAATATTAAAATGCTCCAATGCAGCCACCTCTGTCTGTCTTGAGCAGTGTCCCGCCCACATCACTGTCTTACTGGGTTTATGTCTTGAATTATAGTCGATCGGGGCTGAAGTGAGAAAAGAATATTTATTTATTTACGAGTAGGCCACTTATTATTTATAATCCCCCTAGTTCAGTGTGAAAATTGCCAATAAATATAGTCAGATGTTATTTGATTTGACAGTTTGAAGGCATTTCCTGGTTTTTGTGTTATAGATTTTACTTTTTACTGCAAATGTATTTCCATTAATAATCAGCTTATCTGCTGAGAAAAGGCCCTGATCAGCCTCTGGTTGTTGTGAAAACCAGTAAACGAAGACATGAATCTACTGTTTCACTGAAGAACATTTTGTTTTCTTTTAGTTTTTTTAAGTACCTTTTGTGAAGTAATACTCTAGAGATGGAAATCACAGCAGGAACAGACGGTTTCTACTTTCTCTGTTTTCACACAGTATGAAATTGGTGTAAAAGGCAGAGCATAAATAACAATGACTTAAATATACAGTTCAGTCAACCATGTAGCATGACCTGTGTCCTGTGTGGGCAGGTAAACTACACTGTGTAATCTAATGTAGTGCAGACACTCTGAAGAGTTTGTGTTAAATTAGGAAACTATTGAATGTTAATGATGCCTCTTAGATTTTAGAGCAAATAATGAAGACTTGAAAAAGTAAAAACTCTAAAGTAATTATTGATTTTATGTAACTGTATTCTGATTATCGTCTATTTAAATTGGAAACAACACAGCAATAACAATGCATGTTGATAACAATTACTTGTTTGGATATTTTAATGAAGGGAACGACACAATAAATGTAAATAACTTCACAATGAATCATGCAAAAACTTTAAAAACACCTACACTTGTGGATTATGTTTGGATAAAGTACTTGTTTGTACTAAAGTGGTCATGTTGTAGAAAAACCCAGTGCTGTCTTATTCGTGGATTTGCTGCTTCTGTTGTCAGTATCAGAGTTTGCATTCAGTGCACTTTGTAAACTCTGATATCTCCATCATTTTGACACCGTTTGAGCACTGACACATGAAATACTGCCTTCATGTTACTCATATTTATTCAGAAATCTGTAATGGCCATGAATGTAGCTTATTTTTTCCCCTTATGTTCCTGTGTTTAAATACTTAGTAGTACATCTGTTGTTTCATTGATAAAATGAAAATTTTAGGCTCCAGGTCTATCAGGGTGTTTGTCAAAGATTTTAATTCATTTAAATATCAATATTGGTCAAATGTATCAAAATATTGTGTTCATTTTGTTGCCAATATTAGCCAGCCCTTGGTATTTTTTGGTATTTTAATTATGTCTATTAAAAGTTTAATTCATATTGTCTTATAATGATATGAAAGTAGACTAAACCTAAAGACTCTAAAGTACTGCCATAATAATGAATATAGCAGTTTCAATGTGGTATCAAATAACATTTCTGAAGAAAACAGCAAGTCCACTAATGACAAAATAAATCAACTATATGCGCTTTAATTCACTTGACATAAGTATTAAGTATTTTTCCTGCAGCCATTGGGACATCTTGACTATCTGACTATATTTCTGTTTTCTTCAGAGGAAACTTTCTGCACAAAGCACAGAATCGATTAATAATCTTATATCAACCGATTATAGAGAAGCGCTTGTTGCTCACTGCTAAAAGACAGCATGATTTTGTAGAGTAGCAGAAGTTTTTTTCTCACACTTTGTTGGATTGAGTTTATTACTCATGGCATATTTTTGCTGCTTGTGCAAAGTTTTGGTTTTGTCTTCAGTTTGATCATTGTAACAAGAAAGGAACTAATAATTACCAGTGACAGGAAGGTGAAAAACATTGAAAACTGGGAAATGAAATTATGTGTGTGTTTCTTCTACTAGATATCCTAACTATAAGTTTATTACAGTGTCCTCATTTTTTCCTCAATAGTATATTTAGCTTCCCCTGAAAAATGCAGTTTACTTTGTGCCAGTCAGATCTGAGGAGGTCCTCAACACAGGACTATGTGGATATTTTTCTTGTCTTTTGGTTATTTTCAGGTAAAGTAGGTAATGACTTAGGTTAATAACCTGTGACAAGTATTTCATATCTATACCTACAGATATTCGTACTATTTTTATATTTATGAATTTAACAGAGTTTGATAACAGGAGTTATCTGTGCTGGAGCTTTAGCAGTATGCTCTTTAAAAAAAAAACAAAAACCCTATACATGCAAATATTAACAAAACCCTTAAAATTATTTGATAAACTTAATTTAACTTGACCCCCATCTCCCATGTCCCTCTTAGCCCTACCCCTCTTTTTTATGCCCTTTTTCTGTTCAGAAGGGTCCCATTTTCTAACCCATAGACTATAATTATAGGTTAGCTATTCTTTAGCTAACTGCTAAATGCAATCTGACTGACTCAGTAAAAATGCCCCACTTCATCAAGTATTGTCTTATCATAATAAAACCACAACTACAGTCAGTATTAAAAGGTGTCTGACAGGAAAAAAACACCTTTTAATAAATAAACCGAAACTGAAAGTCTGATTCTGCAGGAGAGTCAATGAAAGCCCAAAACTAAATGGATCAACACTTGTAATCGACCTAAGACCTTATTAATGGAACAATTATTTAAAGATGGACAAGAACACTTATGATGGGGTCCAGATGAAATGGATGAAAAGGGAATGAGTCTTGCAAAAATTATCGACTTAGTATTTTTAGAGAGAACTTCAGTGTAAGTCTATGTGAGCCAGGGCTTTCTGAGCCAAATCCTGCATCCATCAATGGTTTTACAACTTTAAGATACTTCCACATTTGCTGTATTTCGGAGCCAAGGCCCTTGGTCCTTTGGTGGTACTCATCCCTGCAAATTGAGTAGTAGAAGACAGTTCCCAGAAAGCTTTACTGGCAACAGTGCACAGAAAGAAGCTAATAAATGTCAATATCTTGGCAACTAAGAAGAAAATGATTAGAATCTCTTGGAATATGTAATTAAGTCATAATAACAAACATTTAAGAAAAACTGGCATTCATAATGTTCACAAGAAAACCTCCTCTTAATGAGCACACTATAGTTATCTCAATACTCTGTGAAAGAAGCTTCCAAAATAATCTGCAGCAAATCGGACAACACTTTCCTACTCATCTGACTAAAGTGCGAGACAAAGATTTCTCTGGGCAGGACTATGCTGAAATAGCTGATGTCCAAACATGCTCCCTGGCTTTTTGTAAATGGATTAATCCATCTCGTTTCATCCTTTAAACATGGTCAGATTTGTCACTATTGAAGGTGTGCATCTTCACTAGACTCATGATTGGATTCAGTTAAGATCCACCTACATTTCAGTGTATTGTGTCCGTAGTTTTCTGCATTACTGTTCACGGCTCAAGCCCCGAATGTTGTTTCAAGACGATTTATAGGAGAAAATTAGTGTGGAAAATTAAGGCTAATGAAATGATGGTCAGTGGGGGAATATTTTAGCTACCTCACCTGCTCCCTTTACTCATGTTGTATTAATCTAAATATAGTCAGTAGAAGACAGAACAAGCCTTCTAGCTTTACATGAAGCCAAATTTTAAGATGTCAAGGAGCCTTTATTTATGGCTTTTGTACATGTCAGTATGGACTATGAACCTCGTACCCTAAATGCAGTGGGCATTTTTTCATATTAGTGCATTATCTTGAATACAGAGAAACAGGATTCATTCTGCTATTTATTTTACATAATTATCAGTCACTACAATTTGTCTGTCATGAAAATGCATGACAAAATAATACTTTTTGTATGTTTTGAATATGACCTTTAAGATAGTTCTATTAGGTTTAGAATTTCCCTTTTATTTCCTCTTTTCCCCTCCTTTACAGTTTTACATAGCTGTACACTGTTCACAGTATCAGGAGAGGTGTGCTTTGTGTTTTGCTGTTGAAAAAACTATTTTTTCCTGGTTACCTTTCCTTTTATTTGGTAGTAAAATATCTTAAAGGCTTTGTAATATCTTTGAACTGTGGATTGCATCAAAATTAACTGCATTGTTTCTTGAAATATAATAGAATAATTTACATTGGAGAACATAAGAAGCAAATGTTTTGATAATGAAAGTAATAGTTATAGCTTTAACTATAGCTAAGGTTAATGTTATTGTTTCATTACGTTTCATTTCATCTACAAAGTTGTCATTGTATAAGTAGGACAGCCTGAGTCCAAGTCTAAATGTAATTTCATTCTTACTGTATTCCATCTAGTAAGTGGTTTTGTAGTATCTTTCTTCCACATTTACACAACATTTTACTTAAAAAATGTGTTTTAAATCATTAGTTTGCTTTTTATTTAATGACTATCATTATTCTTATGGCTATTCTCATAGTTTTATGGTTTTACAATTCACTTTTTATTGTTGGTATTGGCTTTGTGTTTCTTGTTCTTTATCTTACGGATTACACCTTCACGTTGACTAATAAAGATTAAATGAACAGATTATAGAGGAGTACTTTGCTGTAGGAATCATCATTTTCACTGCAGACACTTTGTTTTTGTACTGAGGCAGCCTCTCAGTTTGCTGTCGTTTGGTTTGTAGGTGCGGTAGTACCATGAAGGGTGGAGGAAGGGGAAAGGAGCCACCAGTTGCAGGAGAGGTCGCAGGCAAGCGCCCAAAACGCAAATGCCTGCAGTGGCACCCACTTCTCTCCAAAAAGGCTCTGGATTTCTCTGAGGAGGAAGAAGAGGAAGATGAAGAGGAGCTGGAGAAGGTGAGTATGTCATTTATTCACATTGGTTTGAACTGAAGAGCAGGTTATCAGGCAGGTTATTGCAGAAATGGGACAGAAATAATCGTGCATTGTTGCATCTGAGGAATTTCTGAATTTGTCGTCAGCAGCCGCTGCTGTGTGACCAGGACCAGGGGTCTCAGCTGCAATGTGGAAGCACAACAGAGGAAGTGGAGGAGGATTCCACTGAACAGCGGGCTCGGCGGCCAATGAATGCCTTCCTCCTCTTCTGCAAGCGCCACCGCTCGCTGGTGCGGCAGGAACACCCTCGCCTGGATAACCGAGGGGCCACTAAGATCCTGGCTGACTGGTGGGCAGTGCTGGAGCCCAAGGAGAAGCAGAAGTACACTGACATGGCCAAGGAGGTGAGAACTCCTCGCTTTGTAACACAGAGACACACATATGGCTTGATTTTGTTTCTTTTGCTGTATATGGGGCTTTGGCTTAAGCTGTAACAGGTGGCTGAAGGATGAATTGCTGGTATAAGTTGAAGAGATGTTTTAGCTTGATCTTGCAGAAATAATTGCACTCAAGTCATATTATACTGGCACTTCAGGATTTCCATGGGTCCCTAAAAATGTATCAAAACTCATCAAAATCCATTTATTTTAATTCTAGGCCTTAAAATGTCTTAAGCAGGATTTTGACAGGTCTTAAACATTGATTGATTTAATGCCATAATGAATTTGACTCCAGCTATTTGCTTGAATCAACAGCTTTGGGTGCATAAGCAGCAAAACAGCATGGTGAAACTACCGTAAACCTACCAGCAAACACCTGGCATTAGTCCCTGTTGTTCTGAATTCACAGTGGAAACCTCACCAGTGTGTGGCCTCAGCCCTTTGAGATTTTAAATTGCAGCCATAATTGTCTTAAAAAGATCTTAAGAACTCTCACATGAAACTTGTTGAGCCTTGCAGAAACCTGATCCTCAGAACTTAGACAGATGAGGGTTTAGGTTTGTTTACTTGTTATTCCTAAAACAAAAATTAAATTTGTCATCTTTTAGTAATATTTGTGGTAGTCACTTAGAAACCACCTGAGAATGAGAAATGTATTGGTTTTGAAATATAACGGTTGTTTTCTCCTATATTTTATTCCTCAGTTCTGCTAGTTTGTCCCTTGAGGTTCTTGGGTTTTTCTCCTAACCAAATCTGCTCTCCATTATTTTGTTTCAGTACAAAGATGCCTTTATGAAGGCAAACCCGGGCTACAAGTGGTGTCCCACCACCAGCAAACCGGTAAAGAGCCCATCCTGTCAGCCAGTCAGCAACCCTCGCAAAAAAGTTTGGTCCTTCACTTCCAACCCATCCAAGGACTCGACCACTGCCAAAAAAGTGCCCAAACCTGACAACATGCCGCAGTTAAACTTTGCTATGGCAGGTGTGTATTAACACAGTCATGATTGTATGACATTTGATGTGATAAAATGTACAGATATTTTTATACTTTCTGTCATTCACTATCAGATCCTACAAAGATGGGAGGCCTGAGCATGCTGCTGTTGGCTGGAGAACATGCCCTCACAAACAGAGAGGTTGGCTCATCTCTGTAATACAGTGGCTCTCCATTAGGGGGCCTCGTTTGACCGAGATTAGTTTTATTTCAACCAGGGGTGTCAAACTCATTTTAGTTCAGAGCCCACATTCAGCCCAGTGAGATCTCAAGTGGACTGGACCAGTAAAACAATAGCATAATAACCTATAGATATTGACAACTCCAAATTTGTCTCTGTTTTAGTGTAAAAAAGTAAAGTTACATTTATGAACTATCCTGTCACAAAATAGTGAGTAACATGAACAACCTGAAATTTTTAAAGACAAATAAGTGCAGTTTTAACAATATTATGCCTCAGCTTGTGGTTTACACATGTCCTTACAACTTACCAATCACAGTGGATCTACAAATACAGAAAACATTTAGTAACAGGCATCTGGAACGGAAAAATATAGCATTAACTTCATGATTAAAACAATTTGTCAAGACTCAGGGACACTCTTGACTGTTATTGTCATTTGTGTAATTTTTACACTTCACAAATTCATCCCACGGGGCTGATTGGACCCTTTGGCGGGCCATGGGCCGTACGTTTGACAACCATGGTCTAAACAGAAAATGTGTTGTTTGCTTTTGGGTGAACAATCAGATAATGTAATAGTGTGTTCTGTTCTTAGATCCCTTCCAGCACTAAACCTAGTTTACCTGACACAGCCAGTGAAGGGAACTCCTTTCCAGGGGACAAGGAAGAGGTACTTTCTGACACTGTTTTTCAATTCTTCCTCTCAAAGTTCTATTCTCTTCTGTCTGCACTTACTGTATAGATCAGAAACTTGAGATTGTGTTGAGTCACCTAGAAATGGGTCACTGAGGTGTTTTACTAAAGATAAAAAAAAAAATCATGTTGTGTGACAGTAAATACATCATCGTTATTAATAGAATGATGCACAACCCCAAGAAGTGTGCAGTGGACTAGCTTTGAAGACACAAAGATGGATGTAATATTTAATGACTTAATATAGTTTTTATTTTTTCAGTGGTTTAATACGAAACTTTAATACACAGCCTGACATGTTTTATCTCACCTGAAATTCATCTACAGATATTGTCTGGGAATATACCGAAGAGAGTGCCTGACAATACTAAAATCAGGGTCAAGTCTGCCCTTTCTCCACTGGCAGAGGTATGAATAAATGAGCTGCTACTTCTTATCGTTGAGACTACATCTATCTAACCTCTGCAATGTTTGTGGTTTATTTTTGTTTGTCATATAATTAAGATGCACAAAATGCTCTAGTTTTTAAACTATTTACCTGTTTTTTTTTGTTTTTTTTTTAAAGTTAGCAAGGTTACAGATATTACTCTGTGCATTGTGTGGTTTAAATTCAACTGCACTGTTCAAGAACCAGTGTTTTCCAGTCTGTTACACAAGGTAACAGTAACTAGTCATGAGTTACATCTGAAAGGCACCACTGTTTAACAGAAAGGTGCAATTTTGAAATGAAAAAGTTTCACACACATGCTTCTATATCTGCAGCAAGCTAAGCAGTGTGATCTTAAAAAAACCTACAAGGTGACAAATGACGTTACTCTGTCCACAGTCATCTTTGTCTGCGGCACCAGAAGGAAGACCATGCAGACAGTCCGCTCTCTTCCAGCTTGCTGAGGTAATGTATTTACAGTGTACGATTCACTATCAGTTCATAAGCGGGGAGGATTTTTAAGTATGACAAAATGATAAACTATTTATCTTGAGAACAAACTGTGATTTTCTTTCTCTGCTGTGGAAAAGGCAGTGCCATTAAAATCTCAAACTGTTTGGTATTTATTAAAACATGACAAAGACTGAAAAAGAGTGCTTAAATAAGAAATTACCTATCAAGACTAACTTTTTACGGTTTACTTTATGCTCCCCCACCCACTTGCTCTCTTCCAGTTTGTCTTTGTTCCTCTGGTCTAGAGCTATAGTTGTGGTAGTTTCCTGATTAACATTGTTGTCCGCAATGAATGAAACAATAAGACCTAAACGGTGGCATTCTGCTGTATTTCAGAACATGTTTAGTGACAGCTCATCATGGGGATTTTTGTTGACCATAAACTGTTTGAGAAAGACATTGTTTTAACTCTGATCAGTCTGTGATATCGATCTCAACCTGCTCATTATCAGGTTTTCTTCAACAAACCCTGAGTCTGTTTCTGCTGCTGCCTGACAGACTGTAGAGTTTATCAGATGGTGATCACATTCAGGTTAACAGTCTGCTGTTTTAATATACATTTGTTACTCAACTTACTACCAACAGTAGCACTGACATGAGCTACCGTATTAAGTCTAAACTGCGATCTCTGGCCTCACATTCACACTTTGGAAGTAGCAGTTCAGAATAGCATCTCTGTGTTTTTATTGGTTTATTTGGAGTTGATCTTTTTTAAATATCATGACGTTCATATTCAGACATATGTCAGTAGTTCACCTTGCACTGGCACTTTTAGACTGAATCGCCAGTTAAATAAATTAGATAGATGCTATACATGCTGCAAATAGACATGAATTGTGTTTAAATAAAACAAATAAAAAGAGAGATTTGTAGACTTTAAGTAGGCACCTCTGTGAGCCTCTTCATAACACTGGCATGACATGATGTCCTACTTAATCAATATTTTCATAGGTATATTGACATATTAAATATTAGGTCATAATTCATGTGTACTACTTCCTCTACTATTCATCCTCTGCTGTGGTAGACGTGCTGTTATTCCATCAGTGCAACTGTCCCTGCATGTTTAGGCTTCCTGATGTTCTGTTCAATGTTTACAGTGTGCGGTCGATGTTATGTTATCTTTTTCACATAGACTGTGTTAGCTATTGCTGTCAAAAACAGCACGGTTAGTGTCTGCTTTAAGATCAGCTGGTGTTTTCTCATCAGGATCCTCCTTATCAGAAATTTGGAAGTGTTCTTGGAAATTTTTGGAGTGTGTGAATGATCTGAGCTCCTGAAAAATTTATCCTTAGTGTGTTTCATTATCACCAAAGGGCTGAGCAAAGCTGCTAGCTTTGTGTTAGTTCTGCAAGATTATCACTCTCTGGACCTGATCAGTCTCACTCTCACACACTATTTCTTTCACTATCCAGACAGTACATGATATACATATCAATTTCACATGAGATATGAACTTTTAAAAGGAAAGTTGTTGTCACTGTCCTGAATTCTACATGTTACGCTGTATGTTTGAGCCACTGGCATGAATTCAATGCTTAGTACGTCACTTTTTGCCTTGTTCTATATTTAGCTTTGATCATATTGTCATTCTGAGAGGAAAAACACTCCCTTGATGCCTGTAGACTCTACTTACTGGCTGTAGAAAATCTCACTCCATTGGTTGCTGTTAAAATTCAGTCCTCAATACCTCTACTGCTCTAATGCTCCATGATATTTTGGCAAGAAACCGCATCATATCATCTATGTTTAATCATTCTCCTGATTTGGACAGAGCTGCAGAGTGAGATAATTGTGTGTATATTACAAGTTATAATGGTTTTACTCTGATTTCTGCCTCCTGTGGAATTAATCATATACCATAGTCAGTGTCTGATAGAGTAGAATAGAATAGAATAGAATAGAATTGAATTGAATTAAATTGAATAGTCTTTATTGTCATTGTGTGTGCTATGAAATTAGGAGTGCTACTCCAGTGCAACAATATAAAAAAAACCCAAAACATCAGAAAATAAGAATAGAGTGAATATAAAAGTAAAAAAAGAAGAATATAAAATTTTACAAAAAGTGAAGTAAGAATAGAATTAAGAGTGGAATAAGAAATAACAATAGACAAAATCTGAATAGATACAATATTAACAGTATTAACACTATGTACTGTATATCTACAAAAACAGTATGTAGATCAATGAATTAAAGTTTATATAAAAATTAGCTTTTTTCCTGTTTAAATAAAGGATATAATGTTATTACTACTACTCCTACTACTAATAATAATACTACTACTAATAATCATAATTGTAATAATTATTATTATAATAAATTCAAGTTTATATAAAAATTGTGCATTTGTTTGGCTAAATACTGAATAAATATTTAACTGTTATTACAAAAACAGGATTTTGCATGAGGATTATATTGCATAGAATTCACATAATATAGGGTATTACATATTCTTGAAAGTGATTCCATGAGGATACATTGAAGGAAGTGATTGTACAGGATCCACATTCAAGTCTGGTTGAATGCTCTTAGAAAGTGAAAGTTAAAAAATGTTTTCTCCTGTGTGTGCTCAGATGTGTTTAGCCTCTGAAGCCGGGAAGATGGACACAGTCGTCTCTCAGCCAGAGGACAGCTGTTCTACAGCCTCCCTCCAGCAAACCACAGTCAAGGCAGAGACCAAGGAGGAGAAAGCAAACACTGACGACAGCCCTCCCTCCTCGCACACCCCGGCTCACCTACCTTCACTCTCCTCTTGTACTTCTACCTCCGCTGATGCCATTCCCCCACAACTGAACAGCCAAAACGCACGTGTCAAAAAGAAGAGCAAGAAAAAGGATCCAACTAAGTCTAATGATTCCGAAGAGCTGGCTTGCTCACCAAATAAGATAATGAAAAAGTGTAATCATGCAGAAATAGATACAGACAGTGTCTTCAGTACTATTGAGGCAGTGGCCAAAGGGGTCTGGAAGGAACCTGAGGAGAAAGTAAAGAAGAAGATGCAGAGCAGCCCTAGTGGCGTTGGAAACTCTGGTTTACCCAAAAAGAAGAGCAAGCCCAAAGTGAAGACCTCTGTCAAAGAACCTGAACCTGAAGAGGAAATGGAAGAAGGCGCTGGGCAGTGTGGTCAACAAAACTCCTCTGATGTGGAAATGAAGGAAGAAATGACCGAGGCTAGCCCTAAGTCCGAGACAGAAGAAACAAGTATAGGAAGCACAGAGATTCAGGAGTGTATGGCTGAACCTCATCAGTCCCCCAGTTGCCCCTCACCTACTAAACTAAAAGAGGAGGACAAGGGGAAGGAGAGACTGAGTGAAGTGGAGTCCATGACAGAGAGCAGGGGCTCCAGGAAATCCGAGAGGAGCTGCAAAGGCGCCTTGTACAAAACTCTGGTCTCTGAGGGAATGCTCACTTCTCTGAGAGCCAACATTGACCGAGGTATTCAGCCTGATTCAAATGATTAAGCAGCAAGATCCAGAGTGTGTACGTAATGTAGTGGAATATCATGTAAGGTGTCTGAAACTGTGTGTTTGTCCTCTGTAGGTAAAAGAGGTGCTTTACGTGCTTCGGATCATGACGCGAACTGGAGTGATGACAGCTGGGCAGTTTCTCAGATGGGACCTAATAACCCCAAGAAGCTGAAAAAGTCCAAGTCCAAAGACGAGTCTTCACAAGGGTTAGTCATCCTCCTCCAACATCTATCTTTGTAATTATAGGACTGGCTACAGGGATTTTCCAGAATTATGTTGTGTGATGTGATGTACATTTCCCAGATTGGATAATGCAGTAGTGTTGATATATCATGATTATTTATTGTGTTTTTATTTAGGTTAAGTTTTATTTATTCAGTATTATTGTTTACAGTTGTCAAACTTAAGCTTAGCACACACTTAATGATGAGCACAAACCGAACAAATGTCAATGTATTGCTGGAAAATCTTGCATCAAAGTTTACAACAACCAGCAAGTTATTGGCAATGTGATGTGAGCTGGCAATAAAATACACAAAAAGAGAGAGTGTAGAGTTAGGGAGATATTTATGTATGTATGCATTTTTATTTTGAACATGCAAAGAAACAAAATAAAACAAAACATAGGAAAATAAGACATAAACAAAATAACATTTAAATGAACAGAATCTATCTTCAGGTATGTGCAAGTCTGAATTTTGCATGGTCAAAAAGGAGTAGGAAGAAGCATAAACTGATTTAATCCTACCCCTCAAGTGCTTTTACACATTTATCACTAGCTTAATACAAGAATCAAGCAATACATTTTTCCTAATTTTAGCATTCGACCTCAACTAATCCTGGATGGACAGGTGATTATCTAGTCTACAAATGGAAACATGTATAATGTTTAGAGATATTTTCTTTCTCTGCTTTTCAAAAATTATTTTCATGCAACAATGTAAAAATGACTACAAACTGGTCCAAACACTCAGACAGACCATTGCTGTTGTTGTCCAACCTGTGGACGCCGTGCATAATACTGGACCTAGCAGATATAAAGGCTTTAATCTGTCATGAGGGTGAAGCAGCAACAAGTTCAATTACCTTTGGTGTTGGTTGGGGTTGTAGAAGTGTATCTACTGCAGGTCATACACTGATTTATACACCTGGATTTGATGTTTCAGTTACAGCTTCATTACGCAAATCAATATTAGGCATGAGCAAAATGGGGTCTGACGCCATTGTTTTGCAATCTCTACATTTTCCCTGAACACACAGATCAGTGAAAGCAACATTTTGTGACTGCTGCACCTGGTTTTAGCCACCGCTTTTAATTCATAGATGCAACTGTTATGAATGGTTCAATAACATTTACTGTTGATTTATCCCTTTTTATTGTTTATTTGCCCTGTTTTTGTCATTACTGTAAATGAGAATTGGTTCTCAATTGACTTAACTGGTTAAGCAAAGTTCAAATAAAATAAATAAATACATACAGACAAGAGTTTTGAAAAAATCTACACTTTGGAAAAGGTTTTGAAAAATCTCCATCAATCTCCAAACTATTGTTGATGAGAAGCCAAAACATAGAAATACATATCAATTATTTAGAGCTGTATTTCTGTATGTAGAGCTTTATATATGTGTATATACAGTCATGCAAAAAATTATTAGACCACCCTTGTTTTCTTCAATTTCTTGTTCATTTTAATCCCTGGTCCAACTAGAGGTACATTTGTTTGGACAAATATAATGATAACAACAAAAATAGCTCATAGTAGTTTAATTTCAGAGCTGATATCTATCAATGTTCCATGTTTTCTTGATAATAACCAAAATCATTTCAGTTCTTCCATCAATATCTATGGCATTGCACTGACAAAAACAGTGCTTTTAGGCATTCCATATTTTCTTTTCTGTCTGTTTTAGTCACATGATACACATAAGAGTTAGTACTTGATTGCATAACCGTTGTTTCTGATGACTTTTGATGGTCTGAATTTTTTCCACAACTGTATATTTATATTTTCTTTTTCTGTTGTATTGATAATTTCTTTCTGCTACTTTTTATTACACTTATTTATCATTATACTTATATTATACTGATTTAAAGACTTGAATCCTTGCATAATCCAAATTACATTATGTTATGTGCAACTGGTGAAGCCTTGATCTGACCAAGCTGATCAGTAATTGCATGTTAATAACATTCAAGGTCAGACAGTTCAACACAACATTCATTGATATGTTAAAATGTTTGTGGTTTGATGATGATTTTTCCGTCTTTTAGCCTGGGGAAACTAGAGGAGGAGTTTGAGAAGAAGTTTAACAGCCTGCCACAGTACAGCCCCATGACATTTGACAAGAAGGGCACAGCCGTCGCAAAGAAGAAGAAAGGTGACAGCCCCGCAGCCCAAGAGGACGCGTCTAAAACTGGCAAAGGTGATAACAAAACATACCCAGGATTCTTCTCTTCTGATTACGTATACTAACTGTTGCTTATTATCCTTTCATCTCATCCACATTCACTCTGCACATCTTTGTAGACTCATGTTTTTTTCCGCTCTTGTGTTATTCAGGACCCCATAACATGGCATTTCCATTCTCTTTTTTTCTTTGTTTTTGCTATATCAGGGTCATCTCCATCTCAGAAAAAGACTTCATTCCACAAGATTGTTAGGAAGCACAAACACAAAAAGGAGAAACCAGGTGCAGTGGACAAAGGTGAACCAGAGTGTTTGTGCATTGTATTGCAGGGTTGTGAACATTAGTGTGTGTTTGTGAACAGAGACCATTGAACAATGAGGAGTTATTTTCAGTGCTCTTCAATAAAGCTGCACGATAAATCAAGATGCAGTCATAATCACAATGTCAGACTGTGCAAATAAAGGTAAAGTGTGTGTAGTGATTTTCAGTGAGGGGTTTTGTATTACTTGTTTAATAACCAGTGATGTAGACTCAGTTCACCAGGAGTCTGCTCCCCAACCCAAAGATCCAGTTAACAATTCAAAACAAATTGAATGATAGAAAAAATTATGTGAAGTTTTTTCATTTTGTAAATCATCTCTGTGTAAGAGTCGTTGAAGAGCATTATCGTGATGACTGTTTTCTCCACAGCAGTGGTACAAAGTGACTCCATGCTGGACTCAGCTTCAAAAGCCAAATCTTGTGCCCCTGTTGCCACGATGTGCCCCGATGTCCAGGGCACCGCTAGTATGGAGATGTTAGTCGGTAGCCAGAAGAGGAAGGCTAGGAAGACCAAGATCACACACTTGGTGCGCACAGCGGACGGCAGTGTGTCTCCAGCTGAGGGTGAGTGGACATATACCCCTTTTCCATCAAAAAGAACCTGGTGCTAGTTTGGTGTTGGTGCTAGAGCCAGTGTTTAACTAGTTCCAACCTGGTGCCTCAAAAACCCGGTTTGCTTTTCTGTAGGCCTAGAGCCAAGTGGAGCCACGTTATTACATCAGCGTAAAACGTGTGTAATCTTTCTTTAACTTCTTCAGTTTGTTCAGAAGCTGGCCCAGGGTCCGGTCGTAGCCATCTCTCTGTATTTTTTCAAACACCAGCTTTGTGCGAGAGGCTCCCTCCAACTTGTCTTGGACTTCGGATGAAGCCCACAGGGCCAGAAAGCGCTGGGTCTCCTCCTCAGTCCACTGCTGCTTGTTTTTAGCGTCTATAATTCTTTCTCTTTCAAGACTAAAACTAGAGCCAAACCAATATGGCATTTTGGGGGCCAGTGTTAATATAGATATTGGGGGCTAAAAAAAAAAAAAAAAGCCGATATATTGGCCAATAACCGATATATTGGCCGATATATGAAAAAAGAACATTGATATACATAGGACATAATAGTCTCATATTAGATAATGGTGGACATGTGAATGATCAGTTGCATCTTTGTTTATCTCACAAAGATAATTGACCCAACTTTAAAATGCTGTATAATAGTCTTATATTAGACTACACTGCAAAAATCTAAATCTTACCAAGTGTATTTTTCTCATTTCTAGTCCAAATATCTCATCACACTTAAAGTAAGACATAATCACCTGAAGAGTAACTTTTCAGTGAGATATAAGAACTTGTTTTTAGATAATAGATCTGGAAAATCTTATTTCAAGAAATCTTACCAAGATAATTTTAACTTGTTCCATGGGCAGATTTTTTTGCTTTATTCAAGCGAAAAAATCTTTATTCAAGTGAAAAAATCTGCGATTAATCAGTTGGGCTCTAATAAGAACCCGCTGGTTGTAGTTTTCAAAAAATGCCGGTTCATGGCTTTCGCTGTTCCTGTTTTGGTCTGTAACCCCGCCCACTGATGACATGGGGGGGTCGTGCCATCAGTTCATAGCTCTGGCCCCGGTCAGCTTGAAGTTAGTGCTTGCCTGGAACCTGTTTGGAACCACTTTGGAACCGGTTTGCTTAGGCGGTGCAAGAACAAAGAACCGGTGCTAAGTCAGGCACCGGCTCCGAACCAGCCCTGAAACCAGTTTGGTGGAAAAGGGGTTTTAGAGCTTCAGTGTTTCCTACTTTGTCTGTGACATTTGTAGGGTGGGGGGTTATGGTGACTTTTTTGTGGTTAAGATACAACATGTTTTTTGGTATAATCTTAACCAAAAATGTAAAATTAGAACATTTCACTACCAGGGTATTCAGAATTTTGCACAGACAGCTGCAGAGCATCTTTCACTTCTGCTGCATGCACAGTTTAGCAGCTCTGCTTTATCTCATGGATACATTATGTACCTGTCTGGCAAATTATCATATGTCCTAAAATAATTTTTTTCCCCATGTGGAAAATTAATTTTTGGTTTAACTGGTAACGAGAATCTTAGCAGAATCTGAGTACATTAGAACAGACCTGTGTCTCTCATTGTTTCTAACAGTCATGCTCTGTACACATTTGCTGATTATCTGATGGTAAATTTCTCTGTGGGAAAAAAAGTTTGTTTTTTTTCCCTCAAAAAAATAAGAATTGCTCTACCAGGTTTGTTTACTGTTGTTGAGGATCTGCTGAAATCACAGTGAAACTAAAAGCTGGTACTGATCATTTGTAGCCAGTTAACAAATAAACAACAAGCAACAGTAACATTACATTAACTTTTATTCTGTGCCCATCTCGTTGAGTTTGGTGGATTTTTTTGTTGCAGCTGTGGCTCTTGGGGTTTCAGAGGCTACAGGTTCAGGGTCTGGTTCAGCTGTGTGTTTTGTGCGTAGGTGTGCACACTTAAATGTAGTCTGTGGGGTTAGTTTCGTTTTCACCACTGGGTATTGTAACATTAACAGTCTGCTCCAAAAATAATTCTTCGTTGATAACAAAATAGTTAAGCAAGACTGCTCACCATAATGCTTCTAATTTATTACAAGACCTATAGCAGGGCTCTGCAGTCTATATCATTAACGGGAAACATTGATATTTGACCTGTGTGGTGTAAGTCTTAAGGGATGGGATGAAATCACCTGTGGCTAATGATTTTATGGTGTTTTCTGCTACATGGTGGAAGAGTGACAATGATGTTTAATTGGCAGCTTTTTTTTACTTTTCCTTTTTCTTCTCCCTTCTGTACTTACCCTTTCTTATAAGCTGTATTTGTGATTATTTGTAAATTAAGGCAACTGCAAGAAAGAGGTCACTTAAAAAAAAACAAAACAAAAAAAAAAACAGGTCTAACAGCCCAGAATTCAAAAGGTCAACATTCATAAATAAAACCTAAATGAAGAACTATTACCTGACATGTGTTTTTTTTGTTGTTTTTTTTTTTTTGTTTGCAGAGGACAAAACTAGGGACCTGATCCAGGAACAGGATAAGAAGCCATTACCCCAACAGAATTTATGCAATGAAAAAGGGTGCTACAGTAATCCCAGAGCAGAGGAGGCAGAAAGGAGCACCGTACCACAAGAGCTGCCTGCTTTCTTCAGTTTGGCAGCACTCGCTGAGGTAGCAGCCATGGAAAACGTTCACAGGTAGAGACACAATCTGGCTCTTTGGACACTGTCTGAATAGAACAAAGTCTGACGGTTAAGTTTATCACGGTGTCCAGTAGAGAAAAATACGCTGAATATTTGTCATACGTCATTTTCCTAACTGGGGCTGTCAGTCCTGAAATTTTACAAAAATTACATTTTTTATTTACAAGGTGCTAGGAGTCCTTGAAAATGCTTGGATTTCAATGTTGTGTTTTCAAGGTCTGAAAAGTGCTTGAATTTTAGTTAAAGTGCTTGAAAGTACATGCAGTTATAACTCTGTGATGTGATTTATGTATTTATTTTCCATATTAACTCTGCCAGGTGAGATGCCAAGCCAAAGCTACTTACAGAGAGCTGATACATTTTGAAATATAAAACTTTATGCCAAAAAAGAAAGTTAACAAGTGTTCTCAGGTTGACTCCAAGTACATTTTTATCTTAATCTTTGGCTCGGTGTGAGTGTGCCTGAAGAACGCCATGTGGCTTCCCTGTTTTTGGATAAAACTTGGTGTTCTCCTTGAATTTCTATACTTTTTGCTATTATGAAACATATTTTTAGATGTTTATAGCATAATACAATGGACATCATTGTGATAAAAAGTGAAAAAAATATGTATTGTATATGTAATATGAGTCTATGTTTTTCTGTAGATTTGTATTTTACTCCAGTGATAAGGTGCTGTGCTGGAGCAATTTGAAAATTACCCTTAAAAGTGCTTGAATTTTACCTTGAAAAATGTGTACAAACCCTGTATCTCTGTGTTAGGGTTTATGAACAACTATTGCACAGTGTAGATATTAGAATGCATATTAATGTATCATTACTGGAATACACAAAGAAATTACAGATACTTAAAGGGACCAATATTATACCAGACCTTGATATATGGTCAAATAATTGCTTGAATTATAGAGGTTAAGTGCTTTGGGAGTTGACATTAATTGTCCACTTAAGTGCCATTAAAAAATAGAAGAAGAATGGGAGCGTAAGTTAGACCTAAAACTGATGAATGGAAAATAATTATAGTAATTATGCAATATCACAGCTCAAATAGTCATTATCTGGTGACTTTGTAGTAACTGTGACAGGGTTATTGCTGACTTTCCCTGTTGTAAATTGTCTTATCTGGTACATACTTTGGTTTTTAGAGGTGTCTCACTTTTTCTTAGCATTTTGACGACTTCTACCAAAAGAAACACTGGCACGGAGAAGGAGGTTTAAGGAGATGTTTAGTGTAGAGTTAATTATCTTCCAAAGTGCACCGTGTTACTGCATAAGAAAGGCCTGAAAAATAGAAGTTAAATACAGGGTGTCTATAAAGCCTCTTCACAGTTTAGCAAATTTATTACAAAAGTAAATGAATGGACAAGTCTTTGGAAATTATTATAAAATGAAAAGTAGATATTGAAGTTTTTTTGCCTTTTTTTATGCATCTAGTTGTATGAAGCACATCAAGACGGTATTTGATTTGTTTCCATGTTGGCTGTATCATAGCATCATCAGCTGTGTCAACGGCATCAGTGATCTTTTGCTTCAGGTCGTTGATGTCCCGTATCTTTGTTCGATACACAATATCTTTAACATAACCCCATAGAGAGAAATTCAGGGCAGTGGTATCTGATGAAGGAGGTGTCCAGGGAATTGGACCATCCCTTCCAATCAACTGGAATGGTCTGGAAATGTTAGATTTAAGAACCCACCAACATGCAGTCCCCAATGTGGCGGTGCACCATCTACCTGGAAAATGATGGTTGGTTGAAGGTCATCCAGTTGTGGTGACACATATTCAGTTAAAAGTTCAAAGATCAACATTTGTAGTAATTGATCTCATTGAAGAAAAATGGACCAATGATTCAATTGCACATGATCCCACAATGTGATTAAAAACTGATAACCACTGAGTACACAGAACAAAGCTCATTAACATATCTCATCAATTGCTTTTGTAATACATTTTTAAATTGTAAAGAGACTTTGTGGACACCCTGTTTGAGCGTTGTGTTTCTATTCCTGTTCATAAACACCTGATTGTATCTCACTCCGAAGACAGATGTTAATGGGTCATTGTGTGCAGTGTGAACGGAGCATAGCTTATTAATTTTAAAAAGCATGGTGCTTGTACAGGTCTTGAAAATCTTAAAAACTATGGAATTTTGAAACGCTGTTTTGTAGACTTTAAAGTCTGGAATTTTGTGTGAAAGTCTTAATAAAGTACAAAAAAAAAGTTTATCTCATAGTTGAATTTTAGAGCATGTACAAAGGCACATAATCTAGTAAGACACGAAATACACGAGGAAAGTGTATAAAAAACCTGATATGATTTCACTAACCAGTCGGTACTGGAAGGATTCTAGTGAAACTTATTTGTGTGATATCCATGCACTTTTGTGATTTTCATTTGTTTTGAAAACGTTTCCATCAGTAAAATATAATTGACTGCGAATTGTGTATTCAGTCATTCATACACTTATTAAAATGAACTTTTCTACTACACACAGCAGGTACAATCTCAACCAAAAAAGTAGGCATTATAAAAGTACATAAAGTCATGGTCTTGGGGGAAAAAAATAGCGGTTTTTGAAAAAGTCTGGAATTTTCATTTAGATAAAGAGCAAGCACCCTTAAAAAGCCTAAAATCATGTGGATGAACTGTAACTCTTATTCTCTGTCCTGTTTCAGAGGCCAGAGAGGCTTGGCTGAGAGTCAGAAGACAGAGCTTGCCCAGACTCCGGTCCTCATCTCCTGCGCCGATCAGTGAAAACTCTGCTGCTGCGATAAGACGCCACAACATGGACACTGGCAGTGGAGCTTTACTCTTCTGGGCTGAAAGGAGACTTGATCAGGAAGCTTTGGACAGACTCCACCTTCCCCCCTTTTGTGGTGAATTTGCTTGAGCCAGGGTTCACGGCGGGGGAACGAGACGACTCTCCTCTTCCTCCTCCTCCTCCTCTTCCCTGCTCCTCGCTATCTCAGTGTTTTCCCCCCAAAGCCTTCCTTTGGTAAGAGGGAGGATGCCTTTCTGAACTCCTCCCCTCCCCCTTAGATGCTCCGTTAGGGCCTGTGGAAGAACCACGCTGTCCCCCCCAGTGCATGGCTTCCCTTATAGAGATGGTTGTCATGGGTTTATTGTACACCTTTTGTCAAATAGAGGCCATTTTTATGGTCACGTCTTGCAATTAAAATACATAGCATTTTAGGTAAGGAGAAAACCTGACACAGCATTCGTTTTCTAGAAGAACACAGCTTTCTGTCACCTTTTTACCTCACACACGCCTACTGAAGTGTCCCCCCCCCTCCTCCGATAGAATACCTCTGTATTTGAACAGCTCTTACCCCTTCCATTCCTTCCAGCTTCAACCCAAAATGACTTTAACCAGGGTAAATGATCATGATGGATAGACTTCCATTACCTTGCTTAGTGTCTCCCTGTGGTACACCCATGCAGTGTACTCAAACTACGATGAAATCACGGTTGACTAGAGTATTTGATATGTATGCTAAGTTGATGCTACTGTAAAACAGTATGTGGTAGCTACAAATAATCATGTTAGACTGAATGTGTAAGAGTAGACTTGTGCATACCCTTGCATCTGTGCTATGGTTGACTTTTAGCTGAGGCTGTTTCCCTCGTTTATCCTCAAGTAGTCGTCCCTGTCAGGTTTTATGAGAAGATAGCATAAAAAAAACGCTTCCCGTGACAGGGAAGTTGTGTGAAAGTGATTCAGATATAGCCTTAACCCTCCCACCTAGACCCCTTTTGCCGCCACAAAGCCCTCAACCAGCTTCTCGCTAAATGCCATCACAGTCCTGTACGCGTTTATTTGAATAGTGAAATGCAGTTTTTGTCAATACTTGATCTTTTTGCAGTTTGCGTAGCAGTTAGAACGGTTATTAATTCCTTGTGTGCGACTTGTTTTAATGGGGTAGGTGTTTTTTTTTTTTTTTTTTTTTTATTATTATGATGATGATTACGTAAACACTGCACTAATTTGTAGCTGAAGTTTGAGTTGCTCTTGGTAGGGTGATAAAATGCCTTGTCTCCTCAGTGTTCATTTGCCATAGTGGGACATAGCGTGCATAGAGTGTTTTTAGGACCTGCCACAAGCTCTGTTAAATTTGAGAATTTGGCAGAATCACATTTATGAAACATTGTTTGCGACTCTCATCAAATGAGACTTTTGAAAAAGCATAACACGAAAATGAAATGTACTGGGGGTTTTTTTGTTTTTATTTTGTTTCTTGATTTTAGCGTGTCAAAATCTAGCAAATTGAGGTGAGATCAGAGCTAATGGAGACAAGGCATTTGATGATATTCTCCCCATCATGCATTTCCTATCGGCCTTTTTGAGATTTTATTGCCAAGTAATGGTCTACTCAGAGGTTACCTTATCGATGTTTTGATTTTTAGAAGTATTTATGTGTAGATGATTTTGTTAATCCTCGGTCAGAATCATTCCACCTCCACGCCTCTGTCTCGACCATACTTCTGTTTACTGTGTGTTTGCTGTACTGATGAGTAAAGAAGGATGCAGTTCAGGTTTTATCAGGACTGAGAGGAGCTGAGAGCTACATAATCTCCCTACCTGCACCTCATATTTACTATCCTCCTGTTTCTCTGTGGAGACCAATACTTAATTTATCACATTTTATATCACCTATATCACCTTTTTCCAGCTTTTTTTTTTCTTCCTGTTTATTTTTCTATTTGATTTTGGGTCTGTGTTTATGAGTCCTCTTATTAACTTTAAAGGTTTTTCCTGAGGTCAAGTTTACTGGATTAAGACTGTTGTCAAAAGAGATCAAGCTCATAGACGATGAATGCATCTAAGCTTACCTGCTAAGCAAAAAGGCACTGAGATAAAATGCACCGTCTTGTCCTCTCAACTCTGGCGGTGCAGCTTTGACTGCATCCTGGTAATGTTAAGGTGTGCTTTTGGACACTTAAAAGACAAGACTGATAAACACAGTGAGAAATGCATGGGTCTTAGAAAACCTGTGTTTTATGTAATAGAGTATTTTTTTCTAAACCAAGGCATTGTTACATGGTAAAAATGTTTTGCTTGTACACCCTTTGCGTGCAGATAGTGCAGCACATGCAACAGATGTAGGATTCCTCCCTAAATTTGTCCTTAAAAGATAACAAACTAACTGCAAAATGTCCCAGTAAAGCTGAAGGGAACCACAGTATGCTTTATGATAATCCTAATAATATACGGTATATTTATATTTTTTCAGATAAGAGAAAGTTACATTAAGGACACTATCATCCACACAGTAATCTGTATAGTTCTTCCACTGGTTTACATCAGTGTAGTTCTTTGTAAAGACAAAGGAATTGTCTTCCCCCAAAATAGATATATTTGCTTATAGCAAGTGAGTTTATTGACATTTGCCAAAGAAAAGGGAAAGGTATATTCAAATGGAAATCCTGTTTAATAAAAAAAAAAAAAAAGAAAGCTGGCATGACAGTTGCACTGCATTTTCTAGGTGTATAAATCTTCAGGTAACAATATCAGCACAATTCATCCTGTGTATCTAATGGGATTTCCTTGGTGTTTGAACCCAGAGTTGGAATGATGTGCAACAAAAGGGCACCACTTAATGCCTCTTTTAATATACAGTATTTGCACCTTATGACCCAAACCAAAATAATCATGATCTTTGAAAAAAAAATTATAGAATTTATACCCAATCTATGGAAGTTATGCATTTTAATGACTATATATGCTAGAATCCAGTCAATAACAAATCCACACATCTACAAAACAGCCATAATACTGTCATTTCTCCATCCCCCTCACTTTTTCTATCTAGAAATGCTTCTATAAAGTTTGAAATTCCTATATTAGTTACCTAAATGACTATAATACCCTTTTGTGCTAGTACTGTCTTCTTGAATGTAATCATTTTGTACCTGTATTTTTCTAATTCAGTCTTGATTGTACTGTATGTATGCTATGATGGTATACTGTTCCTTAGGTGCATAGTTCGTTACAACCAGTTCTCATAAGAAGATAGCTGCTGCACTGCGAACTCAATGGAAATATGAGGAGGTTTTAAGTCCAAAGGACTTCCTGTACTTCGTGAGCATCCATTAGACTGAAAGTGGAGAGAGTCTTGCTTTTTGAGTGGTGGGACAATAGCTTCCCCTAGTTTTGCTATTTGTTTTTCCTTTTTTTTTTCTTTGCAGTAAAAGTGAAAGTCTGTTCAGGTTAAGGAGGACAGTTAAAACAGGGACACTCCTGCAATCAGACAGAACAATTGAATGCTTGAGTTTGAACTTATTTATTACTGTTCCTTTTTATAGGTGTAGACGAATAAAAAGATATACACAACTGAATATGCATCCATTTATACATGAACATGTATAAGATTATCTACCCTTTACTGGAATGTAGATCATGGCTTCTGTTGATTTATTTTTTTTTTTTTTTTCTGTGAAGAAGAGGTTCTGCTTGATCTTACGAGTCTCTTTCCTCTGATAGTTTGTACAACCTGTGCTTACTCTAATTTATGTCAATGAAAATCACCATGACAGATATGTTTTTGATTGTTACAGCCCAGTTGTTAAATGCAGCCTTGCCTTACTGGAACCCCTGCTTAGTGAGGGATCCCTCAGCCACCTTACCCACCTGACCTACCCCATCCCACCAACTCCTGTGTCATAACACTGTTTGCTGATGCAACTATTATTCCTTTTACACTTTCTGCTGACGCGACTATTACTTCTTGAACACCTATTAAAATAACATCTATTACACCTCTGCATTTGTGTGAAAAGATCTTATTGCACTGATTTTTAAAATCTCTCACTTATTTGTAAACAAGATGCGCTTACAGTTTTAATGGAAACAGGTCACCATATTTTTACAGGTATAAGCAGACAGCTGCTGTTGGTTAATTTAAAAAGAATGCAAAAATAGTCACAAAAAATGATCATTGAATATGTTTAAACCCAAAGGACTTATTTGTTTGATACATGTATTGTATTACAATACAAACATGTTACTCCTCCATTCCACTCATAGAACCTGTTCCCCTAATAGTTCATCACATTTAATTGTTTTTAACCATAAGCCTCATTTTCGGTACATTTATTAAACTACTGATATTTTCAACAAGGACACACCTATTTATAAAGAAACACATCTTTAATATTTTGTTAAAACTGCCAACACAAAATACACAAAGTAAAAAAAAAAATAATAATACCATGGCTCATTCAGTGTTAAAATATAGAGAATTGCAAAAATATTGCAATAAAACGAAGGAAAATTTTGAGACACTACGACAACAACATAGGATGAATGTAGTTAAAGTAAATTACGTTAATAAATTACAACTTACGGCGCCAGAAATTTATAAAGCACTGTAGTAAATATCTAATGGTAGGCTCTTATCTATTTGTTTAGTTAAATACAGATGAGTGTATAAATGGTAGGGGATAGATTTAATTCACACTATACCCTCTTTAAAGAAAAAGACTATACCAAAATATAGGGTTTTTTTTCTTAAACATGCATGTGTATTACAAAATAAAACAAAATAAGGTTGACCAGACAAGTGATTGATTGTGTCGATAATGAAATGTAGTAGGTGAGCTCACTTTAACCCAGCAGGACCTGAACAGCTGCTAACAAATAACAGCATGAAGTGAGCGAAAGCATTTAATGACATCAGAACCACTAATCCATCCATACATGTAAATAATTGAAGTAAAATGCAGGTTCTGAGCTTTCCATCATCAGACATGATCTATCTGGACATTCAGAGGCTCCATAAGTGACAGCAAGGACGAGATGTCTCCATACTGAACATGCACACGCCATCATCCTCTGATTCACCAGTAAAACTCACCTTGTTTGATAAATGACAGGAGCTGTAGGCAGTTGTTCTTATGTTCAGTTAATGGTATGTTTTGCTGAAATTTTGATATAATAATCTTTGAATTTAATCTAAATTTATTCACAGGTATAGTAAAATACCAGATTTTTACTGAAAATGTCAAATGCACACGATAAATTCTAATAAACTGTGATTAAATTATTTAGATTAAAGGTTAAACGTAAAGAAAAAATAATTTCGAGGTTGTCCCAGAAATTTGTCTCAGCTTTTGTTATGGATCCGACAGTGTTTTAAAAGTCGTCTCCGAATAATTTACATTAGTTAGATTTTTTTTATTTATTTATTTATTTATTTTTAACTTCTTCACAGTTATTATAACCAACGTTTATTTCTTTGCGACATCTCCAACACCGTTGCGGCTGTCATTCAGTCACGTGACTCACTATCACATGACACCGCCCTCTACAAGCTACCACTAGCTTGTTGCTAGCACTCCTAAAATGGCAGCGTTTTTACAATGGAGAAAATTTGTCTTCTTCGATAAAGACACGGTGAAAGATCCTGTGGACAATGGGAAAAACTTTGTTCTTCCACACGGGATATCGGCGTGTGACTCCGGCCGTGGGCATATTGTTCTGGGAGATATCCTTTAACAGTGATTCAGTTAGCTCTGTTATGTTATGCTAGGCTACTGACAGCTAATACTGTACTGCAGCGACTCAGCAAATGCTAATAGAAGCCTCCAATTAGATGTTTTAGAGGCCCTTTGGTACATAAACATAATAAGTGAATAGCCGTATCGACAAATCAAAGCTGTTTAATGAACACTGGGAGTTAGCCACACATGCTATAATGCTATATAAATGTGTTAAAAACTGTTAGCGAATCTCAACCCTTATGAAATAACGTTTAAGTGTTACAGAGGGTTTTACTTATGTGTTATTCTATTATGGACTTAGTTTGTGTGCTCAGTTATTTAGTGGATTCTATAAATGGCAATGATGCGGTTTCTGTGTGTTCTTGCAAGTAAACAAGCAGCACAGAAGATTGACAGACTTTCCAGATTTTTGTATTCGTGATAATAGTTTTGCACATTTTTCCTTTACATGCAACATCTCTCGGAAATTACCCACTCATGCATGATTGGTCCCTAAGCTCTAGTTCTCTAAATGTGTTTTCACAACATCTTAATTTCCCAGTTTGGACGTGAAATGTAGGATCTTGTACTTCATTCAGCATTCTGTAATGCCCATATATGTGTTTGTTAAAATGCGTTTTCATCTGTTACATGTATCTAATGTTGAACAGTTTGTATGTTGAAACTTCCTGGGTGTAACAGGTCACATGTGCCATGTGTTAAAAAGAAATATTGTTTATTTGGCAGATTTTTTTGTTTTTGCAAGTCCAGACAGTGTTATGGATGTAAACAGCAGCAAAGATACAGTCAGAGGTCATGGGTAGAACTACTGATTGCATGTAATTGTCCTTAATCCCCATCATGTTACATATGGATGGCAAGATCTGGCTCATGACACGTTCTCTCCAGTTAACGTCTTTTCAAGCCTACAAGTTGCGGGTCACACATCTCTACCAGCTGAAACAACATAGCATCCTTGTATCAGTGGGTCAGGATGAACATGGAATAAACCCTCTAGTAAGTACTTGCAGTTCTCCAGAGGAGTAGTTAATGTCAGTGATTTTACTGGACCACCTACTGAAACTGTCCTTTGGTTTTTTTAAAGGTTAAAGTTTGGAATCTAGACAAGAGAGACAGTGGGAATCCTCTCTGCACGAGGATTTTCCCTGCTATCCCTGGCAACAAACCAACTGAAGTGTCTTGCCTCAGTGTACATGAGAACCTCAACTTCATGGCTATTGGTGAGGCACACGATACATTGATCTTTCTTTTAAGATCACCGGTCATGTTCCTGAACAGATATTGTGGTTTTCCACAGGTTTTACAGATGGAAGTGTGGTTTTGACAAAGGGTGACATCACCAGGGATCGTCACAGTAAAACTCTGACTCTGCATGAAGGAACCAGCCCAGTCACTGGCCTTGCCTTCCGCCAAATGGCCAAAGTCACAAATCTGTTTGTTGCCACTCTGGAGAAAGTTCATGTAAGTCTGCCAACACAATGTGTATTTAGGATTTTTTCATTGTAGTTTGCATTTGCATTTACATCAACGAGAAAGAGACGATATGCATCAAATTCCAATTTGATATGATGCACCCCTACTGTGATGCAGTGCATGTGAACTGAATGAACATAAAATGCCTCATTTTTACATCAAACATCTTTCTCTAGTACTGCGACCGAGGATCAGATATATGTTATAGCTTCCTCATTTCTAAAAATTCCATAATTACCTTTCAGTATATTTTCATTGAAGTGGTCTGAGAGGGCATGAGACAAATGCCTCTCCTCCTTGCTTAAATTTTTAGGCTGGAGAGAATCCACCCTGCAGTGCCCAGATTTAGTTTATTCATGGGTGTTTTCAGATGGATGGGAGGGTTTAAAAGTAATTTCTGCTTCTCTTCTCTATGTCTTTACATGGAAGTGGCTTCACTTTTTCATAAACAGCATGAGATGGTGTCAGAATCTTCTAGCTGTATGTTTACATTTTTAATTTGGACTGAAAGGAGAGAGCTGAAGAAGGAATGGGTGTATTTTCCTCCTGATTTGGACTCATGCAGCTTTAACTGAATGTCCAGTCCAATTTGTGTGCTGTGATAAATATACTGTTACTCTGATGTAAGATTTTGGGCCTATCACTGACCTGTATCTAACTTTTTATTCTTTTTCTCTCCATGCTCAGTGCTACACCCTATCCATTAAGGAGTATCCCAAAGTGGAACTGGATACACACGGCTGTGCCCTGCGCTGCTCCGCCCTCGCCGATCCCTCCCAGGATTCTCAGTTCATCGTAGCAGGTGACGAATGTGTGTACTTATATCAGCCTGATGAGCGAGGGCCCTGCTTCGCTTTTGATGGACACAAGCTGTTGGCCCACTGGCACCGTGGGTATTTGTTCTTACTCATCAGAGACACAAAGTCACCAAACAAGTAAGCATAACATAAAAGTGCATTGATGTCAACTGAATAACCAGTGTGGACAGGACTGTGTTTGTTTACGCGGCTCTACTTTCTTCTCAGAACAGCATTTGGAAGCAGGGAGAGCTCCCCATCAGACAAACAACTTCTGACCATCTATGACCTGGACAACAAATTTATTGCCTACAGTGCCTCTTTTGATGACGTTATTGATGTTGTAGCAGAGTGGGGCTCATTCTACATCCTGACCAGAGATGGAAAAGTTTGTGTTCTTCAGGAGAAAGACACACAAACTAAACTAGAGGTCAATCCACTTGTTAACTGTTGATGATGTGTAATTTGCAACTGTACTTTACTGTTATGCTTACATAGATCTCCTTCTTTTGCCTCATTAGATGCTGTTTAAGAAGAACCTGTTTGTTATGGCGATAAACCTTGCAAAGAGCCAACACCTGGACAGTGATGGGCTATCAGAGATCTTTAGACAGTATGGAGATCACCTGTACCTTAAGGGAGACCATGACGGTGCCATACAGCAGTACATTCGGTAAGAAATCCACCGTCATGTTTTCATTCGTGTATTTCACATTTTGCATCGTCACATTATCAAAAGTTAATAGAAAACTTCAAAAAAATCAACCTCAATTTCACAGAATATTACACTTGCCTTTTGGAAACGCCTTTCTCATCATAAATGTTTAACTGATTAGCTATTTCTCTTCTGGGAAATTTAAAGGACTATATCTGGCATCTTGCTGGAAATTCCCATAAAGAGCAAAAAAAAACAGCCATTCATAAAAAAGTCCTGAAGAGGTCTTTGTTTCTTCTTCATCATTGGTTTTGCTTCCAGTTTGCAGCCTCTATTTCTAAAAGACTATTTATTACATGCATATGTTCTATAGCTTACACTGCCACCCTCTAACACTATGCAGTCCAGTTTATTCACTCCTAAGTGCTGAAAATTTGTCTACTTCACACTTACTTTGTTCATCTTTTTTGCCGTTAAAAGTTGACCTACAATTTATAGAAAAACCTGAGCGAGACATGTTTTGTTCGCGTGTAAAAGAAAATAATTGTAAATCAAACCCTGACAATCCCTTAAAATCATTTCTTTAGCACCATTGGGAAGCTTGAGCCATCTTACGTCATTAGAAAATTCTTAGATGCGCAGAGGATCCACAACCTGACGGCGTATCTTCAAGCCCTTCACAGGCAGTCACTGGCCAATGCAGACCACACCACACTTCTGCTGAACTGTTACACCAAGCTGAAGGACAGCTCCAAGCTCGAAGAGTTCATCAAGGTTCAGTGATTCAACTGTTCTCATTAACAACAAGCAGCAGCTGTTTATTCCTAAAGCTGAGCTGTAACCTGTTGTCTTTCACTGTGTCTTACACAGAGCAGTGAGGGAGAGGTACACTTCGATGTTGAGATCGCTATCAAGGTTCTTCGCCAGGCCGGCTACCATAGCCATGCAGTATTCCTGGCTGAGAAACACATGCATCATGAGTGGTACTTGAAGATCCAGCTGGAGGACCTCAAGGTAAAAATAATAATAATAATAATAAATGGCATAGAACTTGTTCATAGACTTGTCTTTGGCTGTTACTCAATGGTCTTTCTATTTGCCTCCTAAATTCAGAATTACCATGAAGCGCTTCGTTACATTGGACGCTTGCCATTTGAACAAGCTGAGAGCAACATGAAGCGCTACGGGAAGACCCTAATGCACCACGTTCCTGAAGGCACCACGCTGCTCCTGAAAGGCTTGTGCACCAACTACCAGCCGAGCGGAGATGCAGCTGAAAAAGACAGTTTGGATAGAAGTCTGGTCAATAAGGTTTGTTTGAGTATAAGAGGAAGAATTTTCATGATGGGCATTTTTTCCTTTAGATGAAATAATTAAGTAATGTCCGCACAACCTGTGAGCTTGCTAAATATTTATTCACCACAGTCGGGATGTTTCGGGCCATAGCCCTTCATCAGATGCACAGCTCACAGGTTGTGCGGGCCTTATTTAATTCTTTCATCCAATGTTTTTTTGGGATCCTGCACACCTTTCAGCAGCTGGATGTGCGTGCCATCACCTCTTTTCATTTTTTCCTTTAAACATTTTTAAATTGTTCTTTCGGTTTCAGGCCAACTCTGAGGAGTTCATTCCAATTTTCGCCAATAACCCTCGAGAACTGAAAGCCTTTCTGGAACACATGATCGAGGTGGATCCCCGATCTCCTCAGGGTGTTTATGACACACTGCTGGAGCTCCGGCTGCAAGACTGGGCACATGAACAGGATGCTGAAGTCAGTTCAACACACAAACTAGTCATCAGCAGTCGGTTAAATTACACAATAAATTCATATTACAGATCACAGTGTTTAGATGTGCTTTCACTGCATGATTTTGCCCTGATTTTCCACTCTCAGTTTTTGGAGATTGATGATAACATCTCTATGTCCAACACATATTAAAGCTTAAGGTGCTTGATAATTTTTTGGCAACATTAGGCAAAAATTCCATAATAACCTTTCAGCATATTGTAATACAAGTGATCTGAGATGAACCGAGAATTCTACTCTCTTCTGTGGAATAGTTTTTGGGCTGCTGAAAATGTACCACATGACACAGCTAATCCTAGGTGTTAATTAAACAAGTAGGGTGGTTAAATATGTGACTGACAACTGTAATTACTATGTTATTGATCACTGTTAACGTTCCATAAAACATGACTTCACTGCTTTACGCCATGGCTCTAGACAGAAACTTGGAAAAGTGATGAATTTGACTCCTGCAGGTACAAAGACATGTCTGCAAGTCCAAATCCTGTTGTGTAAAACGATTTTTGACCAGCAGTAAGAGCCTAATGCAGATTAAAGTGCAAGATACAGGATGAAGGAGTTGTAATGACACACACGTTGCATCATTTCCTGCGTTACCTCTCATCTATGTAGTTGCAGACCAGTGCTGTCAGAGAAAACTCCGTGTGTAATTTCTTGAAATATGTGAGCCTGTCGTTAATTACTTGTGTTATATACAAACCATCATATAGACACCCCATAATAAGACAGAGTCATCTAACATGATCAGTACTGCAATCAAATGACATTGATTGCAACAGGCAGCTTAAAGCTTTGAACAAAAGTGGTTAGCAGAGAGGAAAATGATTTGAACTTGAACAGATGGTCATTTGGTAATGAACGTGTTTTGCAGAGGAAGAAGGTCCTGCAGGTGGAAGCAGTGTCACTGCTGAGGAGTGACAACACGGTGTTTGACAAAGCCCTGGTCCTCTGCCAGATGCACAACTTTAAAGAAGGTGTCCTCTACCTCTATGAGAAGGGCAAACTGTGAGTAAAGCGTATTACACCTGAATATTTATTCATCTAGAGGTTTAAAGAGGCTACGTGTGCCCATACATAATTAGTCAGATGTTACCTGTTACCAGCTGCCAAAGAAAGGTGAACATATGGCAGGGATGCCGACACTGTTTTGTACTGTGAGCTACTTTTAAAATGATCTACCAGCACTAAAAATTGGTAAATATATATTTATTTATATATCTATACCTAGCATATTCTATAATAGGTGTATTTTACCCTTATGACATAATATAATTCAATATATTTGTGGTTGGTACCTTATTCTGATGACTTGCACTGAGTGGAGCCGGCCTGGGTTTATAGTGACTGATGATCAATATTTATTTTACATACTTATAGAAATGGATCCATAAAACTCAAAGAAAAACAATTGAAAATATTGCAACATGTACCAGATTTGTACGATCAAACAGAATACATGGACTACGTGATGGTGAAGTAAAGCAAATGAATTTAGAAAGTGCAGAATGAACTAAAATAAATCAAGAAGAGCTTGTCAAGTGGACCTCCTAATGTGAAACATTACAAATATATGACAAAGAAAAACAAATGAATAAGCTGCAGATTGACATCATTAGATGCAAAAGGCATAGGGACTTACTGGTCACATGCATTGTATACCGGAGTAAAAGATAATACTAAAAAACAAAACAAAAATCTGAGGATTATCTTAGAACAATTTCCATCCATTGAATCCCAGAAAATGATGTTCTTTAATACAGCCACTGTTGCTCAACTGGGACTGTGTTGTGTTTCCATGCAGATACCAGCAGATAATGCACTACCACATGCAGAATGAAGAGTATGGGAAGGTGGTGGAGGCCTGCAAACGCTACGGGGACCAGGAGGGTTGTCTGTGGGAGCAGGCGCTGGGATACTTTGCCAGGAAAGAAGAGGACTGCAAGGCGTACATCAGTGAGGTCCTGCATCACATCGACCAAAACAACCTGATGCCTCCGTTACTTGGTGAGTTTCATCTCTGGAAATAAAGAGTGCCCTTCATATTAGAGTATAAAGTTTTTCTAGTGTAACGATAACAAATTTGACCAGCTTCACTTTGGAGACGTTCTGTAGTTTCAACATTACACACCTCTATGTTAATGCTTTTGTGTTTGTCTGTAGTGGTGCAGACACTGGCACACAACTCGACGGCAACACTATCCGTCATCAAGGACTACCTCATCAACAAACTGCAGAGGGAGAGCCAACAAATTGAGGACGATGAACGCAAAATCCGCCAATATCGGGAGGAAACGGCTCACCTCCGCTCGGAGATCCAAGAGCTCAAAACAAGGTGTGCAACCCGACCGCTAGTCCTAAGTCATGCCAGTACCGAAATGTTCTGTCATATAACATGAGATCTTCAACCAAATATTTCAATCCAGTGCCAAGATTTTCCAGAAGACAAAGTGCAACATGTGTAACAGCCCCCTGGAGCTGCCATCCGTCCATTTCCTGTGCAGCCACTCCTTCCACCAGCACTGCTTTGAAAGCTACGCTGAGAGCGAGGCCGAGTGTCCAACCTGCACACCTGAGAACCGCAAAGTCATGGACATGCTGCGCGCCCAAGACCAGAAACGGGACCTGCACGATCATTTTAACAGACAGGTAAAAGAGGCGGCGACCAAACATAATGCAAACTGCACTTCAACTCATATCTGTTTAACATTGTCTGTTTATAAAGCGCTTTAGCTTGTGACTTGAGTGCATATGTTGTGTTTTTCATATGCTCATAGCCTCTGAAGCCCAGTTGCCTCCAGTACCCGAGGCAGCTACAGTTCCATCTGTGTTGCTATGGTAACACAGATCGAACAGGAAGCACCTCAAAGGGCAAATATTGAAAACAAGCTGACAATCCAAAACCAGCGTATGCCATTAATAAGTTAATGAAACAATACAACAAACATTAAGACCCAACAGTACGAGTAGGTTTCTGCAGGTATCGGCAAATCTCATTTAATGCTGTTTAAAGTCCTTTTTAATGCCACTTTAAACAAATTTAACGCCCATGTCCAACTGCAGATACAGTTTTATATATAGATGTATGTCGGTTTACCTTCGACAGGCTTTAACCAGGTTCTGAATAGTTCCTCCTCCAATCACTTCTGCTGAAACTTGCATTTTTCCATTTTTCCAACATTTGCTAATATTCCCTCCACTCTTTCGCCACAGCATGAGCACGCTCACAGCACGTTGCATTCCAAGCATCCGGTGCTTTGACTTAGTCTATCAGCCATAAATAATAGCAATTTAAAGGGTTCTGCCTGTCAATCATCCCACTATACTTCCGATGAAAACTATTAAATTTTTAATATTATCAAAATAAATCATAAATAACAATGCTTTTTTCCCCATCAAGTGTATTTAATTTTTCAATCCCTCTGGACATCAAATTTAATGCTTTTTAATGCCATTTAAGGCCTTAATTTTCACAAAATCTATTTAATGACTTTTAATGCCTTTTAATGACCCGCATAAACCCTGGTATTATTTCTCTACCGCTAAAACTTACCGTACAAACTGAAGAAGAGTCAAAATAAAGGTCATATTATGATGCGGTGATTACAAATTTTGCTGTACCTTTACTGTTTTCTGATCAGAACTTGGTTTGTTTTATATGAATGAAGCTTCTGGTATTGACTAATCCATTTTTTTGTGTTTGATTGAAATGATTCCGCCTGGAAACAAATGGCCCAGGGCTTAACAGGTTTTTTAATTATGAATTTGAGAGGTCTTAACATGGATTTATCATAATGTAATAAAAAGTACCCTGCTCCTGATTCTAACAATGTTAAAACATCATAGGCCACTTCTTACCTAGTTCACTTCATGCAGGTGTTTAAGGAAAGCCTGAATTTAAACATGAAACCAAGTAGTTGGGTGTAAAATATGATCAATTTCATTCATAACTGTCTTCAACTTGGTTAAATAACACAAATATTTGTTCATTTGTTTCCAGTTACGCTCCTCTAATGATGGCTTCTCTGTTGTGGCTGATTACTTCAGTCGAGGAGTCTTCAACAAACTCACTCTGGTCACCGATCCACCTGGAAACAAAAATGTCGGAAGCCTCGAAGTAAATCTGCAGAGGGACCTTCTCATCCACACTAAGAGAAACTGCTAGAGACCTCAGCCTATGAATTTGGTCTGAATGCAGCCTGATATATGTTCAGCTTCTTATGAGCACAGGTTCCTGATCATACACTCTACTGCACAGGATGTCACTTTATTGAACTGCTTTTAGCATTATTTTTTTTTTTTTGGCACCTGTGATTGACTCATTTTTCTTATTTTGCATTCCTAGTATGAGCCATGATTTACTAGAAACCTGTTAAATTGTATTGTAGGTCAAACATGTGAGGCTGTCATTAAACCTTGCTGAAACACACCAGAGATATTTGGTTCCGTTTATGTGCATGTACCTGTGTATATTTACACACTCAAGAACAGTTGAACCATCAGTCACTCTTAAAATAATGCCTGTAAATGAAACAGAGTCAATAAACTTGTGAATATTGTCAAAACTTAATTTTTCCCCCTCTCTACTGATTATTTATCTGTGCTCTTTTTGTCCACAATTTCTCAAACGTGCAGGTGCTCCACTTCAAACAGTGAAACCTGATGAAACGCGTTATTTGCATAATTCACGTAAAGGAGGCATGTGGTTTGCGCAGCCTCACCTGGAAATGTCGTCATTTAAGTAACACCCTCCATTTGGACGTGGACCAATGAGGTTCAGCCAGAAGTCGCTTTTGGCATCGCTCGCCTCACGTGGACCAATGATAGCGCAGTGCGTGGAGCGTGGTGGGCGGGTCTTAAAGCGGAGGGTCACTGCTGTTTGTTGCAGCAACCGTCAAGAAAACAGGAGAAGGGTACAGGAAGTGAGAGGGCCTGCCTTTCAGAATAAATGCACGGACATTTACAGCAGTAATGTGACAGATTAAAGCTGTTTAAAATAACATTTGACCTTATAGTGTGAGCTAACAAGTGGTGGAAGTGGTACATATTGTTGAAAGAAAAATATAAATATAGCAACACTCCATAAAGCTAAAGTTTTGAGAAAGAAAAAGCCTAAGGAATATTAAGTTGGCAGAAAGATCTAGGTATATTTTGAAGTAAACAGTGCTTAAATAAATCGAAATTTAGCTAGCATCAAGTTTGAAACACATCTATCTGAGAGCCATATGACAAATGAAACACCTCTCTAAGGATAATCATTTGGTAAGATACTGGATGGTTTGGCCAATTAATACAGGAATTAAGTTTTATATTGAAAAAAGATTTGTAGTATTTGGTGAATATGCTAATAGCTAGCTAACAAAGATAACGAGCTACATGTAGTGGCCTAATTTAGCTACAGGCTAAATACACTTTTTCAGAAGCCATAAAGATAGAAATATCAGGCTTAAACGTTAAAATTTTGTTGCATATAATAGTGTTTGGGGGTAAAATATTTGTTCTAAAAGTAAGATAAGCCCTGAATTTACCAAGTGGAAAGTACAATTAGCTAGCTTAACTGACTGCTAGCTTACGTCTCAGTCGGCTGGTTAGTTTTAGCTGTAAGTTAGCTGTTGTATTATTGAATGTATGTATTCGGTCTGTTGCGACGTTTCTTTATTTTCTGCCTTGTGCTTTGCTGTTAAACTGTAACCGGAAAAGCCGCATTTCATCACGGCTAGCTTGACGTTAGTTTTACTCCCAGCAGCGGCTTCAGTGGATCCAATGAGGTGACGCCGCGTTCCGGGCCCGACTGCTGCGAACAAGCCGGTGATAAGAGGAACCAAAAACTACCAAGCGTGACAATAAAGACATTCTCAATTCAGTGAAAGGGAAGAGAAGTGATCTGAACAGAAGCCCGGGGTTGCACAGCCTGTCGGTAGCCTCTTCATAGTTGTATTTGTGCCGGCTGAGGGAAGGTAAGTTTACAGCACAGTGTGTCATTCATGCTTTCTTATTGATGTCAGGGAGCTAGCTAACAGTAGCTGTCAACTTATGGCACACCTCTCCCTTTTACCTGTATTATATCATCCTTTTAATCTGAAATATCTAGATTAAACAATGTTCTGTGATATTTGAAGTAAATAGAAAAGGTATAGCGCTGAAATAGCATTACTATCCAAGTTCGCTGTAACGCATACTCATCAGCAACTTTGCCTATGATTAGCTAGTTGGTGTGAAAGGTTTCCTGAAGCTGAAAGGTCAGTCATTTGTTAATAAATACGGCCGATTTGTGCATACATTTGTGCAGTCATGCGTCAGTGCCTCACCGGTGGCTAACTAGAAGTTTCTGTGCTGATTGCCTGTTGTTTCCTCAGTAAAACAAACATATTATTGTGCCATTTGATGCACCACTTTCCCATCGGAAACCCTGGATAAGAAATGCTTTGAAAATGTACAGAATGCTTTCCTAGAATAGAACAGATTCTAGGTAATTTTAGATATTAAAGCCTTACTTGTGCAACCTTCCTTATCAAAGCCTCACAATGATATTAATGCCACGTGTTTGGAAACTGTGTACACCTGTGTGGGTGGGATCAGGATTGTTCCATGCTCTACATGTTCTTAAGTACAGGACATGCCACAGCCAGTGGAGCAAAGATGCCTCTTTAAGTTAATCCCAGCATCACTAATGAAGCGTCGTAAACATGGGAGAATATTCATCAGAATAGTGCATATGATGCAACCACTCCTGTTTGTACATGTGCAGAAGTTTTGTGTCCTCCAGGGAAAATCAGTGTCTTTATTCAACACCAAATCATAACAAGAGTCATCTCAGGGAATTTTACTCAGTAAGGCCAAGAGAGAAACCCAACAAAAGCTCAGGGTTGTTAGTCATCAGCCTCTGCTAGTTTAGGGTGAATGGAGAAAGAAAAGAAGAGCAAGAGAAGCAGCGGTAAACAAAAAGTGGACATGATACAAAGACTTCCACTTATACTCACTGGAGAATGTCCTGTGAGGAATATTTAATTGTATTTTTACTGTACAAAATCATAACAAAAGGCATTAAGGCATGTTTATATCAAGGACAAGGCCTTATGTTACCATAGAGAGAAAATTCAAAACCCTTCTATGACCAGGCACTTAACAATGAGACGGAAAAACTTCCTTTAACGGAAGAAATCGGACAACACAGTTAAGAGTGGGCGGCCATCTGGAGGGCAGGCTGGTCTGAAACACTACGCTACGGAGCGAGAGATTTAAGGAATAGTTCAGATTCACTTTAGCTAACATAACTATAAGCCTCATCACAAAGGAAAGATGTGTGTCGTTAAAAGTAGAGAGACTGTGACTCTGAAGTCCAACCTAAGATGTCTAAAGGCTCTGTGTTCTATTCCACTTAAAACGTTGTAGTAAAACATAAGTACCCCTGCACTGAGAACAAAAATTTCTTTTGGAATTATACAAGGCACTGTACGATATGGAAGTGTTTTTGATAAAGGTAAAGTGTGTATCAACATACCATAATGAATAAAGAATTACGGTTGTACAAAGATTCTCCAGCTTATAAACCATATTCACCAGATTTTTAGATATTTTATATTTTGTTGTGCACTTTACAGGGACCCTATAAAGAGAAGCTAATATGGGAGGGTTACGATCTCTCCTTCCAGTTCCTGACCATGCTTTCATTGCAGTATTCTGTTTTGTATTAACTGGAGATTCGTGACTTACTAGGACATCTTGATAATAAGGAACTGCAAAAGTCTAGCCTTGAAGTAACAAGAACCTGGGCTATGTTTTCAGGATCGTTTTAAGAAAAGATGTCCCTAAACTTGACTATATTGTATCATTGAAAGAGGGCAGTTCTATAGAATTGTTTTGCGTGTGTTAAAGGAAATGTAAAAAAAAAAAAAAACTCAAACGTGGGTGTAAAAGCTAAGAGGCAGGGTATTTTTGTTAGAAAGATGAGCATACGGTGGGGAGGTGGAAGGAGACAAAATGAGATGAGGGATCAGAGGTGTTCATTGATGGATGTGAGTGATAAAGGACACTTCTACCAACTAAGAGGAAGATGATTATAGGTTTGTGAAATTTGTTCTGTCTCACAAGTGTGTTACCTTCTCTTTCCAGGTCAACATGGGGGGGGAGAAACTGGCTGTATCTGCTCTTTTCTGCCTTGTTTTGGCATTGTTGCCTTCTCACACAGGTAATAAAATCCATAAAGACATACAGATACAGCTATACTGATGTTATTTACAAATTGGGTTTATTTGTAAATGTTGTTGCCTGACTGTTAAGATGTAGTAGGACTCCATCTTTTTGGAGGTGAATCATATTCCATAATACGGATGTATGACGTTGCCTGTGTGATTTGCTACCTTTAAATAACACTCAGTTGTCTTTGCAGCTTCTGTAGCTGTGATGTCTGTCGATTTGGGCAGTGAGTGGATGAAAATGGCAATAGTGAAACCTGGTGTGCCCATGGAGATTGTCCTCAACAAGTGAGTCTAAACATGCTTTCTGGAATAATGATACTGATTGTCTTGATGCAATGAGTAGTAACACCTAGTTGGGATGTTTGTCGAGGTAATACGGTTGGATTCTTTTTCTTTCTGTAATTATTTGCGCTTTCAAAGGAAACTGAAAACTTCTAGGAGTGAAGTAAATTAATACAGCACAAACTGAAATGTCAGAATTTAATATTACTGTGTCTACTTTGTTTTTCTTAAGGGAGTCGAGGAGGAAAACCCCCGCAGTTGTGTGTCTCAAGGAAAATGAAAGACTTTTTGGTGACAGTGCATTAGGAGTGGTATGACTTGCTCTCAAATTTCCAAACTCGAGCATCAAAAATATCAGTTTAATTCCATCATACATAGAAATGTCCTTTTTGTAATTGTTGCACGTTTAATTATCCTCTGAATAAATGTCACTTTTGTTGTTGCGTGCTGTTGACAGCCACATATTGCATATTTTTCAGTCTGTCAAGAACCCAAAAACTGTGTACAGATACCTCCAGTGCCTCCTGGGTAAAAAGCTCCAAAACCCCCTGGTTGCGCTCTACCAGAAATGGTTCCCAGAGCACCAGCTGCAGGAGGACCCAGTTAGAGGAACCGTGCACTTTAAAAACTCAGAGTAAGTCTCTTTATTTGTCCTGTTTTCACATTTACAGTTCAGTTAGAAGAGAAATACTTCTTTTTAGTTTCAAGCGCGCTATAAAAAGGTAAACATGTCATTCCACTGCTCGTTGACTGGTTTCCTTTATCTTCTATACAATAATCTACTGCACGTGGCCATCCTAACCCGTACAACGGCATTGTAATAATTTTTGCCTCAATGTGTTATTCCAATAACATCACTGATCCTGAAGAATAGCTGTTGCATGCAATTTAAGCTGTACTTGTTTTTCTGTCAGAGACCTGCAGTACACACCTGAGGAACTCCTCGGGATGATGCTCAATTATTCTCGTGGACTGGCTCAGGACTTTGCAGGTTAGTTTGCTCATCAGTATTGCAGCTGAGATGTGTGAAATGTCCAAATACGATAAGTGTTTCTATAATTTTTTTTTTTTTTTTGTCTTCTGTCTTCACAAATTCACAGAACAACCAATCAAAGATGTAGTGATCACCGTCCCGGCCTTTTTCAACCAGGCAGAACGCAGGGCAGTCCTGCAGGCAGCGCAGATGGCAGGTCTAAAGGTCCTTCAGCTCATCAACGATAACACAGCTGTAGCCTTGAACTACGGGGTGTTCAGGAGGAAGGATATTGATAGTACTCCTAAGGTCAGGAGACAAACGTGTTCATGTATTTAACACCTATTTAGTTTAAATAGTGACGAGGCCTCTGAAAACAAGTAAACTGATGTCTTTCAGAATGTCATGTTTTATGATATGGGCTCTGGAAGCACCACGGCGACAATCGTCACCTATCAGACAGTTAAAACCAAGGAGTCTGGCACCCAGCCCCAGCTGCAGATCCGAGGTGTTGGGTGAGTCCGATAACACTGAAAACACCTCCATCAGAGAAGACTTATAACAGAATGTAGAGACACCCCATTATCAGCCTTACAAAATAAAAAAACATGTAGTAGATGAATGGTTACACACTTGTATGAAGAGACCAAAACTGATTTATGTATGTACATAAGACAAAGGGGAAGGTTTCATCATGGTAACTGAATAATTCAATAGAGTTAAAAACGGGTAAAGGCATGTGTGCACTTGGCGAAAGACCACAATTAGAAGACATTTAGAGAATCTGAATATGATGAAAAAAGTCTCACTGACCACAAAATCTGATAACTGGGAGTAATCAGATAATTGGAATAATCAGATCTGATGTGTTTACATGCACTTCAGTATACAATAATCAAAACACTCTGGTTTAGATGTTTCAGTCCATTATTGGTTTCTTTCTGATGGTTTTCTGACTCTTCCTGTTATCATCTTCTGCTCACATTTGACTACATAACTTCTTTTTTCTATTTTTTTTTTTAAACGAGCATATGTAAAAGAACAAAATAACTCAGATTAACAGGTATACATTAGGGGTGCAACGGTACAGGTATCCCATGGTTCGGTCCGTACCTCAGTTCTTGTGCCACGGTTTTTGGTTCAGTTTCAGTTCGTGTTTTGAGCGTAAAGAGAACGTGTTTTTTATCTCTCAAAATATTATTTTTATTTTGCTTGTCAACAAAAACTGAATTTCACAGTAGGAACAAATTCTATGACTGTACTGAATAAAATAACCCTTTTTGTCCTTAACAGTAGAACCCTTTCTTATTCCTTTACTTGTATACAGTTGTATAAAACACGCACGTGCATACGTAAGGACCAAAGGGGGCTTTTTAATATAAATTAATTCCTGTTCTGCATAGGGATGGAAAAGAAAACGGCGGTATAAAAACGCCACGGTTATCTACCGTATGCATTTCCTTGTAGTAGTGTGTCATCTTATTGTGTATGTGCCAGAGTCCTGTATCCGGTAGGGAACCCACGCGTACTTAAAAGTGAGACAATGTGTTTAATCACGGGTTGGGTCAGGTTGAGGATCTAATGTACGGGCGGATGCGGGTTTGGAAAAGTGGTGGACCCATGCAGGACTCTGATGTGTGTTGAGTCTAAAGCCACTTCTCTGTCGCTGTCTCTCACTGAGGGGCGGGGCTTCCCCGTGCTGTGTGCTCACTTGCAGAGAGAGAGAGAGAGAGAGAGAAAGTTCACACTTGTGGGGTGAACTTTCGCCTGTCACACCAATGTAAAATCAATTACAGAACCGAAATCCCACTGTTCACTAGGGTGGATTGTCCCGTGGAGGGCGAGCTGAACGGTTCACAGTTTTCCAGAGTACCATTGCATCCCTAGTATACATGCACAAAGTCATCAGAGTACTGGGGAGAAATCCAGGTGTATTAATCTGATTTCTCATAATCAAATTGCTGCTGTTATCCGTTAAAACATATCAGATTATACTGTTGACATGATCACTTGAGTAATCCGATAACTCCAGAAATCAGATAATGATCAGAGTATTAGTGTGCATGTAAACAGGCTCAGTGTTGATCTTTTGCCATGGATTTTATTATTTGAAATATGTGGAGGCAATATTTAGCTCTACCTGTCCTGACAAGAACAAAAAACACAAAAGACCAAAATCCAACCATCAAACTGCTGATAGGAGGTGACATGATTTCAGTTATTTGTAGTTAAATTCACATTTGCAATAAAAACAAAAAACAAAAAAAACAATGGAAGATTGAGCTATTTTATGCATGAATCAGCAGCCTGCAGTGGAGATTTGAGCATAGTCTTTTAACCCGCACATTTTGATAGAAGATTGTTGAATAAATTGTATATCTAGAAATATCTCTGTTACTTTATCTTACTATAGATTCAATTTTAATGTGTACAAAGTCACATTGTTACGTGACTTTAAAAGCAGTGAAGAAGCATTTGATTTGCATAGATTTGACTCAGAGCTGAGAGTTCATCTGTCAAGTTGAAGTGCATCACAACAGTAAAGGTAAATAAAACGAATAGACTGTAAAAGTGTCATCTTCCTCTTATAAACACTAATGCAGTGCAGCCTAGCCTTTTTTCAGCCAACCCCCCCAGTCAAAACTGTTCTGTCCTTCACTAAAACCAAAGTTAAGATAACTCTCGACTTTCTTTTCTGATACTGAGTCGTCTGCATTTTTCAGACATGGTGTTTTATACACATGATGATACACTGACAACAGAAAAAAACAAAAAAAAAAACTCAGCTGAATTATCTATCTGACCTGACGAGACTGTTGCTCTGGCTGTGGGGGTCACAAAGTTTCAAAGGTCAAGAGGGTGTAGCTACTAAATGGCTATTTTAAAATGCAGACAAAATATTTTTTGATTTTGCTTTTGATTGTCTTATTGGGTGTATAAGTATTTTTTTTTCTTTAACATCCACAAATAGAAATTTCTCAATTTGTAACCTCGATGCAGACAAATCCTCGTGCCCCCCTGGGATCTCTGGTACCTCCCTGGGTGGGGCGCACACCCCAGGTTAAGAACCACTACTCTAATGAGTATGCATGGATGTCAGACAGAACAGGAGATGGAGATGAACTCAGAGTTGGTTGAAGAAACCTTCCATTAGCCAGGTTAGCTGTTGACTAAGTGTAGTTTCCATAGTTACTGAGCCAGAGTTGGATCTCACTTTGTGAAACCAAAAACTCCACCTGTTTTCTGAAACAGAGCTATGGAGGAGCAGTGGAGTCACCAAACAGCAAGAGTACAACAATCTTACTCATAACCCCCAGGAAACATTTGCAGATTTTTTTTTCCGCCTTCCTCAAACTGTCAGAAGCTCATAAAAACAGGAAGAGAGCAGACCTTTCACGCATACAGAGATATTGATCTGCAGCTCAAGAGTTGCTCGCTTAGTGAAGTCAGAAGTAGAACTTACAGGGTCGCTGGCAGGTGGATCACTGACCTCGACGAGTTAACAGCATTTTCATCATGGCTGTGCTGAACACACTCAAACTATAGTTCTCACAGTATCTCAATGCGGATCAGCAACTTTATTTTTAATCTCTTATTTTTTCAAAGGCTTCAGAGTAGAGATATATGTTACTATTGCAAAGCAGAAGAACAGATGTGTTTTACTGATGAGACAACAGTTAACATGAACAGTTAAAATATTTAGCTCATATGAGTAAATGTCAATATCGTGGTTGAAAAAGATCCATTGTTGTCAGATAAGGTCAAGTATTGTAACATTGTCTTACCGCAATTTCCACCTGCTTACACCATTAAGTGTTAATTTTCATGGTTTAATGAAAGAAAGCATTTTTTCCCCCCACTGTATGAATTTATTTCTTGTGTAAAAGCCAGGAGCTACCTAAAAACTCAGGCAGCCCACACAGCTAAGCAGTGTGGGAGGTTTTTGTTTGTCCTGAAGCGTCTTTAAATATAAAAAAAAAGTGTGATTTGGATTTTTTTTTTGCTGATATAGAACTCACAACACCACTTAAATGGCTTTTTAATAGAGATGGGTGATTGTATGTAATGTACCGATAATCTGTTCACTTTCACCCTTTATAGTATGCATTTTTAGGAAAAAACGGTAAAACATTACTGAATTTGATTTATAAGACCTTTTTTCAAATACTTATGAAATATTAAACATGCCTGTTGACATATTGTGTAAACTTTGTACAAATACAGTGTTATGTAGCTTTAATAAAATAATTCTCTGCTTCTGACTGTAGTTTTGACCGAGGCCTTGGGGGATTCGAGATGGACCTGAGGCTGCGGGACCATTTGGCTAAACTGTTCAACGAGCAGAAGAAGAGTAAGAAGGACGTGAGGGAGAACTACCGAGCCATGGCCAAGCTCCTCAAAGAGGCCCAGAGACTCAAGACGGTGCTGAGTGCAAACATAGAGTTCATGGCCCAGGTTGGTCCGACGACTGCAACATTTAGGCTGTTTGTCATCTTACTGGACGATGCACTGTCAGAAACCAAAACCATTCAATATTAGTCCGATTAGGTTCATACAGTCTACTTTTTTCCATCTGTCTGGCTAAAAAGAAAAAGAAATCTTTACCATTCAATATTGTCAGCTTTTATAGTAAAGTCACCATTTTAAACCATAAATACTCAGTGCTTTTTGTGGCAGTTCCCCAATGAATTTTTCTCTGTTTAACCTATTTTAACTGATTTATCAACATTTATTATAATATTATCTGTAATTTGGATTTTTCAGTGGAAATCTGGCATTTTTCTGTATTTAATTTGCTGATTATGCAGATGTTCATAGAAGCTCAGATTAAAGTTGAGGGTTATTATATTAAAAAAAATGAGAAAACTGAAGACAAAGTGACTTTTTCACCAAAGATATCAACAACTGAAGGTAAAAACAAGCATCTCCATCCACTGTCATCTGTCAAACCACATGGTTTTTACTTGTGAATCAATGTTGTGGTAGATGACTGTGTTTTGACGTTCACTACGTAGCCTCTGAATATACAAATGGGTCATATCTGATGACCATGAAAAGATGACAAACTAAGCATGGAGAAAATTTTCAAAGTCCAATTTCCACTCACATTTGAATCCATATACTTGGGAAAAGAGAACCAGGGGATACCAAATTCACAGGATAAATATCAAATTCAGAATATTGTCAGTGGCAGGTAAAAAAGTAGCTGAAAAAGGATGCGCCAGAAATGGAGGACTGGACAGAGGTTATAGGTGACATCTATAGGATGGAAAAATTGACTTTCTCTGTCAGACTTGATTCAGACAAATTCATTAATTATTGGAAAAACTGGTGTGATTTTTGCAACTCTATTAAGGACTGATTTTACTTGATAAGAGTAAAGTGCATATAGACCCCTGTAAACCCTTGATTCATGCTACACTTTAAATGTTTGACGTTATTCTTATATAGGGGAAAAGGGTTTCTGGAAGGAAAGAATGGAATGGGAAAATACTTAATTCCCATTAACTCTATTTTAGGTTACTGTGTATATTTTTGCTATTTCTGTCATTGCTCCCCTGTGTGAGTATGTTTTTGTTTGTTTTTCTTTACATAGATAGAAGTTATATACATGACGTAAAATACTGATAACATAATGCTGCCTGAAAATAATAAAAAGATAATTACAAAAAAACCAAAAGATGACAAAGTGTATTTACACCATTTATTTACATGTATTCAAATGATTAGTGGATCAGCAGGTGTTAAACATTTTAGATCATTAGATGCTTTTGGTTGGTGGTGGATGTTTGGGTCATTGTGGGTTAAGATATTTATTGTATTTCTATTCTTCTTTTCAGGTGGAAGGTTTGATGGATGACATTGACTTTAAAGCTAAAGTGACGAGGAGTGAGTTTGAAGCACTGTGCGCAGATCTGTTTGAAAGAGTTCCCATTCCGGTGCAGGATGCCCTCAATGCTGCAGAGATGCAACTGGTAAGTTCTGCTCATGCACCAAGAGCCGGACTCTCTACAAACAGGGGAATGGAACTGAGTGCCAGTATCACTCAGAATCACCTCAGCAGTTTAATCAACATGGTCTTATTTAATCAGAGTAATTACATCTCTTTGAGTATGTTGCTGTATGTCTCATGGCTTCTCACATACAGAATAGTCCACAGAGAAATCGACAAAAAAGTTGATTCGCCAGCAAAACATTAAAATAAACTATTAATTCAATTTTTACACGTAAGCAACCATACTTTAGTCGCAACTGCTTCACAGGTCTGAATGTAACAAGCACTAGTTGTAGGAAACGTTTTGTAAAAAGAACAATAAGCACAAAATACACTTCAAGTTAAAACCAAAATGATGAATCTTTAAATTTTGTCTTCATCGTAATTCCGTAAGTCATACCTACTCTGCTTCACCAGCTTCAATGTGACAAATTTGCGGCTTTTGAAATAAACTCAGTGCATAAAATCCTAAAAAAATTGCCTATTTCACAGATGTAACAATGTTTGATTTCTTTTTAGCCACATAGATTGTCCTATTTCCAGTCATATGACATCTTTTCTTTGATGCGAGTTCATTATTCCTTTGAAGTCTTTAAAATTACAATGCACATTATATTCTTTCAGAAACATTGATTGTCTTATGGCAAATAAATCCCACAGGCTTCTGTTTACACTCATTATAGAGGCACTGAGCCTCCCACCTCCCCTGAAACTGTCCGCCTTCGGGATCATCTTTCTCTTTTTGTGCCTTTCTGTGTTGGCTGGCTCACAGCTACAATGGAGGCCTGTCTGTCTGTGTGCTTTGGCATTGCTGTGTAAATAACAGCTATAACTAAGCAGGCCAGAATGTTTTGAGAACTTAAATTGATATGTGGGCCAGATTATAACTTTGCCCATGGGCCTTGAGTTTGACACATATCCAGAATGTATGTCAAGCATCAGTTTGGTAATCTAAACTGTTATTTCGGTCAACAGGATGAAATTGAGCAGGTGATTTTAGTAGGTGGCTCCACCCGTGTCCCCAAGGTTCAGGAAGTGCTGCTGAAAGCTGTGGGCAAGTAAGTGTTAACCGCAAAGACATTGTTGGGATCTGAATAAGTTTCACTTTCAAAGAAATGTAAATAGTGTCATCCACCACCCACATTTGAAAAGAGCGTTTGTGAATAGTGCCCTGTGATTGGTGTGTACTTTCGCCTGCAGAGAGGAACTGGGAAAGAACATCAATGCAGATGAGGCAGCAGCCATGGGCGCCGTGTACCAGGCCGCTGCGCTCAGCAAGGCCTTCAGAGTGAAGCCTTTCCTGGTCCGAGACGCAGCTGTTTTCCCTATTCAGGTCAGAGCAGCACCTGCCTCGGTTTGTTCATTTTAATCCTCTGTGGCTCACACATGGTAATGAAAAAGAGCATTTTGTCCAAAGAAAAGCAGATTTAGAAGAATTTACAATGTGCAAGACGGGACTAGTTTTTAAAGCCATGAAAAATACTGACAATTTGAACAATTTATATTCAAATAGTTCAGGGAAACCAGAGCTAGAGAGGGATTTTCAGTCAGAGTATCAACAGAAAATACATATGTATTTAATGTATTTATTTTTTCATTTACCCTTTATTTAACCAGGTAAGTCAAAAA
>JAPQRP010000008.1:17725608-17738342 GCA_037367295.1 Apogon hyalosoma | reverse complement strand
GACTGAACAGATTTGACTCACAAACACATCTGTGTATACACTCACACACAGACAGTCAAGCCCGTAGGAATTGGATAGTTGGATACTTGAATCTTCACACTAAGGTGACCTTCTTCTCCATTTTCAGGTGGAGTTCACTCGGGAGACAGAGGAGGAAGGCATCAAATCCCTGAAACACAACAAACGTATCCTCTTCCAGAGGATGGCGCCCTATCCCCAACGCAAAGTCATCACATTCAACCGCTATAATGACGACTTCGCTTTTGATGTGAACTATGGCGACCTCAGCTTCCTGAAACAGGAGGACCTCAGGTTGGGTTCCTGCTTGCTTCAGCACCTCTTACTTCCTGGAGCTTGTCAAAAAAAATGTCTCTACTCAGAATCTAGATCAGTCCTGACGTGGGTGTATTTTTTCTAATCTGCCTGCTCTGTGAACAAACTGAAGGCGTCAGGTTCTATTCCCTCCATTGTTTTTTTTATTGTTTTTGCTCCATTAAGGCTTCACAAGTGTTTAAAATGAACTCTCTACCAATGATCTGAACATATTTGACCCTAATCCCTGGTTTCCTGTTTGACTTTTGGCTTTGTTTTGCAGCATGTTTGGCTCTCTGAACCTGACCACAGTCAAGCTTTCTGGAGTGGGCAGCAGCTTTCAAAAGCATTCAGATGCTGAGTCAAAGGGAATCAAAGCCCATTTCAACATGGATGAAAGTGGCGTTCTTCTGCTGGATCGGGTCAGTTGTTGTCAGTGCGTTTGAAGAATTAGACACACCATTCTAACTCCTTAAACGGTGTCATTTCCGACAAAGACTGATTTGTCCTTTAATACTGGAAGAATCTTTGAACAGAACTTTGATTAAAGTTGCACCTTTTAGCATAAAAATACAGAAGCGTTGCTTGTTGGACGCTGTTAATTACAAGCACATCGGTTCAGATTTGTAATGCCACGTGCTTTTGTGTTCACCGAAGCTTATCGGAGATCAAACCTAGAAACATTTGACTCTTGGGAAAATGTGCTTAACTTCAAAGCAGATTAATTAAAGGTCGAAAACAAACATGTCAGGATTTATTTGCAGCTAATCGCATGATAACTTGAACTACATCCAAACGTACAAGACATAATTACAAAATAAAGCAGTTCAGACCCCCATTTATATGCACACATCTGGAAAAAGTGGCTGAGGGAAAAGCTTAACATCAGACAGGGAAAGTAAAGCATTTTGTATTTTCACTCATTTCCTTAAGACTGGATGGTTCAGTTTTTTTAATGATTTGTTTTTTTCCACAGGTGGAGTCTGTCTTTGAAACCATCGTGGAGGAAAAGGAAGAGGAGTCGACATTAACAAGTAGGTTTCACAACTTATTTAGGAGTATTATATTGCGGTTGTGGATGTTTTTTTATTTATATTAATATTTATTTAAAAATGGAGTTTATTTGGGGTGCACTTAAAAGTGAAAGACTGTTTGGTGAGAAAAAATGTCTTGTGCCTTTTTTTTTTTGCATCAGTTTTCCAGATGTTTAGACTGTCGCAGTACATTGTTAGTCTTATTAATGTAAAAAAAATGAATTGATAGTGCAACATGAAACATTCACTAAATTTTGCTTTTCCTTGAATGTAAACAAAGTGTAATCTTGTAGTTTTTTTTAACCTTTATTTTCAACGTTAATGCAGCAATGTTACATGTATACAGAGATGGCTTTTAGTAGTCTCTGTTTGTACAAATGGTCATTTCCTTTTTTATTAAGAGCTTGTTTTAGTGTACAAAGTGTATCAAGAAGTAGAACTAGTGTACAAAATCCAGCAAGCAAAACAGTTAAGAGAAACACATGAGAGCTGCATAAATAAGCTCAGTTTACTTGGTACAGGAATTACCTATGAAAATTCCATGTATTTGTCAATGCACATTTGGATGCTTATTTAAAATAGATACCAGATATACTGATATTTGCAACATGAAAGCAACGCTGACTGGAAAAAAATATTGTTAGCCTCATAGCATTAGTGCCTAAGTCATAATTTTAGTCAAATTGTGATATTTGTGTAAAATGAAGCAGCCCTGTTAGGAGAGTGTTCCTAGGCTGATTTCATAATTTGGCCAAAAATATGACTTGGTCCAGGGTTGGCGACCCCTGACTTAGGCCATTATGCTATGAGGGTAATGATATGTGCATCATGTTTATGTATGATTAATACTGCTAATTCTACGACTCCAGGTCCAAATATTGAAGATGGACATGCAGTGTTTTCAGGGTTGTTTTATTATTTAATGCTGACATGAACTGTGTAGCTACTTGTTCATCCACAGTCACATTTTGTCTTTTAGAGCTGGGAAACACAATTTCCACCTTGTTTGGAGGAGGATCCTCAGAACCTGCTCCCAATGTGACTGAACCTGTCCAGGTAACATTTGCCTAGGAGAAGTAAAAAAAATCTTCTCCTTAAATCCAGAATGTATTTAATGAAGAAAAATGTTGAGGAAAAAAACAAAACGCTTAATTTCTAAATGTCACAGGTTAATTTAAGTAAGGTTTAATGAGCTTATATTCAGACTCAGCAGACTGAGTCCAAATCATAGCTGACGCTTTCCTCTGGGGGTTGTTTTTAAGGATGAGGAGGAAGTACCTCCAGAGTCTGGAAAAGACGACAAAGATCAAGATGGCAAAGATGAGGCCCAGAAGGACGAGGCTGATAAGGAGAAGCAGGACAGTTCAGAGAAGAGCGACGGAGCAGAGAAAAGCCAAGAGAAGACGGAGGATGCAGGAAGCAAGACCGATGCCAAGGTGGGAGCTGAAAAACGTGTGATGTCATGTTGAAACTGGATTTAACCTCATTCTTTTATTTAAATGCATATTTATTCTATCTTGTATATATTATCCTGTGTGTACATATGGTGCCTGTTTGTATTTATTCCTGCTGCCTGCAGAGCCAGCTGTATCGAAATTTCCTTTTTGATGTAAAATCCAGAATGACAGAGTCTAAATTCTGAAAATAATCCTCCATCACCTTCATCTATCACTGAAGGATGAAAAAGATGCTGAGAAGTCTGCCAACGCTGAAGCAGAGAAGGAAGCAGAGTCAAAGGCAAAACCTCAGAAAAAAAGCAAGATCGCCGATGAAATCACAGTGGAGCTGGTCATCAACGATATCCTCAACCCCACCGCAGATGATCTCATTTCCTCTAAGAAGAAGTAAAGTTGGACTTGTCACATTCCTACTCTTATTCTGTTGTTTTCACATATGTTGTATTGAAATGTGAGTTATATCTTCTTTTTTTTATTGTTTTTACCTCCAGGCTGCAGGATTTGACAGACAGAGACTTGGCCAAACATGAAAGAGAAAAGACACTTAATAGTCTAGAAGCTTTTATCTTTGAGACGCAGGTACGGGAGGAACTTTTTCAATTCTATGAGCTACTGTTTTTTGAAAGAAGGAAACTGAATTTGCTGGTACAACCAGATTAGCATTCATCCTAAACATGAAAAAAGCCTATATGATGGACTCGCACATTTTCTTTTATATTTCATATAATCTTTTTTTTGTTACCATTTAATTTCTTTATCATTTTCACTTCACACAGTTTGAGTATTTAGGTTTTAGGAGAAATTACATGTGTAAAAATGTACAAAACGACAAAGGAAATCATATTACTCAAGCCTGCCTTTCTGTCTCCAGGACAAACTGTACCAGGAGGATTACCAGCTGGTGGTGTCGGAGGAGGAGAAGGAGCAGATCTCCGCTAAACTAAGCGAGGCGTCTGCGTGGATGGACGAGGACGGATACACAGCCACCACCAAGGAGCTCAGAGGGAAGCTGTCAGAGCTGAAGAGCCTGTGTAAGGACATGTTTTTTAGAGTAGAGGAAAGACGCAAGTGGCCCGACCGCCTGGCCTCCCTGGAAAGCATGCTCAACACTTCCAGCTTCTTCTTGAGGTGAGGATATTGTTGTGTGTTTAATATTCTTTTCACCAATTTACCAATTTTTTTTTTTTAATCAAGGCACTCTATCTTATTGCATCATGTCGGTCTGCTGTCTATTTTCTAAAATGTGTGTTATGATGGATGCCTTTCCTTAACCGAAATCCACATCTAAGGGTACAATTAAACACGATCCTGATTGTTCTGCTTTAAAGGAGCGCTAAACTGATTCCAGAGGACGACCAGATCTTCACTGAAGTTGAGCTGAACATGTTGGAGAAAGTTATCAATGAGACAACGGTAGGTGGATTAGACCATTGATTATTTGACTTGTTTACATACAAAGTAAAACTCAGATCATTATCTGATTTTTGGAGTTATCATGTTATTCAAGTGATCACACAAACAGTATAATCTGGTTTGCTTTATTAGATTACACCTAGATTTCTCCCCAGTACCCCGATGTCTTAATGCATGTATAACTGTTAATCTAATTTCTGTTATTCTTTTGTATCTGTGTTTGTGTTTAACCCATAAAGACCCAAACAGCTACTGGCAACCAAAAGTATCTACTGATCTAAACTGTTTAATACCTGTTGATCCACTAATCCTATCGATACATGTAAATAACTGGTGTAAAATACAGTTTGTCGTCTTTTCACGGTCATCAGATATGACTCATTTGGATGTTCAGAGGCTCCGTAGTTACCGTGGAAACACTGCCATCTTCTACAACATTGATTCACCAGTAAAACCCATTGAGCTGAATCAATGACAGTGGTTGTAGATGCTTGTTTTTACGTTCATATTTATATGTTCGCTGAAAGTCTCTCTTTTTTATTTCTTTTTCTGATGTATTAACCTCAACTTTAATCTGAGCTGTTATGAACATCCACATGATCAGTGAATTAAATGTAGGAAAATACCTGATTTTCACTGAAAAACCACAAAATGCAGAGGATGATATGACAAGAAATGGTGATAAATCATTTAAGAAAAGTTAAATATCGAGAAAAAACTATTTTAGAACTGCCACAAAAGTAGCACTGAGTCTTTATAGGTTAAAAAAAAAAAACCTCTAACATTTAACATCACTATGTACGTACTCTGAAAAAAATGTGATAATGGACTGAAACGTCTAAACCAGGGTTTTGCATCCGATTATTACAGTTATCTGATTTATCTGATTCCAATTACCAGATTTTTATGGTCATGTAAACAGTCACTTCCAGCCTCAGACAAACAGAAGTCCGATAAGTGGCAGTTTTGTCAACCCTAATAATCATATATGAAAATGACCTCACATTGCCGTGCATTTGTCACCTCCAGACATGGAAAAACGAAACCGTAGCAGAGCAGGAGAAACGCTCTCCAAAAGAGCGACCGGTCCTTCTGTCCAAAGATATCGAGTCCAAGCTGGCTCTGCTGGACCGGGAAGTCAACTACCTGCTCAGCAAGGCCAAGTTTGCCAAACCAAAAACCAAGGCCAAAGCCAAGAACAGCACCAGCACCGATAAAGGCAGCAAAGCCAACAGCACAGCAGAGGAGAAAGTCATCCCTCCTACAGAAGAGAGCACAGACAAAAAGAGCGGTAGGTGGAACGGCAGCAAGCCAAATGTGTAGAAAATGAAAGCTTCTTTTGATGCAGTGACATGGATTAAAACAGGGTAGCCATGCTCATTTTAGTTCAGGGGCCACATACAGCCCAGTTTGATCTTAAGCAGGCCAGTAAAATAATGCAATAAAAATCTAGAAATAATGGCAACTCCAAATTTTTCTCTTTGTTTTAGTAAAACAAAGGATAGAATTAAAAAGACAAAAACACAATTTCACAGGGAGCTGCTGGTATTAGACAAGCTAGAAGTGCTCATGGAGAGGGTATGAACAATAGAAAAAAGACAAAAATCCAGGCACTCACTTGGTTGGAAAAAGTAGAAATTGTAAAAAGCCTTTATTTCATGAGGGCCTGTAGATTAGTTCTTTGGGGCTGGAGTTAAAAACACACCAACGCATGTCGGCATGAGCCTTCTTCAGGGTGTTACAAAGAAAGAGGAGGCTCACGCCGACACGTTGCTGTGTTTTTAACTTCAGCCTCAAAGAATTAATCTACAGGCCCTCGTGAAACAAAGGCTTTTTACAATTTCAAGTTTTTCCAACCGACAGCCTGGATTTTTGTCTTTTTTTCTAAAGGATAGATTTACTTTAACAGGTTTCCCAGGGGGTCTTAAAAAGTCTTAAGTCTTGAATTTACAAATCTACATGTAATACCTTTAAAAAAAAAAAAACTTTAAAAGGTATTAAATTTGATATGGCAGGTCTTAAGTTATGTTGTCATAAACTCTAAACCATAAACAGTATTGACTTCCACAGTCAAGCAGTTTCAGTGAAGCAGACCCTCGCATTCTATACAAGCACACACAACAAGTCACAAACCTTTGCCAGTATGGCTGTGAAATAGGCTGTTATGGTATTAAATTCTGTTGTAAGTAGTCGCAAAAAGTCTTAAATTTCACTTGTAGGAACCCTGTTTATAATATTTAATTGCAAACTATCCTTTCACAAAAAATGTGAATAACCTGAGCATGTACAACCTGACATTTCTTTAGAACAATATTATATCTCATCTTAGCGCTTATACATGTTCATTACAACTTGCAGATGACGGTGGATCTACAGAGATGCAAAACATTTAACGACAGGAATGATATTGTTAAAATTACACTTATTTTTCTGAAGAAATATCAAGTTGTTCACATTAAAACAGAGAAAAATGTGGAGTTGTCATTATTAATAGGTTTGGACGCTGTTACTTTACTGGTCTGACCCACTGGGGATCCAATTGGTTCGTATGCGGCCCCGAGCGCAACACCCTTGACTGTTCGTATCTTCAGTGTAATTCTTAGACTTTGCAAATTGATCGCATGGGCTGGTTTTATGTTTGACACCCCTGGTTTAAAATCTCTCCTGACGGATCATCTTTTTCTCGCTGAAATGTAGAAACCGCGGAGGAAGTGAAGCCAGGCGACGCCCCGCCCACCGAGGAGAAGACCGCACAAAAAGACTCAGATAGCCAATCGCAGCCCACAGAGGAAACGACAACTACAGGTCGGTCTGCCATACCTCACTCTGATGATGATGATGGAGAACTGTAGTGGGTCACAGTGGACACTAAAAGGTGCTCTTCCACCCACATGGTCCCGGCTCAACCTGACCATACATGCGTCAGTCTACAGGTCTTGAGCTGCTGTGAAGGCGCTGTGTCCAACATCGACGTCTTTGTTAGCAATTTCATCGAACATCTTCTGACAAAACTACTGGTCGGATTCATTTCATGTTTTTTTTATGTAGCTTCCTTGGGACAATGTCTACAAAGTCTGTTCACTGTTGAGAAATTTAGATTTTTGATGAATTTTTGAAATAAGAATTTGCCTTTACTTATACTGGGACATATTTTAAAGGCTTATAACATGGAAATGGTGAAAGATAAGAATATAGTTACTATTGAGCACTGATAGGAAGTCATATATGGATTTTGATTTGGGTCCGTGACCTTTGACCTTGAAGAGTCAAATTTAAGGTCACCGATATCGAGATTTCTGCAGTCTTCTCCAAAACTACTGGTCAGATTAATTTATGTTATATGTAGCTTCCTTGGGGCAGTGTCTACAAAGTTCGTTCACAGTTTTGAGAAATTTTAATCACTGAATTTTTGAAATATTACAAATTTACCTTTACTTATAATGAGCCTTATTTTGATGGTTTATAACACGGAAATGGTTACAGATATCAATATAGTTATTATTGAGCACTGATAGGAAGTCGTATATGGACTTTCATTTAATTTGTTGAGTTCTCCTCCAGTGAAAGCACCACCCACATGTATTGGGAGATTGATCTCCAGGACTCTAAAATAGCAGCAGAACCTTACAATCCTCAAAAATTCAAATTGTTATTGATTCTTTATAGAAAATACTGGTGAGATACAGGCCCACTGGTCCTATTTTTTTCTTTTTGTACCCACTACAACCTCTTAACATTGGGTGCAAACACCATCAGACATAATCTTCACCATCACTGTGTCATCAAGAAACCTGCCATTACATGTAGTATTTCCCAGACTCCCCCAGTTTGTTTCACCAGTCCTTGATTTTGCTGCTACTGAAACAAAGTGTCCCTCCCACCACATATTCACATTGAACAGCAGCATCCCTTAGACATCAGTGCTCTGTTGTCGCAGTGAAGATGACGTCACAGCATCGCTATGACCAGAGTCGAGCCGGAGCCATGTGGTGGAAAATGACTGAAACACAATACAACACTAAACTGGCAGAAACTGCTACCAGACGGACCTCATGCAGAAACATGGAGCATTAGATGCTCAACACTACTGCACATTGATGCTTCGTGTGTTTTTAGTTTATTTATGCTTTGGGATAATTTGGGGTTTCAGATAGGTGCTAATTTTTTTTTTTTTATCCTTGTGTTGAATTTTCCTGCTGAAACATAATGTTTAACTACAAATCTGATAATTAATACTTTAAAATGTTTATTAACATACCAGAAACCATGCAGGAATTGTAATAAATATGCACAGGTGCAGGTTCAGGCTTCAGTTTTGATGCTAAATGCAATAATAAAATGAAATGTCATCAAATATCCTTGTAATTGGTTTCTTAAATCAAGTTCTCTCTAGTTTAATTCAATTCTTCTTTGTTTCTTAATTTTAAGACATTCTTCTGGATATATGATACTATTTTAACACTACTAGAAGTCACCTTTATTTGGATAGTCCACAGTGTTTGTAATATTTCACTGTAATGAATATAATTATGGAAAATTACATTTTATGGTGTCATGATTGTTGTGTTATTTGAAACTTGAGACTTAACTGATTATAAATCTTTACAAAATCTATTACACATTTTGAATATTAAAGTTAAAATGTTAGAATCATAAATAGTAAACACTGTGGGCAGACTATCCTTGTTACTAATTATACAATATGCTCGGTTAAATAGAGGGTATTTATTTAATATTGTAATGATAAAATTAGATTAAAAGGCAGTATTAGAGCTTGAAATCCTTGAAAATGCTTGAATTTCAATATTGTGATTTCAAAGTCTCAAAAGTGCTTGAATTTTAGTTTAAGTGCATGCAGTTATAACTCTGTAATGTGATTTATTTATTTATTTTGAATATTAACTCTGCCAGGTTAGATGGCAAGACAAAGCTACTTACAGAGAGGTGATACATTAAGAAAAATAAAACTTTTTGTCAAAAAAGATGATTAGCGGGTGTTTTCAGGTCGACTCCAGGTACATTTTTATCTGAATCTTTGTCTTGGTGCGAGTGTGTCTGAAGAACGCCAAGTAGCTTCCCTTTATTTGGATAAAACTGTGTGTTCTCCTTTAATTTCTAAACTTTTTACTATTATTAAACATAATTTTAGACGTTTATAGCATAAAACAATGTATATTATTATGGTAAAAAGTGGAAAAAAAAATAATAGCGGGTACATGAGTATTTTAACCCCAGCAATAAGGCGATGTGCTGGAAAAAAATTTGAAAATGATCCTTAAAAGTGCTTGAATTTGACCTTGAAAAATGTGTACGAACCCTGGTCATTGAAATACTACAGATGAGTCGGAAAGATCCATATTTACTATCGTAAATTAAGTGTGATATTTGCGTCATTTTTGTTTTTTGTTTTTTTTTCACTTAAGTTTTTATTGAAATTTTATAATTACATAGTCGCCAAAAACAACAAAACAAACCTTGCTTGGGTACACTTCACGACACTATATTCACATTATTCAGTCCTTCCACCATTCCGGGTTCTGTAATCAGTCCATTTATTCCACTTTTTGTCCATTTGTGCTTCTTGTAGTCGCAGTTTGTGAGCTATTTTTTCCCTTGTGTATATATTCCTTCAATAACTGTGATCCGTTGGTCGTTTGTTGGCGCTTCTGTCTTTGCCCAGTTCCTTGTAATAGCTTTTTTGCAAGCCGTGTTATGTGTGTAATGTTACTATGCGTGCAGGTCAGTTCAGGCCCGAAAACTGTTCACACACGAGTCTGATCGCATTAGAATTATAATGCGAAAAAAAAAAAAAGGATTTCAGCAAAAATTTCTAACCTGCAGTGTGAACGTTGTGTAAGAGCCATTAATATTTTCCTGTGTCTCAGTCTAAGAAGTAAATAAAAGCAGTTTCCATCTGATATCGCCATATTCCTGACACGGGGGCGAATATTGAAAGACTTAAATTTTCTCTTAATTATGAGATGAAGAGACTAAAAATATCTTTCTTCGATGAATTCAGTGGGTTCAGTAGATAATAAACCAGGTCTGCAGGTTCCATTTCCAACCGAGGCCTTTTCAAATGTCAGCGATTCATTCTCGCCTCACAGATGTTATCATTTCAGCTGCTTTATGAGTGCGGTATTAACGCAGACAAACACTGTGTCCAATAAACTGAGCTGTGTTTTTTTTTTTGTTTGTTTTTTTGTCTTTTCTTCCAGGACCAACAGAGAAGGTCCAACCGGAAAACAACCACATAGAGGATGAATTATAACAGCTGGAACTGGAAAACAAAAAAAGATTTCACTATATTTATTGACAGTGTATAAATGTTCAAGCTCCCTCTCGCTCTGTTTTGTTTGTTTTTGTTTCAGGTTTTTCTTTACTTTTTGTTTTAATACCATCGTTTGTGTTGAGCTGCTGGAAGCTGTTTGGATAACAGTCGGAGACCACTCATCATCTTGAACCACAAACCCACCCATACACTTCATTTCTTCTGTCTTTCATGGATTCTGGACTAGTATCATTCACCGCACGGAAAAGAAAGAAAGACGAAACCCCCTCGGTCGGATATGGGTCAAGTTCGCGTTTTTTTTTTTTCTTTCATTTTAATTTTATTTTCCTGCTTTATCTGCTGCACTGCATCAACAGCCTCGGTGAGTTGTCGTGAGGTTAGCGTTTGTCTCGACGTCTGCATGTGGATCGACGCCTCACGGCTGCCGAGCGCAAGCGCGACTTGGTAGATTTGTTTTTTTTTTAGTTTTGTTTTTCCCGCCGTCAATCCTGAAATAATTGGCCTAAAAGTAAATGCATGCCCGCTTTTAATCAAACTTGAAAGCAGACAAAAAAGTAAAAACATCCTCATACATTTCGTTAAAACTCCTAATACTAACCGTTCTAATTGGAAAATAATGACTTTAATATTAATGTTTATTGTAAGTGTGCGTTTTTTGTTTTTGTTTTTTTTTTAACTACATAAAATCAGGGTTATCAATAATCATCTAAGAGTAAATGATAATTATAGAAAGAGATAAATGATAAATATGTTCAGAAAACTTTACAAGTGCAGACCGTGACGTTTTAGCCGCTCAGTACTCGGAACAAAAACTTTGTTCCGTTGCCACTAACACTTGTGTTTTTTTTTTTGTTTTTTTTTTTCTTTTGTTGTTTTATCGGCTCTAAAAAGAAAAGAATCAGGCTGCCCTGGTGGTGCGACTTCTGAAAAGTGGAATCTGAGCCGCCGAATAGAAAACAATCCCAAATCCATCTGCTTTTTCACCAGATTAAACCAACGCGACTGAGTTACTTTTCTCTGCTGATGCCAACACAACCTCTGAAGTGCTTGAATACGTTTTCCGTGACGGCAGACGAACTCCATGTTTTTCGAAGCCTCATAAGCTGCTAAATGTCATAGAAAAGGTTCGTGCGTTAGTGTTGTCACTGTTCTTTTACCTCGACGGGCCGTTCGGCGCAGATTCTCGCCCAGCTCTTTGGGTCCATTCGTTCCCGTGGCGATATCTGTCTTTTGGATCAGGACTTTGGGTCACCTGTGTGCTCCTTTTACGCGTGTGTGTGTGCGTGTGCGTGTGTGTGCGTGTGTGTGTGCAGCACCCGGGAGCATTTGACAGGGGGAACTAAAGGAAAAAAAAAAAGTCAAGAATGGAAGATGAGAACAATGTTGTGTTTCTAAACTGTTAATAAAAAAATCTTTTTTTTAAGTTTGGTTCTGTTTGTAATTAATATTGCGTTCAGAAAAACATCCGTAGTCATCAAAATAAATCTAAAATACAGGGTGTCGGTAAAGTTTGCATTTTAACACATTCATTACAAAAGCGCTCGACTGGACAGATGTGTGGAAATTATACGTACTGTGGTTTTTAGAGATGTGGTTCTAAGCACTTTGACTACTTCTGCCAAAATGAACACTGACACAGAGACGGAGGTGGAAGTAGAGGTTTAATGTACGCTTAATTATCTTCTGAAGTGCGTCGTATTATTGCACGAGAAAGGCCTGAAAAACAGAAGCTAACTGCAGGGTGTCCGGAAAGTCTCGTTACAATTTAACACATTTATTACAAAAGCAAATGAACAGACAAATCTATGGAAATTATTGCAAAATGAAACGTAGATACTGAAGTTTTTTGCCTTATTTAACCATTTATAGTTCACTCATAGAAATACTCTGAAATTCAACATTTCAACCTTAGTGTGTTATTGGAGGACATGACAAGACTTTATTACTTTTGTGAAATGTTGCAAAAAAAAGTGTTTTATTGTCATGTATAAAATCAAGGTCAGTGAAGTTACCATATTTGGTTCCTTGCCCATAAGTGGCACAAAAAAAAAAAAAATCCAAGAAGTGTATATATATATATATATATAAAAAAAACAAAAACGCATATAATGCAAGAGGAACATCGCTTTTAGAAGATTAGACCAACATGAGTGCTGATCCAGACCCCGGTCCACATCCACATGACCCCTTTGAACATCATTCCTTACATTAGTACCATTACTTCAT
>JAPQRP010000008.1:17707171-17724048 GCA_037367295.1 Apogon hyalosoma | reverse complement strand
GTTTATTTAGTTAGCTAGTTAGTTAGTTATTAGGCTGATTTTGATTTCACAGAGACTTTTCCCAGCTCATAATCATATAAAATTCTACCTCAACAAAAGAAGAGTGAAGTCAATAATACACCAGAAATGAACAAAGAAAAAACACACACATTTAAACTTTAACACAAATGTTTATATATTTTTTAAAAATTCAATAAAAAAAGTACCATATTAAAGCTTTATACACACTATAGCCTTTGAGAGAAGCCCTTTAATTCACCATAAAGCTTGTTTGGTCATAAACCTTTTTTAGTGATAGCAATTTTAAAAAATACAAACCTTTAATAGATATAAGTGGAAAACAAACCCAATCACCCTGCTTAGATAACACACATAATAACAGCCCTTAATTCATTTACCATGTTTTAGTTTAGAACGTGACAAGTTTAGAGCAGTATGTGAGGATGAGTTAACCATGTCACAAACGGAGCCGGTTTCTCTTTGTTTTCATTACTTTTTACATTGTAGATTAATATCGAAACTGTGAAAGAACACCATTTATTATAATATTACCCTCTGCATTTTGCACTTTTCATTAAAAATCTGATATTTTCCTTTATTTAATTTACTGAACATGTAGATGTTGAAGGTCGTTATATGAAAAAAAAAAAACAAACGACTTTTCTGCCAAATGTTCATAAAAAACAAGCATCTACATCCACTGTTATTTATCAAATTGCATTTGAATCAATGTTGTAGAAGATGACTGTGTTTCCACATTCACTCTGAAGCCTCTGAACGTCCAAATGGGTCATATCTGATGCTGAAAAAAGCTGAGAAACTGCACTTTTACGTATTTATTTCAATGTATTAACAGGATTAGTGGATCGAATATTATTAAACATTTTAGATCAGTAGATTAGATTAGATTAGGTCTTTTAGGCTTTGTCTACAATGCAGAAAATAATAATGTTAATAATAATGTTAATATTCTGTTTAAATATTCCCAGTTTAGCTTTTTACCAAATGGAGGCGTCTCAGATTAAGGCGTAGGAATATGATATGTTTTAACTACATTCTTATCAGTTAATTCTGTGCGTTGTTCAAAAGAAAACCAGACACCAGAGATACGTGGGAAGAAAAACAAAAAAAGAAATGACAAATGACAACTACTTTTAAAGGTCCAGTGTCAGACTTACATGAATTTTGGGGGATATTTTCACCGAAATGGAATATAACGTTCATAATTATACTCATTTTAGTGTATAATCACCTAAATATACATGAATTGTTGTATTTTGCTACCTTTAAATGAGTTTATACAACGCAATACACACTCTCTTACTCTTGTTTTTCCTTTGTTTGACCGGTGGTGTTCAGCATGAAGGTTACCTGCAAAAATGCATGACCTTTCACATGCTTTGCAGTCCAAAGCAGTTGAAAAATGGACCCACTTTACTAATTTAAGTACAAAAGTAGCTTCGAAATGTATGTAATATTAGTATTGGGGAAAATCGTAAAATGTAGATGTGTATAATAGAATCAGGCGGACATCAAGGACATAGATGATATGAAAAGCCAGGAAATGATAAATGTACCTGTAGGTGATAAAGGCGCCTTTAACATTTTTTCTGCATTAACATTTACTGTTGATTATTTCTAATGGTCTTTTCTTAAAAATGTATGCAGACAGTAAAAGTATAAATTATTTCAACATTTCTATCGGATATTGTCGCGTAAAAATATAACTGAACGTCAAATTAGCCATTGCTTTGGCACTTTTTCTCCATCTTTTGTCTGTTTTGTTACACTTTTCACACTTGTGAGCATCTTTCTGTTTCCATTTCTCTATTTTCCACTTATTTCTGTGTTTTCTATGGGTTATTGTTTCATCCATGTCGACAGAAATTCCTCTTGCCGTTGTTGAGGCGTGCAATAATGAAAAAAAACAACAAAACATTCGATATTCCTCATCGAACGCATCAAAAATGGGCCTGTTGTGAAAATTAAGACGAAGATATTTATGTGAAAGTGCAGGAAGTAAAAGTAAAGAACAGATACCTCATTTTTTATATGTATATTTCTGCTTTACTGTCCCCCTTCTGACTGCGGATCCAAAGGGCTGAGTGTTGCAAATATACAATTTCTCCACTAGGTTTCACTAATTATCACACTGAACCTTTAAACCCTACGACAGACTTTTAATATCAGCAGGTTTTTGATGCAGAAATATCACAATAACCTTTAAAAGAAGGTGATTGAGGGGATTAAAGATGTCAAACAAGTCCACAAGTGACTTCAGACACTTTTCCCCCCATATTTTCACTTGATAAACAACATTTTAAGATTACCAGGAACAGTCTTTTTTGGAATAAGGGCAAAAAAAAAAAAAATGTTAATGAAGTTATTTACTGTATACATAAACAGTACATGAACATCCTTCCGTGTTTGACCCAGAGTCATTCCTGCGTGTACAGGATGGTCTTGTTGACTCTACCATTTGCGTAGTACATGTGGTATACAATAAAGGCCACTAGAACAAGGCAGATTAATCCGATGACGCCTGCTATGATTGAAACGGCCACCACGGTGCCATCTGTCTGAGACGGGAGAAAAGCTGGAGGGAAAACAGAAACAACGGCCGATCAGACCGTGTAACACACAGGTGTCAAACATAAGGCCCGTGGGCCAAAAGAGGGCCGCCTAAAGCTCCAATCCGGCCCATGGGAGGAATTTATGAAATGCAAAAATTAACCTAGATATATTAACTAGAAAAGCACTTGGAGAGCGCACCCCCCCCACCACCAAAATTGAATCATTTGTTCCTTGTGCCAGTATCAACATTTCCTGAAAATTTCATGAAAGTCCGTCCATAGCTTTTTGAGTTTCCTTGCTAACAGACAAACAAACAAACACACACGTATACCCCAATGAAAACACAACCTCTGCTGTTCCTTGGCAGAGGTTATCAAGGGTGTCACAGTCATTTTAGTTCAGATCTCAAGTGGATCAGACCAGTAAAATACCACCTTAACTACCTAGAAATAATGACAACTCTAATTTTTTCTCTTTTAATGAACCTGAAATGTCTTAAGAGAACTACGTGGAATTTTAGCTTTGAGACCTGAACGTTCACTTGCTACCTAATATATCCAACCCAGTGAAAGGTACCGTTGTAATGAAATAATCAATGTTATAACCAGTGCTGGGAGTAACCAGTTACAAAAGTAATGCATTACAGGAACAGATTACTTTTTGCTGTAATGCAGTAGTGTAGGGGTGTCCAAATTGAGCCGGTACCCTGCACGTTTTAGATGTTTCCCTCTTCCATCTCACCTGGAAGCCATTCCATCGTTAAAAGGCTTCTGCAGAGCCTGACGATGAGCTGATCATTAACGGAACCAGGTGTGATGGAAGGATACAGGATACCGGCCCGCGAGGACCGGATTTGGACACCCCTGCAGTAGTGTAAGGCGTTACTCATCAATTTTCAGTAATATATTACTCGGTACTTGCTCAATAGCACTTGCGTTACAACACGCTTTTTGCCTATAATTCAGTTGCTTAAATGAAAAAAAAACCCAATAAAACAGCAGCAAGACCATGAGACCTTAAAGAATCAAAAATGCCGCAGGAACGTTCTATTTCCTGTTGGTGTTCAGCCAATGGGTGAAGACGGCAGAAGACAGTCCACTGTCCACATGGACGTACGCTCACTACTAACCCTAACCCCGCTTTACAGAAGCTAGTTAGCATGTCAGCAGTGACGAGGTTAAGCTAACGTTTCTATGGACTAGTTAGAATTCTTTATCGATTGTGGATTTATCTACCGGTGTCGTTGGTAGAACGTTAAAAAAATGTCGTAAAACGTTGAAAAAAATTCAAGCGTTCCTGCTGGGGTTCGAACATCGTAGACCGTAGCGTTACTTTCTGAGCTATCTGTCCACGTGTACTTCGGGGCGCAAATTTATGCGTCCCACGGCTCTACTATCTGTTGTCTGGGGGGGGTTCTACTGCGCACAGTAAATACAAAGTAATACAGGAGTAAAGTAACCCATTACAATTCTGAGACAGTAATATTGTAAGGTAAGGAATTATTTTTAAATAACAGTAACAAGTAATCTGTAATGGATTACAGTTTGGAAGTAACTTGCACAACACTGGTTATTTCCACTTCTCCTGTCCTGTTGTCATAACGTCGTGGCTGGTCAGTGCATACTTTCTCTGTTTCGTCATCTTGATCGTCAGGTTGTCAACTTTCCGTACGTACACAACTATACATTTAAAGGGACTCCATCCAGATCAGATGACTGTCAACCAGCGCCTTCCTCTGTAATCCAACACCAAACTCCCTCCAGCTCAAATATTTTCACAGTAAATAACATATAGTATAGAAGTAACTGAAGTCAGACACTTTACAGTAATTCCATCCTTTTTTTTTTTTTTTTTGGGCTCCACAGGTAACGACAAAAGCACTGATTGATTGGTAAGTCAGGAGCGCTTTCATCCTAATGGCTTTTTCGCATGAACGTCAGACAGAACATATGTATCCGTTTCCTTTCTCACACCTGTCTTGAGGCTGTGACGTCTGGACACACGGAGAACGACTGGGGTGTCAGTTTTCAAAACACGAGGTGGCTGAAGAATTAGTAAATACAACGCTCCCCGAGGACCCACCACAATGCACGTATGAACAGACCAGTGAGCAGGACGTGAATCTTGATCTTGTGTTTATCCGTAACTAAACAACGTCACGTGACCCATGTCGTCAATTTCTAACATCTAAAGGACTTACACTGACTTGTATCAAAGACCACGCACATTAACCCATAAACATTAACCCAGAGCTACTTTTGTGACAGTTCCTAAATGGATTTTTCTCCATATTTAACATTTCTTAAGCGATTAATCACCATTTATTGTAATATTATCGCCTTTATTTTGTGTTTTTTTCCAGCAAAAATCTGATATTTTCCTATATTCAATTTACTTATGTAGATGTTCATTAAAGCGCAGATTAAAGTTCGGGGTTATTACATCAAAAACAGGGAAAACTGAAGAAAATTAATTTATCGTTAACGGAACATAAAATAAGTATCTTCATCCACTGTCATTGTCAACTCCATGGGTTTTACTGGTGAATTATTATCATAGAAGATAATGATGTTTCCACGGTAACCACGGAGCCTCTGAACATCCAAATGGGTTGTATCCGATGACCATGAAAAGATGATAAATTGCATTTTACACCAATTATTTACATGTATTGATAGGATTAATGGATCAACAGGTACTAAACATTTTACATCAGTAGATGACTTTGTTCGCCAGTGGATGTTTGACTCTTCAAGGGTTAAATTTGACTCTTCAGCATTGCTTTGGATGTGAAATATAGATACCGAGGGGTCAAAACCAAGCTGTTGGGAGTGACAAAGGGCTCATGTCATATGACAGAAGTCACATGTGGCTCAACTACAGTTCTTTAATGGTATTTTAGAGTTTGACAGTTCCTGATAAATAGTTTTGACAACTCCTCATGTACTTGGGGATGTAGTGATTTTGTATTCAGTTGCTAAATATCAACTACGATGGGAAATCTTGTACCAGAACACACTTAGTTCTACCAAAACGTCCAATGAATTAATGCTATATATCCTCAGATGTTTACACACATCTGTATTATGGTATCATCAAGTTTTCTTCTTTAAATTATAACTCAGAGATGCTTATTTTGACAGTTGCTTAAAATAACACTGTCTTATAATGTTCACGTGTTGCATCAGCTGATAGTTTACATTATAGCTCTGTTAGCTTAGCTCTGTTTTTAGCCACAGTAAAACCACAAATCACCTCTGTTTTCTGTACGGTTTGTGTTGTCAGTAGCTGCACTAAAGATCTGTTTGGAATCCAACAAACGAAGTCAGAACTGTCACAGTTTAGTCTGAGCCACGGATCAACAAACAGCAACTTAGCAAAGATAATAACATCGCATAATAACTTTATACCTTCACAAGCCTCAGAATTAAACTCACCCGTGCCATTTCAGCATCAAACTCCATTCTTTTCATTAACAGCTGTGTCCAGTGGCGAAAACAACAACAGTGCTTCTATCTTTTATCACTTTCTTTGACTTTAAAAGCTGTTTCTTGGTGGTTCTCATCCTATCTTGATCACTTTCTGATGCTTCGGTCAAAGGTCCCATAATGTTAGTTTTCCTCACCATGGGAGACCGGTACAGTGACTCACGTCTCCCTCTAGTGGTCACATAAATCCAGTAGTCCAGGGGTGCCCAACCCTGGTCCTCAAGAGCCACTATCCTGCATGTTTTTGATGTTTCCCTCCTCCAACACACCTGACGGTCATTATCAGGCTTCTGCAGAGCTTGATCATGTGAATCAGGTGTGCTGGAAGAGGGATACATCTAAAACATGCAGGATAGTGGCTCTTGAGGACCAGGGTTGGGCACCCCTGCAGTAGTCCATTACAGTGACATCTGTGACAGACCTTCACGGCCGACCGGTGGATACTTGGCTTCACAGAAGAAGGGAAAGTATGAGTATGAAAAAACAAATAGAACTCTAGAACCCAGTGTATCCAAACCAGTACATGACCTCCAGTGTGCTCCTAACCTAGAAGGAACAATTAATGTCTCTAAGTGTAAGTCCTCTGTCCTGACACCAAAAAAAATTGACCTGCAATCTGTATCGTTATGCCCTTAGGTCACAATTTGATCAAGTCAACCGAAATACACCAGTGTCAGAGAAGCTGTATCTGTTTCTAAAGTGTAAAAGTGTGTTGAGATTCAATCCATCTAAAAACAAAGGTATATGAAATGTGACAGGGGGAATGTGACAAAACCCGGGCAAAGCCAAAACCAACGCCCAGTGAGAATGAACCTGACTCAGTTCAGAGATACACTTGGACTCATTAACGTCCCTGGAAGCACTTTCACATTGGCCTCGTGGTTATTACGCAAGGAAAGGAGAGTCCAAGCCAGATGACGAGTTTTAACGACAAAGATTCATCTGTGTTGAGACGCTGCCCTTCTTTCGTCCTGTTCTTAGTGGTTCTTGACGCCTTCATGTGGAGGAGGCCCTCGTCCAAGTCATAACCTCAACCCTAGTCACCTGAACAACCATTAACAAACTGAAATTTACTAAGCAAAATGCATACGATTTTAACAATATTATTCCTGTTTGTAAATGTCTTGTGTACTTGTAGATCCACTGTGATCTGTAAGTTGTAATGTGCAATAATGTTGTTAAAATTTAACTTCTTTGTCTTAATAAATTTCAGGTTGGTCTTGGTAGTTCATGTTAGTCACTTCTTTTAAAGGACAGTTTGTACATGTAAACATTTTCTGTAATGTAACTTTACTTTTCTTCACACTAAAACAAAGAAAAGTTTGGAGTTGTTATTATGATAGTAGTTTACTGGTCCAACCCACTTGAGAACATGTTGGGTTTTATGTGGTCATTGAACTAACATAAGTTTGACACCCCTGATTTAAGATCTTCACTACTAATCCACCAAACTGAGGCCTTTTGCTATGTTTGAGTTAATAATGATCCCAAGGCTTGTGTCATCACAAACACAAGAGATGCTCAGTTTGTGGTAGATACTTACTTCCAGATGCCCCCAAAGGATACCCTGAGGGAGAAGAAGACAATATCAGTTCATTCAAGACTACAAGAAAGGGCTGCACAGCTTCTTCATGACTGATGATACCAGGCGTCAAAATCCTCATCGCATCTTGGTAAACCTCTTACCCTCTAGTTTGGTCCTGATGGGGACTGAAGTGACCGTCGTCATATCGCTCACTGTGGTTTCGTCTTTGTCGGTGGCGCTTCGACGTCTCCTGGAGTTGGTACAGTTCTGCAAGTGAAACAGGAGATTTTCACTTGATGGTATTTAGGCATCTTTTTTTTCTGCCAGAGCTTTTTTTTTCCAAACTAAACATCTAGGGCCTTGTTTTTGCTAAATGAATGAGCCTTAAAGGAGCAATATTTTGCTTTTTTTAAATGGAATTATGCATTTTAAAAAATTTCCCTGTGGTCTACATAAACTGTGAATGCTCTGCTTGGGTCTGAATTCTTCATTCATTCAACTCCACAGGTTCATCTTCAACCTTATTTCTGAGTAAGTCTTGACCTTATATGTGCAAATGTCATGATGTAACTAGTTATAAAACATAATAAATTAAGAAGGAATTAAAAGGGGTTGTAGAAATCCACTCAATTTTTGCAAAAATAAATATAAAGATAGCTTTGCAGCACCTGGAGGGTTCAAATTTAAATTGTATGAACTATTAGGGTCCAAATACACAAATAAATGAACCACAGACTAACAAAAGTGGGTTTAGCTAAATATAACCCTTTTAAACAAAAGGAAAATGCAGAAAAGATGCTCTACTCCACCGCCCCAGGGGTTACCTGCCTCGCTGTGAGCGCAATTCATTACTTGCACAAAAGGGGACTCAAAGAATCCCAGAAGCTCCACCGGTTGTTAACAAGAACTAACCTGGAGAAGGGTGGGGCAGACGGTGTTCACACAGAGTCTGGTGGCACAGTGAATATAGTAGATGGATTTGAATGAATCCGAGTGTTCGGTGAATCGAAAAACCTCGAAGGAGAAACGAGCTTCTTGCTGCTGTCCGTTGACGCTTATTACTGTCTGGCCATCCCGGTTACACCTGGAGGTGGACAAATTCAGATTCTCTTTCTCATTCAGTTCTATCACTTTGTCGTCTCTGCAGGCTCGTACCTCATCTACGGAAGGTGGGAACGTCTGTGTTTGCAACGGGCTCTATGCACAGCCCCACTCCTTCCTGAACTTCAGGTGGTGCCTTCATTCCCTGTCTTTTCATTACTGGACACACTGATTAATCCAGGTGGGTCTGCTACTTCTTGTTGTGACTACTGATTAATTAGGTACACCTGAATCAATGTGTCCAGTAATAAAGACAGGAAATAAAGGAGCCACCTGAAGTTCAGGAAGTAGCGGGGCTGTGCATAGAGTCCATTAGGTTTTGACGTTATTATCTCTAGATCTTAACATAATGAAGACTGAAATCAGGTGAGTTCAAATGAATTATCCTGTTCATGAAAGAAAAAAATGTCACCATTACCCTCATTAACAAAGATCACCTTTTGTTTTCTTAAGTTAATGAGACAAAACCTGTTGTCATAAAATAAAATGAGCTTTGTTACTTCAGATAACAGCAAACAAATCAAGTGGTGCCAGGCACAACGAACCCCACCCCTCGCACATATTGTAGCTTATGATGCACCCTTGTGTTGTGATAATGTTCATGAAGTTGAAAAAATAAATGCACTGTATGTTTTTATGATTTCTTACTATTTCAAGGTCACAGACTCTAAACTGCACCCCCGGAGCTCAAAATTTTAACCCACAGCAAGTTTAATCAGTTCCTCAATGGCATTCATTTCTTAAAATAAGTCACATTTTTGTTTCAGCATAAGTTGATAAGAAATGACAAATTTTTTATGGATGGTTTTTTTTTTTGACTGATTTCCCTATCCTTTATAATGACAGGCTACCACAATGTTAGGTAAATGGTGGAGGAAAAAAATTACCCTAAATGTGAAAAAAATCATATGCCTTAGCTTTATTTCAGAGTGATATATAACCATTGCCTCTATATATGTGCATAGTTTGAAGTAAACTGAAATGTTTTTATAGGTATGTGAATTTTTTCCCATTAAAAGTAAATGGGAAAAAGAAGGGTTTTAAAAATCATAAAAAGTTTGAACCTTGACCTACTTTTTCCAAAATGTAATCCGATCTATTCTGGGTCACAGGCAATCTATAAACTCAATTTGGTGTGAATTCAACTAGTAGTGTAGCTGCTAAAGTAAACAAACAGAACCAGCCTCTCCTTCAGGGGTGGGGGGTAATAATTGCAAGTGTTCTAGCTCCTAGCTTCCATACTCACCCAACGAAGAGGTCAAAAAATTCAGAACTGGAATGGAAAGGTGACGTCGTAGCATAACATCGATCCAAGAGCACATGGAATCTGTAAGTATTAACATTAAGACATATATAAGGGAAACTCCCAAAATATAAGCATATTAGGAAAAAAAAAACAAAAAAAACCTACCTGCTTGTTAGGTTGGATGCTTTCACTTTCACAAAAACTCTGGTCTTTAGTTCCAAACCTTCTGGAGGAATTGTCAGCAAAGAGGAGTAGGAATTGTCCTTAAATGAAAACAGCAGAGACAGATGGATGTTAACGGAGGCGTTTTCCAAGATAATGATGGTTAACAGGAAGGGGGTTCCTCATGAAGATGAACACAGTGGATGTAATGTTGACAGAAGCAGAGATCAAGTACTTCTGTACTATCCAGACCCACCCACATCGGTCCACGTTTAGTTATAATTAAAATTTTAACAAGTAACCTTAAAAAAGGTAGATGTGATTTTAAAGTAAGGTAATAATTGCAATAATGAGTGAGCAGTTTTAGCACCGTCTTCTGGTTAAATTCAACACAATGACAGCTCCTGTTAATGGCACAAATGAACATAAACAGAAAATAAAGCTGATCCTTTTTCTATTTATTCACTGAAGTAAATATTAGACCCATTATTTATGTTTTTATGTCTTATTTCAATTTCAGATCAGAAGATAACTGACTTTGAGTCACATCTCTGAACATCAAACTGCATAAGATCCAGTAACACATATTATTGTAAATTATTATCATTGTATTGTAATAAGGTTGGTTTATTACATAATTGTTCCGTTAGTCCTGGATTAATCTACTTTCAATGGAGACAGGAAGTGTATGTTACTGTGTCAGACTATTGTTGAAACATATTGTGCCCCAACTTTATTATACAGGACCTTTTGTATTAGGCTCATATTTCAGTGTAGTCGCAGCGATTTAACCAATCACAAGCCGCATCACAAAATAACCAATCACAGCAGAGGACTATCCTCCCAGCCTATCATCAACCAATGAAAAACTTACGAGTGAGCACAAGGATTTTCACAGCAAAACCAATCCAAGTCCGTAATGTAGAAATTTATGAAGGTAGATTAGTTTCTTTATTATTTTACCAACAAAAACAATTCAATTAAGAAATTTTCACTTCAATAAAAAAAAACCAAAACATTTTCAATCAAAGAAAAAAGTGTTTGAATGCAAAAACATATTTGAGACCCAAAAAATTTAATTTGAACACTTTTTTTTTTCTTTGATTGAATGGGGACGCATCCGCCCACTGCGGGATGTTCGTGTCAAAATGTTTCAATCAAGAAAACAAACAAACAAACAAACAAAAAAAAGACTTCAAAACTTTTTTTCACTTCAATCAAAGAAAAAAGTGTTCAATAAATTTTTTGGGGGGTCTCACATATGTTTTTTTTTTTTTTTTTCAATCAGACCCGTTTTTTTTTTTTTATTGAAAATATTTTTTTTGGTTAAAGCAACTTTTTTTTGGATTGAACGATAAAGAAATAAATCTACCTTCAACAGCATTTATGCACAAGCTCAATTTAGGACAAAGACAGTCAAAAAAAAAAAAAAAAAAATGTAATTCACAGTTTTTATGTCGTTAATGACCCCAGGAAGAGTAGCTGCTGTGGTGTGCAGCAGCTGATGGGGATCAAAACTAATAAATAAACCCCTTTAAAGAGCTTGAGCGGTGTCAAACCTCCCCTCTGATAACTGACCAGCCTTACCGCGTACAACCGCATGCTCAATGTACTGATGAAACTCCCATTGGTGTCTTTAACAGCCAGAGTGGTCCCGGACCTGTTGGACAAAACACAGAAAAAACATGCACATATCTGTCAGTCGGACATCACAACGGGAAAAACCCAATCTGTCAACAACCAGGTCATTATACATTTGATACTTAAGGGAACAACAAACCGAGGTGAGATTCAAGCCTCGTCAAGAGGAAGACACACCTCTGAGGACAGTGGCTGCACCATTTAATGTAACCACACACTGTCGTATTGTATAGTAACGTTATACTTTCTTACATATAGTCAGGGTTTCTCAAAGTTCTTCTCATGGATGTGTTTTCATATTGTGTTCAGTCGGAAAATGTGTTGCGGCTCTAATAACAGACTGTTTCTGATTTTCCACATATGTGACTTTATAACTGAAGCTGTCATAAGTAAATAGATGAGTATTTTTAGACTCCTCTTATATATGAAACTCTACAAACTACAACCAGTTTTAGACCTTTATCAACCTTTAGTTCATTGTCTCATTGCACTTGCATCTACTGTTTATCATACTCCCTTCGTGCAGCTCCTTCAGTTCATCCCAATGTTTTATTGTTTATTAAATGTTTTTTTTTTTTTTAATCTAAATTCACTTTCTGCCTCAATATAATCTGAGGTTAAATAGTAGTCATTTCACTGTCATTTTGTTTTGATATATATGTATATATATATATATATATATATATACTTAGCACCATTAAAACGCACAGGTCAGAATAATATGTATATTTGGAGATATATTAAATTAATTGGTTTGGGGTTCCCTTCATATTAAAGAGGGAAGCATTGGTCATTAGAGAATGGATTGTGGACAAATTGTGATCAGTTCTGATCATAGTAGCCTGTTCACACCAAAGTTGCAATATTATGACATGCGACATAACTGAATGAAACTGACAGCTTTTTGAAACCTTGATATTAAAACTCAATTAAAAAAAAACCTCTGGTGCCTAAAGGGTTAGTAGTGAGCTTTGACGCCAGACTGGGGGAATAAGGTTTTGTCAGTACAAAACATGCAAATGTGCTGCAGAAAACCGGTGGTGAAAACTGGTGTAATTACCTAAAATCAGTGCAGGTCCTGAGTTACACGAGTGGATATGGTTAAAGATAATAAACAAATTCACTTCTGGACATTGGTTTATGAGTACGTTGCCGGGTTTAGCATTTTCTTTAAAGGTTCAGTGTGTCATATGTGGAGACATCTAGTGGTGAAGTGAGTGCAATCTCAATTAGAGTGCTTGTTTTGTCTGTTTTTGTTTCTTATTTTAAGGGATTTTAACCCTGGTCTGCAGTCAAACATAGGTGAGGGTAATGCGCATGAATGCACTTAGTAAACTGTTAAAAAATCAGAGGAAGTCCATTCTAATCTATCTCATAAGAACAAACACTCATTAAGCCTTTTTTTTTTTTCAGTTAGATTCTTGTAAATGTCACAAAATCTCCTTTATAGTACCTCATGACTAAGTATCATCAATGGCTGGAAAGTTAATCACAACAATCCTGCAGCTTATTTTGGCTTTTGGTCTTTTTTGTGCCACTTACACGCTCATCTGAGTGTTGTTGACCAGGTACTGGAGTGGGTAGCGGCAGGAGAACCTGTACATAACCTCTTGGTGGTAGGTGATGGCTGTGGTGGTGGGGTCATGAGTGCAGAACATTCCCGATATGTTGATGTACTGGACGTTGGAGAAGTCTGCAAACAGGCCAGTTCCGACCGCTTCAGACACCTTTGAGTGGGAAAAGACGTTTTTATGATTAGTCCCATCGAAGAGGTCTTTGGCTAACGTCTGCGCGATAACCTACCGTCAGCTGGGTGGAACAGGCGGCTATGGCGTCGTCACTGATCGAGATGTTGAATTTGAGGACGGGCGGGTTCACCGTCCAGTCTGCCTTCCCTTTACACTCAGGTTTAGAGTGCTGTGAGTTGAGGGACAGCAGCGACTCATTGTATCCATTGAAGTAAAGGGGACACAACAGGATTTGAATGGACACACTTTGAGATCCACATTTGACGTCAATGTCTGAGTTCGCTGAAGAGAAAGACACCGGGGTCAAGTTCAAACACCCACACGAACACAAATACTTTTAAATGATCAGTCACCGTCACCTTTGAGTGTTTAGAAAAAGCACATTTGACACTTAAAGCTAAAAATCTGAAATTGAGGAAAATTCTGATCTAGTGTGCAACCTTTAACCCTTTACTGGGCAAATAAATGACTATTTTTGGTCTTTTCCTGCAAACATTAAATACGGGGCCAATCCTGTGCCTCAGTGAAGTCAAGAAGCATGTTGGTTTTTAAAAGTGATTCAGAGAGATTTTATAGAAATTTTGAAGCTGAAAATAATGAATATGAGTGATTTTTTTTTTTTTGTGTCAGTTTATGGCCTTATAACAGTTGTTTCATCGCATGTGTTTACTGTTTGTTCGGCAAGTGCTGCTCAGATGTTTTATGGCAAGAAGGAGGGAGACTGTTGCCATGCCAACCGACGAGGAAGTAGATGATGATCTCCAATAACGCACTAAGAGAGTATTTCAATGAGTGCCCTATAAAGGGTTAAAAACCATCAGTGCACATAGATAGACACTTTAGAAATGATCCATTTTTACACATTTAGAGATTCAACATTTTTAATATGATTAAAGAAAATATGATTAAAAAAAATTGATGGATATGCTTTGAAAAAAAAAAAATCATAACCAGATTGAGAGCAGACTATTCTTAGATTGATCTGATAGTTACTGGTTCTTTATATAACGTCGAAATTCTCCAAAGCTCTTCAAAACATTAGCTTGAGTTATTTTAGATAATTAATTTATCAGACAGGGGTGGTTGTTTGTTTACCTGCTTTACTAGTTTGTTTACCTGCTTTACTAGTTTGTTTACCTGCTTTACTAGTTTCAGCTACTTCCTGTTGCCTATTCGCCTTTTATGTGGAAGACAGTATGAAACTCTACCAGACATTAGCTTGAGGTTGTAATGAGGTAATGAGTTTATTGACTAGTTTGTTTTGTTGTACCTGTTACAGTGACAAGAAATCTATTCTATTCTATTCTATTCTATTCTATTCTATTCTATTCTATTCTATTCTGTTCTGGGGGGAAAATGCATTCAACTCTAAAATTATTCCCTGTGTTCTATTACATGCTATAACCTGATTGGACGAAGACTATTTTAAATCTGTCTGTGTAAGTTCTCATTTGTCCAGGTCATAGACTATTTTACACTGATGATAACCTGGGAGAAAAAAAATGCAAAAATGACATCAGCTGTTCTTTGACAAAACCATCATGTTCCAAATTTCCTCAAAATATCGTCTTAAAGTTGTCATGTTTAAAATCCAAGCGGTCACGCAGATGTATTACGTTAATCCATGTTTTTTTTCACTTGTATTTCTAGAATAATACCGTCACGTATATTCTTTTACTGTCTAACTCTTAGAAAAGGTATAAAGACACTGCTCAGATGACAAGGGGGGCTCGATCATATTGCAGGGATGGAAACAAAAGTGGAGGGTCAGAGCCGGGAGACCAATATGTGTCAACAAAAGAATCAACACATCAGGTGGTACTGACCTGGGGGTCTGAATGTAGCCTTTCCAATGCAAGCATGTTGGGCTTTGGCGAGAAGTATGGCGAGTTGGTACAAAAGCAGGTGCAGCCACGTTATACTCAAAGTGCTGAAGAAAAAAAAAATGTGCAGAAAGTGCTTACAAGTACTTAAAGATATGCATAACAGAATACCCTGGAAAGCATGAGCCTGATGAATAAACATGAAGCGATCAGATGTTCATTAACAGTAGCAGCTGCAGTTACAGCTCAATGAGTCTTAATTGCAAAATGGCACAAGCTTCTCATTGCAAAGTTATATCGTATCATATCGTCACCTTCCTAAAGTAACTGCCAATGTCATTTTTTTTTTCCCAGATTTCAGGAAACACAAAAAACATAGCCAGAAATTGATTATTTAATGATTTAAGGTAAAAAAAAAAAAAAAGAGAGAGCGAGAGAGAGAAACAAACAAAAATGCTATTATTTTAGGAAGGTGATGATATTTTTTATTTAGCAATGACATCTCCTGAATCTATCAGCATAAGGTCAAAATAAAACCAGGGCAAAGATATTATTCAATCACAATGTGGATCAGTGGATAAAACTGGTACCCAGGTTAAATCTTATTGCAAGTGGGATCAATATTGTTTTTTGTTATTTATTTATTTTTTTAGGTCGTAAGATTTGCACTAATTTGACAAATTAGGGAAACAACTAAAACTAAAGTGTAGACGTTTAAGTTAGAAAGTACATTTTATTTTTCATATACGGGGAGTCACAAAGTGCTTTACAGCGCAAAATACAATTAAAATACAGTTCAGATACAATTAATATGCAAAAAGCAGCAAACAAAAGCAGAAATACTTGTAATAGCAGCAGTATGTGATTTATGTATTAATCGAATATAGGACTGATAAAACAACAAAAATATAATTCATCATGTATGGTACCGATAATAACAGGCTATAAAATCTTAAAAAGAGCGTTATTACTTACCTCATGCCTCAGTGCTTCTCCACCTCTTCTACTCAGTGAAACTTCTTTCTTTCTGCTCTCACCTTCATGACTTTGAGTCATTTATACTGACCTCGTTTCAAGCTAAAAGAGTTCTCAGGAAACCTACTGAGAAGAAAGGGAAAGGTAAGGAAGCACCACCAGGAGGATGGCTAATAGTGCATCCTACAACCAGATCATCTGACAGGAGCTGAACAATAGCGAAGCCTACGTGAAGTGTCTTTAGTCCAGTGATCTATTATGTCAAGTAGCCACTGGAACAGCATGTCATTTCAGCTGTTACCTCATCAGACAGAATGTTCTTGAATACTAGCCCCATGTACCAGAGATGATGCATTTAAATGTTACACGACCGGCAGGAGAACAATTAAAATCATTCATTCATGCATCAGATTGATTAATGACCAATAACACGCAGAAATAACTTAATTCAGAGGTTTTTCAGTCTCTCGAAGATAGTCGCGGAAAAAATGATTAGACCATCAAAAGTCATCAAAAGCAATGGTTATGCAATCCAGTTCTAACTCCTGTGTGTATCATGTGACTAAAACAGACAGAAAAGAAAACATGGAATGA
>JAPQRP010000008.1:17668555-17680476 GCA_037367295.1 Apogon hyalosoma | reverse complement strand
TCTTCCCCACCCAGATGAGTGTCCCCAGCGGTGGACTTGACCTCAAAGATGCCATCTTCAATGGTCAAGATGGACACGTCAAAAGTGCCGCCACCAAGATCGAAGATGAGAACGTTCCTCTCAGATCCAACCTGAAACACCAGAAACATTTGAGCTTTTATAAGTTCTTATATACAGGACATTGTATGAATGAATGAATGAATGAATGAATGAAATCTTTATTTTGAACCTACAGAACAAAACAACAAATACATTACTCTCTAATGTGTTTGAAATGGAATTTAACTCATTGCAATCTATATTAATACAACATGTATATATGTTTATATCAATTAATATAATTATAATCATATATCTACTTTTACATCATAATTAATAACAAAGCCATATAAATACAATATACAATCTGCTTTAATTTATAACTATATACACATCATGTACATTCTTATAATTTATACCATACATGGCTATCTTATGTTTTTTAGACAACAAATTATATTAGATTATATAAATAAAATACATAAAATATCTAATTATATACATATATTCCACTATGTATCAGTCAAACCATATCTATATCACATTCCATACCACCTTAAAGGGGTCATATTTTGCTAAACCCACTTTTATAAGTCTTTGGTTCATGTATTTGTGTATTTGGACCCTAGTAGTTCATAAAGTTTTTTAACCCTCCAGGTGCTGCGAAGCTATCTTTATATTCATTCTGGTAAAAATTGAGTGGATTTCTACAACTTGTTTCCATTCCTTCTTAATTTGTTACTTTTTATAACTAGTAACATCACAACATTTGCACATATAAGGTCAAGACTTCCGACGAACATTTCTCTGAGTACGACATAACTGTTTGTCAGCAGCAGCGGTTGTAGTAAAAACTGAAAATATATCCAAACTTCGAGCAGATTACCTAAAATGTTCAGTTGTTTGTTGTATTAATGAACACAAGTGGCTGAACTGGAAAGAGCAGCACAGTCAACAACCTGGAAGGGGAGGGGCGCGAAGTGGCTCATTTGCATTTAAAGGGCCAGCGCTCCAAACCACCTTTCTGGTGTCATTACTTAGAAATAGGGTTGAAGATGGACCTGTGGAGTTGAATTAATGAAGAATTCAGACTCAAGCAGAGCATTGACAGTTTATGTAGACCACAGGGAAATGTTTGAAAATGCATAATTCCATTTAAAAAAGTAAAATATCACTCCTTTAATGTGCTGCCTCAATATTCACCAGTGTCATCACAGTTAAAATCCATAAACATCTTCAGCACAAGCTTCTTGTACATTTGTTTTAAAGTGATTAATGTTTATACATTCTTTAAACACACATTGTTATCCAGATTCTTTTCGTTCGTATCTTCAGTTTTTTTTCAAATTAAGTTCTCCTAAGTTATATCACCTTCTTTCTATAAACATTTTTTTATATTACCCATGAGATTATTCCTTGCCTTGTACATTATTGGTGCAGTCTTGAATTCGTCCGCATCCATAAAGTTCAGCGTCTTGTATATGCTGCTCTTCATGAAAATCTCACCTTTTTGTCTAAGCCGTAAGCGATGGCCGCAGCTGTGGGCTCATTGATGATTCTCAGCACATTCAGACCAGAGATAGTTCCTGCATCTTTGGTCGCTTGGCGCTGGGAATCATTGAAGTATGCAGGTACTGTGATCACAGCATTTGACACTGACTACAAAATGACATAAGGTAAAGTCATTAGTTGATCTGTTACTGTTTTATACATATTTACAGATTTGTCCAGTGTTATAATGTCACCTTTCCGAGATACGCTTCAGCAATCTCCTTCATCTTTGTAAGGACCATGGATGAGATCTCCTCAGGATAGAATGTTTTGGTTTCACCCTTGTACTCAACCTCCACTTTGGGGCGTCCGCTGTCACTTATTATGTTAAACGGCCAATGCTTCATGTCAGACTGAACCACTGGGTCCTCAAATCTTCTGCCGATCAAACGTTTAGCATCTGCAAAAAAAAAAAAAAAGGAAACACTTGCTTTATATCTTTGTTATTCATATATTCAGTTTGTTGTTTTTTTTTATTTTATTTCAGGAGTTTCAGTTTCAAAACATATGACCGAAGCAGCATGTTGTACTTCCGGTAAAATATTAGAAACAAAAATAATAGATCTGTATAAAATCTGTCAGCTTCATATAATTCGATGTTCTGTTGTTAAAGGTAAAATAGGAGTAAACATCAAGTATATCCAAGTGAGTGTACATGTAACTAAGTGGGACGTACATTAGCTTAATCTCAGGAAATAAAATAAAAACAGGGCCTGTTGTTTCTAAAATGTTCTTGACTTTTTGACACAACATGAAGAAGTCATTAAAAATGTTTTTGATGTTCACATGGAAAGCTATTATGATGAAGCAGGATTGAAAATTGCTTATTTATGGAGGTTTTTACTTCAGAAAGATGAGGATGCTGCATATTTTTTTTGCAGAAATGAAAGAAGCTATTGAAGTGAACTGCAATTTGGATTTGAGTGGACATTAATTATTGTTACATGACAGAACTAGGAAAATAAATCTATGTATCTGCACAGAAATGCCATCTCATTCTCATTTTAATTCTTTGTGAGTGCTTTATTTGGTCTATTACAGACCAGTCATTTGTAAAAAATGTAAGCAAAAAAATGAAAGGAATTGGAGAAAAAGGCAAAAAGGAAGATAGGAAGAGCTTTCTAACTATCATTTTCACATAAGCGATAAAGTTTTTCATGTGTTTTGGGTTAAAAGATGTGAGGGTAACTCTAAAAGGATGTAATTACAGATGGAGAAATGATGGAGACAATTTGTGATAATTGGATATTTCAATATGTCCACTGTCAAAAACACACAGACGTTAGTATTTGGTGATTTTTGTCAGACTACAAAAAGTCACATTTTACTCCCATATTGATGTGGATATAAATAAATGATCAGACAACATAAGATCACAGTTCAATAATTCACATCACGTATCAGTTCACTCTGTTCTAATCTTACCAAAGACTGTGTTGGTGGGGTTCATGGCAACCTGATTCTTGGCTGCGTCCCCGATGAGCCTCTCGCTGTCGGTGAAGGCCACGTAGCTGGGCGTGGTCCTGTTGCCCTGGTCGTTGGCGATGATTTCAACTTTGCCATGCTGGAAGACACCTACGCAGGAGTAGGTGGTCCCCAGATCGATGCCAACCGCAGCCCCTTTGGACATGGTTTCTCTTAAAAAGTGAAACAAGTCAGTGTTGATTTTATTCCAGCAGGAGGCAGCATAACTCATTGTTACACATCAAATGTTTATGCTTTATGAAATACTTTTCTTTTTCATCATCTGACTAGTTTGTAAGTAATGATGGAGAGCTTTTTGCTATTTATTCAGACACTTCTATACTTTTTTGGTTGTATTTTCTACATATTCAGAGCTTAATCATTTTAGTTTCTACACATATGAGAGGAATATAATCATTCTCCTTCCCAACATTAACCTGCAATGTATCTTCTGTAGATGACCAGAGATTTACAGCTTTACTTAAAAAAAAACAAAAAAAAAAAACCCACTGTCCATTGCAAAGGACATTCCATAAAATTGAATAAATAAATAGTATGTCTGAAAAAAGTGTTGCATTACGCTGTGTCAAATCAAGGCAATTATTTAATAATAATAAAAAAAAAAAACGTTCACTTTCTTGGGTGTCAGGAGGTTAAACTGATTACCAACTAAATGTATGAGACAGAATCAGTCTCTTTTTTTTATCAAAGCATCAGTACTTTTAAATAAGTAAATAATGTGTCACCCCTGATGTGATATTCCCCTCACAGATCCCCCATAAAAAATAATTTTCACTTTCAGTAACAGAACTCCAGTTACAGTCGACTGTTGTTATAACTGTTGTTTGCACACACACTTTTCTGACAGCGCTGGCCTCTGTTACATTTCAGGTGTAGCCTACAGAGCACTGTAACAGGATAGCGCCTGCCACAGATCAAATGCCAGAGACAGGCAGCCATTTTAGACCGCATAAGCAAATTACAGTCTGCACTAACAAACTGCAGTCAAAGAGCCAAATGGACAAGAGGTGCATTAGAGGAAGCTGAAGTTGAATGATTCCCGGATCCCTGGACATTTCACTCATGTGATTTTTCCGTTTTTTGTACAGAGTTCGATTGTGATCCCGAGAATGCATTATGCACCATCATGCTGAAGTGGCATTTCCAAACTGCTGATCCCTGGACAATCTTGCATCTGGAGACACAAGCAGTTAGTTACACCTCCCCCCACCGCCTGGGACCCTGAAGGACAATAAAGTTGCCCTACTGCAGTATCCCGTTGCTCCTGTGTCTCTGCGCAAAGTTGCATGCACTGGTCAGAGTTTGATGTTATTGCAGTCAGTCACTGCAAATTTAGACATATTAAATAATAATTGTGAACATTTAATTCAGGATTTTTATCATGGGTTTGTATGTATATGGATAACCATTACAATGCATGGTAATATTGTACTGAAAACTAATAATACTATAGCTCACTGTTGAATATCACACTCACTATGACATGAGTTTTATTATGGGGAGTAGGATGACATATGTAGCATGAGACCTCAATGCACATACAGGAAACTGATATGCACCATACATCTAAGCTTATTAAAGGACAGAGTATAATCTTACCTGGATGATGCTGTGGGCTAAGGGTGCTGCAGTGTGACTCTGTTCTCTCCTTATGAACACAGGAGGAAAATGCCGGTTGGTCTGTTTCTGGAGTCCTCCCCACAGTGCAGCAGCCAATCAGATTTCAGAGCAGCATGAGCTTCCAGCACATTCTTGATCCATCCTCATGTTCTGTCTGAAGCATCCTCCTGCGATTGGACAAAACCAGCAGCTGTGGAGACAGAAAGGTGGAGGAAGTTCTAGGGCTTTCCTCGATTAATAGGTGGGATTTTGTTAAAGTACAGTATAAGCAGCAGTTCCAGGTTTTTAGTATCAGTTGTGCCTCACTACTTTATTCATTACTTGAACTGAGTACTTTCCTCATTTATACATGTTATTTTATTTGCTTAAATGGGACTATGCATTTGTATTATGATAATACTGTCAAATATTATTACTTTTATTAACTATGAACTACTTTGTAATAAAATTTATTACAAAAGTGATTGTTCATTTTAAAGATTCCTTACAGATGAATATACTATGTATGCTTCTTTTCAAATTAACTCAAAGTCAAACAATGATGGCAATGATGGGGTCTGGTAAATTACAGTGCCATAGTTATCTACAGCAAACATATTTAACAATAATTTTTACAATAAATTTAAAAAAAATCTTCATTTTATCTTTATTTGCTCCAAAAATATTTTTTACTCATGTTTTTTCCAGATTTATGTTTAAAAAATGTATTTCTACTTGTACTCTTCTGTTGTTAATCCAGTGTTTTAATATAGTTTTTATTTCACTTATTCTGTTTTATTATTGACTTTAGTGAATCATTTTACTCTGTTCTAACTTATAAGATGATGTGCAAATAATTTTTTTTAACTGACAGAGCTTTACAAATGTTCTAGATGGATCCACAATTGGAAAAAAAGAGAAGAAAAAAACTCTGTTTCAATGAAAAAAAGGGAACATCCTCTTTGCGTAACATCATACAGTAATGTTAGATGTAAAGTGCTGATGGGCATCATTAAAAATCTTTACATAATATATTGTAGTGAGGAGTAAACACTGACCAGAATGTGCAGACTTATGTAAGAGTACATGTCAGCTTTTGACTCTTACAATAGTTTTTTCCTCTCTATTGTTAGTAATGGGTTAGTATGTTCCTTATACCCATTTTATGGGTCTAAGTCACAGACAGACATGGTAATCTGACTCCATCGTTACAGGTGAATCTACGTCTGCAGCTTCTACTGCATCAGCATCATTATGTTAAACGCTGTCTCTTTTATCTGTTGCCTCACATTAACCTACTGTCTCCATTAATGTTTAGTAAAGCACTTACAGCACAAATGGTCACAAAAGGTTCTACAAGAGCAAAACTGCCATAAAAATACTAAAAAGGAGCAAGCAATGAAATGGGTCAATATATAATTGAGGGACTTTTTGAGTTACCTTTACAGGGTAACATAGTTGACAGGTATAGTTGGCTGTTTTCAGGCCTAAAATCAACATAACCATAACACCACATGGCATTTTTACACAAAGATTCTTTTAAATATCATATATACAGCTGAGTGAAATTGAAAGTTATGTATAAAGATATTGTAGTAACACGGCTGACATAAGAATGTGATAAATACACACTTGACTCACACACTACTTACATTAAATTACTAAGAAAGAGGAGAAAAAACATATCTTGGAGTCTTGCCAGTGTTTTCTTCAGTAGGTCATGTGATTTGGAATTGACACGCTTCCTTTGGAGGTGTTTTTGTAATAGGTAACTTAGTTGAAAGTGATTTCTCGAACAGAAATACAATTTATTATTTTCCAAATAAAATTTGATATATTGCCAAAAAAGAAATATCTGTCATGATTATCTCAACTTAATAAAAGAACACAATCGAAACAGTTTTTGAATAAGTTCATTTTATTATTGTTTAGCTAATTAGAAGGTGGTTATTACTGAATTGAGACAGTTATTTAGTTGTCATTTTAGTATATCTAGTCAGTTCTGTTTTAAGACTAAGTGAAACAATCCCTTAAATATCCAGTCACATATTAATTATTTATTAATCATTTATTAATAAGTGATTGTTTCCATAATTAAATAATTACAGAATTTTTAAAGACATGATCATAATGAGCATAAAAAACATTAGCTTTTTTTTTGGTTTTTTTTTTTTACTTTTAATAAAGATGTATGCAAGATATATCCCATGGACTTCAAAAGTCCTTCAATTACATATTGACCCAAATATAAGTAGAAACAGACCTTGAAAAAACACAAATAAAACTTTACAGAATCTGTAACTCAATGTAGGGACTTCATCTGCACAGGCTCCACACAGATGTTATATTTTACCTACTATTTGTGTTTATTGAATGTGCACCTTCTACACAAGCATTTTCTCAAATTTGTACATTAAATATACTGAATGTACAGCTTTGATGAACCTTTAACATGACGGAGAGGAGGAGTCTAAAACTTCTATCCATCAGTGACTAACAGTTAAAAACAGGTTTAGTTTAACTCTCCTGTTTATGTCCTTGACCTTGGATGAAGATCTGGACTTGAACTTGAGCTCCTTCAGTGGCAGCTCACTGCTCCTAAAGTGTGCTATGAGCTAATGCTAATGCTAAGTACTTTAAGTGTGTATGACGGTTGGTAAAAAGCTAATTTCCCTATAAGAACGATGCGAGTTATGACCTACTGTCGGAAATTCGGGACAAACCGTTTACATAACGGAAGCAGCCGAGACAGAGTATGTGTTCCCCCAATGCTGGTTCGGGTATATTTTAATAGGTTCCTAGGAACCTTTGGCAGGCACTTGTTTCCCGTACAACCGTTTGGAGTGGCACCTACATCCGGAAGGAGGAAGCGACGCGGGAAAGGGGGTAGTAAGTTTGGAGTGATTATTTATAAGATAAGTCGTGCTTAGATTAAAAAAAAAATACTCATCTTATTGTGTGCTTCTACAGCTGACATATTGAAGTAGACACGACATACAGTTTGAAGTCGTTTGAATATGTATTTAATTTGATATATATACAGCAACATTCAGCCATAATGGTAACTGTGCTCGCTGAACAAGGCTTTGTTTACATGGCTTTCAGCACTCACGCGCATATTCTATAGGAAATGCCATTCTGCTCATTACTTTAATCATTATAAAAATAGGATGCCGGGATATAAATGCAATTTCTGCCCTGTGTTTTCACGCAGACCAAAATGAGCACATCAGTGTTTAATGCGACGGGAGTTGGACTAAATACGAGAGTTCTGCCAAACGAGAGCGACGACAGCTGTCTGAGCGACAGCGGGGGCAGCGATGAAGAATGTATACCTACAGCAGGTGATGAAAACGGCAGGAATAATGCTGTAGTTTTGTGTAGAGTTACAGCTTTTTGTTAACACATGCCCATATTTTTAGGAGTGTAACCATGAGTATGTTGTGTATATGATAGAAATAAAAAAAATATGTACACTTTTCAATAATGGTCTTTTCCTGCACCAGGTTATCACAACAGCAGTAGTGACGTCACTGACAACAGCAGCGATGAGGACTCAGATGGACATAAGGAGCAAGTTGTACTTCCTAGCAACAGCCTGCTAGCTGCAAGAAAGAAGTCAGCGGCCACTCCAAAAAGAAAAAGAAGAAAGGTGGTGTGGGAGACAGTAAACTCAAGTCAGTATTCTGCAAAACACGTTCCAGCATGGGACGCCGCTCATCCAGAGTGTGAAATAATCAGAACTCCCATTGAATATTTCAGAGACTTTTTTGATGCTGAACTCTTAGATGTTATTGTAGGGTTTAGCAATCTGTATTGCAACCAGCAAAATCCATTCTATGACCTAAAATTGGATAGGAATGAACTGGAGCAGTTCATTGGAACTCTTGTGTACATGAGTATTTTGCGCTTACCTAGATCACGAATGTACTGGTCCAATATGTGTCGTGTACAGCAGGTGGCTGATGTGATGACCCGAGAAAGGTGGAATGAAATAAAAAATTTTCTTCATTTCAGTGACAACACATCACCCAACAACAGTGACAGGCTCTTCAAAATCAGGTCACTTATTGATTTCCTGCTCCCCAAATTTCAGGCTCTGCCTCAAGATCAGATGTTGTCTGTCGATGAACAAGTAGTGCCATTCAAAGGCAGAACAAGTCTTAAACAGTCCATCTCCAAAAAGCTGTACAAGTGGGGATACAAAATCTTTGTGTTGCGTGACTCTAAAGGCCTGGTGCACTCATTTGAAATCTTTACAGGGAAAACTGATCCTGCTCCAGGAGAGCAAGACATTGGGGAAAGCGGGAACATTGTGCTAAAGCTTGCACAAGCTATTGATGGTTCTGTCAATCACCTGCTGTACTTTGACAAATGGTTTTCCTCAATAGATTTGTTTGTTGCTCTTGCAAACAAGGGGATACTAGCACTTGGCTCTTTGCAGCAAAATAGCTTGCAAGGATGTAATTTCAGTACAGATATAGAGATGAAGGAGATGGGAAGAGGGACATTTGAAGAGCAGCAGGCTGTAGTCGACAATGTGGAAATAAGAGCAGTCAAATGGTTCGACAAAAGAGCGGTGATGGTTGCCAGCACTTTTGCCAGTGCCCAGCCTGTTTTCAAAACAGAGAAATGGGATAGAAAGCTGAAAAATACAGTGTGCGTGGAATGTCCAAGTATCGTCGCCTTGTACAATCAATTCATGGGTGGCATTGATGGTCTCGATGCACTCATTGCATACTATCGCATCCACATAAGGACGAGGAAGTACTATCATAGGTTCTTTTTTCACTTTGTGGATATGGTCATTGCCAATAGCTGGCTGTTGTATCGGCGTGATTGCGAGTCAGTGGAGTTTTTGCAGAAGAAGCAGAAGGACTTTCTTACTTTTAGAACATCTATTGCACATGCCCTCTGCATGCAAGGCAAAGATCTGTCAAAGAAGAGGGGGCAGCCTTCATCTGATGTGGAAAGAGAGTATCAAAAGAAGAAACGTCGTGGACCAGCTAAGGCTATTCCCACACCGGAAATCCGCTCTGATGCTGTGGGTCACTGGCCAGTGGTTGACAGTGGGCGGCAACGCTGCAAATTCCCAATCTGCAATAAGCATACGGTGTTCAAATGTGTGAAGTGTGATGTTCACCTTTGCCTCAACAAACACAACAACTGCTTCCGTGCATTTCACGAGTGAGAGTCTTTCGTGCAAAACAAAACGGAGGCAAATATAACAATTTAGGGGAATTAAAGCTCATTTGTTTTGTTTCTGTTGTGTTAGGATTTATTCAAGTTAAAATTTAAAAACTTGAGCTCTGTTTGACACTGTATGACAGAGAGATTTCCTTGCTCCTGTTTCATATACTCGCACGCAATTTCCTCTGGGTTAATAAAGTATTTTTGTTCTGGACCTGCTATTTAGTTCAGTTAGTTGGTGTTTGTTGCTGCCTCTTGAAGAGACTCAGGTAGAGCGTGACAGATCCAATTTGCCAGACGGCACAGCAGATGTTTTGGAGTCAGTGTGTTATGTGTTAACCCCCTTTTTATTTCACAACGGCATTCCCTGTGAGTTTAAAGATAGAAATTAAGACAAGCAGCGTATAAATACGTTTTGAATTAGTCACACATAATACCCACTACGATCCCAAAACCAAGAACATCTTTTGTGCATTTCATGAATGAGAGTCTTTCATGTAAAACAATAAGACCTCTACAACCACTAACTTAAGTCATTAGCACATGAAAAGACAGCCTCCACAGGCCAATCCCCCCACGTTTAGGAGTCCACTTTTGATCACACTACTGAGATACAGGTCATGTGACCAGTAATGTAAGGATTTAAGAGCTATATATCCTATGAACGGAGGTAGAAAATGTATAAAAAGGACATGTAATGTCTTTACATAGCCGCACATTACATATCCTAGATTGCTATTGAGAGTAGGGCTGTAAACGAATGGGTGAAGTCAAGTGAAGGTTAATGTCTGTTCAAAAAAATTAAATTACAGTAATCTACACCAAACCTATACTTTTGGGTAGGTAATTACTCATATTTACAGAAAAATGTGTTGAAATGAAAAACAATTTGTGAAAAAAAAGTTTGAGGAGTTTTATGAGTGAATGTTTGGAAAGTGACAAAGTTTTGTGCTGTCATTCCGAGTTCATTTTATAAACTCTCATTAACTACATTTATTCCAAATACATTGATATTTGGCTATTATTTATGTCCTATTCTAAACACAGTTTAAAATTAGAAAAATGCATGCATCTATGTAAAATATATTTGCATATAATGTTGTTATTATTATTTGTATGTTGTAAATATTGTAAAAATGATATTGGTAATGAAATAAAAAATGTTAAATTTGATATTTGCTTTTGTGGTCCATCTACAATGCTGCCATTTGTCAATTCTTGCTATTTAGGTATGATCAAATATGTTTTTCCTTTAACCAATTATTTGGTTGTAAAATAGAGGGTTTAAGGTATACACTGGATACATCTGAGGATGAAAATGTCAGAGGAACTTCACTTTTGAGAACTTTGTAATTCTTCCAAAAAATAGACAATTTTTTTGTCTATCCATGACGCAGTTGTTTTTGATATTTTTTCATTTAAAAATATTTGAAACTAAACTTTGCCCTTTGAGTATGTTTAAAATGGCATTCTGACCTTTACAATTATGTGTAATATTTGTCTTAAACTTGTCTGGTTCAAAAGTTGTGAATCAAAAAGTAGTGGGCGGTCCATCCGTGACGCCCTTGACCTCGCCCTAATGTGTACTATGGTCATGATATTTATGATTCATTAAGTATTTGATCAATACAACATGTCTGCCTAAAATGTCTTGTTAGTTTCTAAATTTCCCCCAAAACAAAGTGAATTTCTCCCTGTATAGTTCATCTGTGTCTGTATCTGTGGTTTAGTCACAACCCAAAGACGTAAGAGAATATTCCCATTTAAAACGATGGAGTCTAAGAATTATGACTATCATACAGATTATCAAATGTGTTCGATATGGTTTATTAATTAAGTAGCTGACAAATGATCCATTAACTGTGATAATTATAACTGGAATAATTCAGTAAATTAGATACGAACCTATCAAAAAGGAAATGAAATTATCTGTCTGTCTGTCTGTCCGTCCGTCCGTCCGTCCGTCCGTCCGTCCATCCATCCATCCAATAACATTACTGTATTATGTGACACAAATATGACCCCCCCTAAGTTTATTCATCGTTCAACAGTCTTTT
>JAPQRP010000008.1:17651834-17666221 GCA_037367295.1 Apogon hyalosoma | reverse complement strand
AATAACCAAAATCACTTCAGTTCTTACATCAATATCTATGGTATTGTACTGACAAAAACAATGCTTTTAGGCATTCCGTTTTTTCTTTTGTCTGTTTTAGTCATATGATACACACAGAAGTTAGTACTGGATTGCATAACCATTGTTTCTGATGACTTTTGATGGTCTAATAATTTTTTCCGCCGCTGTATATTCTCAGAAATAGCCAAACTAGAAGCAACATTGTGAAAAGTGAACTATTAACCCTGTACTTTTATCATAGGTATCACATGAGAATCCCTTGAGCGAAAAACTCAGTGGAAACCACGGGGCTGTGATGTCACGGAAGGTCCCTCGGCGGCTTCTTACAAATAGATGAGCAGATGAGGAAATGTGACAGAGTGGAAGCGCTGTGTTTGTTAGTGAGCGGCAGAGATGGAACTGAAGCTGCAGCTGATCGTTTTGATGTGTCTCATTCAGGGTGAGTCCTTTACTTTTAACACTTTAAGAAGCAGATGGTGCAGAAATAAGGTGATTTTTTCCTCTGCTTTATAATTGTAAAAGTACAACACAGGTTTTTCTGTGACAGTCTTGGACAGTCTTTTTACAACTATTGTTTTAGATACATTAGATTTCACTGTTGTTGATTTATTCATAGTAGTTTTGTCTTAAATGGATTGGAATTGCGTTCATTTATTGTTTGTTATGCAGCGAGTCCACAAATCACAAGACATATAATCAAGAATATAACAGGAGCGGTGCAGAAAAGAGAAATTGAAATCCAATACAAATATGTGAAGTAAAACTGTATTTCAGACAGATTGCACAGTCGTACATGTCTGAGGTAAAATTATTTCATCCACTTTCTCCCACATAGTTTAGATTTAGTTAAGATGTACCCCAAGGTTCATATGATTTAACACTTAATATTAGTGTTTATTTTATTAAGTGCATTTGTTCAAAGTAAATGTGAAAAATATGCAAAATATGAAATTGCAATATATCCCAGTGAAATCCAGCTTTTGACACATATAATATCACAAATTCTTATTGTCTTCTGTGTTTACATGGCGTGGAAATGTGTCTTTGGCAGTCTAGCAAGAAGGAAAACCCATGCATTTAATTTTGTAACTTTGTGTATATTAATGTTCTTTATTTTCATTTCTTTATGCATTTACTTTCTCCTCTTTGTAAACCTTGATTGATGAGATGTGGGGTTGGGATTGGGGTCACTGTAGCTCTATGTTCACTTTGTATTTATGTACTGTGACTCTAATATTCCAAATTCAAACAAACATACGTTAAAGAAGAAGGAAAACCTGAAATATACAAAAAATATACAGAGTTACATAAAATGTATCTTAAACAGCAGCAGCACTCATGGGTTATGGGCTAAAATAAAGATAATATATGTCATATTGTTGCATTATGAATGAAACACCACCAAATGTGTAGTTTGAAGTCAGTACTAGATTCATCATCCTCTAAAGTTAATTATGATTGTTATATTTATAGATAAGTGAGAAAAAAAACTATGAAAGAAATTAATGTATGTTATTGTGGGTTGACCAGGTTAAATAAACAGTAAAATAAATGTCAATCCACATGTGAGAGAGGACACTTGTATGATACGGACCCAAAAAATTACCTCATCATTTCTATGTTTTTGTTTAGTGGAAATGAAATGAAAAAATAGCATTTCCCATTAACATTTTGACTCATATCACAATCTCAGTCTCAATCGATATCTGACGGAATAATCTTCATTCACGTTCTTGCTTTATACAGTCGTCATTTAAAGACCTTGAACAGCTTTTGACTTGACTTCCACATGAATATGTTTCTACATTTAACCTTTTCTAGGTGATGCATTACTATTTATTTTGATATAATCATTGTATTTTGCATTTTTCAGTGAAAAGCAGGTACTTTGACTTGTTTGATTTGCTAATTTTATTGATTTGAAGTGCTCTTGTTCTTACCTGCTTTTACTTTTTAATATTTTCTATACGTTTTTGTCTTATTTTATCGCTGTACAGCTGTGGTAACCTTTTTAGTTGTTATTGCCACATTTTGCGTCTCATTCCTTTGTGACTCATGCTCTGTCTGTGTTTCTCGTGTTATTTTTACTATTTTCAAATGCAATTTTCTCTACATGTCACCTTTCCTTAGTAAATTATCACCATTTATCATAACATCATCCTCTGTATTATGCATTTCTTTCTGTGAAAATTAGATATTTTCCTACATTTTATTTCCTGAACATGTAAATGTTCATGAAATTTAAAGGTTATTACATAACAGAACTAGCAAACCCGAGTAAAAGTTGACTTTTTCAGCAAAATATATCATTAACTGAACAGAAAAACACGCATCTACAACCACTGCCATTAACCAAAGTCTATTGGTTTTAATGGTGAATCAATGGTGCAGAAGCTGACAGTGTTTCCATGTTCACTGAACGTTTAAATAGGTCATATCTGATGACTATGAAAAGCTGAGAAACTGCATTTTACCTGAATTATTTGCATGTATTAATAGGGTTAATGGTTCAGAACTTAGTCAAATTTTATAGGGTAGATACTTTTTTAAATTTCTTTTAGGGTTAAACAACTTTCACATTACACATCCTACAGAAGGAAATGTTTGCTTTGAAGATTTAACATTATTTCTGTGACTAAGTCTTGTTGCCTACAGTTGAAGTAAATGTGTTTTCATACAGTTATTCCAAAGTTCACGTACAGTGACTCTCCGCCCACACGTGTGAAAACCGTGAGTGTTGATGACATCTGAAGCCCACTGCCCTCTCTGTGGCTGCCAGTTTGCCCCCACATTGTTTTCCAAACAGCTCATAATTCTCCCCCCATAGGAAAAAATAGCAGCCAAAGCCCCCGTGTCCTACCCACAGTTGAGCTACACTTTTCTCTTACACTCAACCCTTGCTTTCTCTTTCACACTGACCACATAGTTTCCTGTTGGAGCAGCATTAGAGGTGTAACGGGGGGGCTGTGTCAGTTGTTGCTGCAGTGCGATGGAGAGTTGTGCTTTTTTTTTTTTCCTCTATCACCTCCTCCACATGAGTCAACACTATGAGAAACAGTTCGGACACTTTCAGTGTGAGGAAGGGAGGCCTTTTAATTCCAGCAGATGGTTCCTCACACGTTTGTGAAGTCGCCATGTGGTATTTAAGATGTGTCAGCCTTCTAAAGACGTGTCAGAGCGCATGAAATAGCAGTTTATTTTTTATTCTTTGCAGCTTCACTGGCAGTGTGGAAGCATGTGACTGTGATGAAAGGGCAGACGCTGTACTTGAGCTGCCCTCTTAAAGGCTCCCTCCAGGACCCCGTAGAATGGAAGAACCCTGATGGTAATATTATGTTCTTCAACACAGTTCAAGGTGATAATGACAAAATGGCAGCAGCAGTCCATTTCCAGTTCTGAGTCACGGATGTTAAGCACTTGTTATCTGTTTATCATTTGCAGGTGTGGGGGACAAACGCTACAGCATCATCAAACTGTCTGAGTCTGAGTTCAGCATCAGTGTTTCCAGTGTTACCTTCACCGACGGAGGCGACTACGTATGCACCCATTTCCATCCTCAAGCAGAACACAAAATAGTGAAGGTGACAGTGTTAGGTGAGTACAGCATGATACAAAGATACCACTTCAGCTCCATACTCTGTCACTTATTATGACTATAGTATTGCATTTCATTATAATATATTAACAATCATCCTGGTGGTGGTTCTTTTAAAGATCGCCCCAAGATGGAAGTTGCAAAGCATGGTGGGAAGTTCGTAATAAAATGCACTGCTGAGGCAAACCACCACGCTCCACAGTTGTCCTGGATGCTGAATAACGGGCCGGAGTTTCACGGTAAGATAGGCTGTAAATTAAAATGTTGACTCAAAATTAACTCAGTGCGAGATAAATGTATTTATTGCGTTATCAATAAATGATAGTGTGGTTAAAAAGAGCCAGAAGATAACAGAAATTTAATCCATAAAGACTTAGAGCTGTTCGTGTCCCAGGTTTCAAATGAATTTTTCTCTACGTTTAACCTTTCCGAAGTGATTTATCACCATTTACTGCAATATTATCTACTGTGTTTAGCATTTTTCAGTAAATTTCAGGTTTTTTCCTGTTCGTAATTTACTGATCATGTAGATATTCATAGATTAAATGCGAAGATTATTATATCAGAACAGAGAAAACTGAAAAAAGTGACTCTTTCATGAAATGTATCGCCACTGAAGATAAAAGTCTACAACCACCGCAGTTTTTCTAACTATATGGGTTTTAATATTAAATAAATATTACAAATTTGAATGTAAGCAATGTCGATGTTCATAGAGGCTCAGAATAAATATAAAGATTATTACATCAGACAGAAAAATGAAGCAAAAGTGACTTTTTCAGCAAAATATATCATTAACTGAACATAAAAATCAGCATCTACAACTATTATCATTTGTCATATTACATGGGTTTTTATTAACTCATAAAGGCCCAGACATCCACAGGTGACTAAAATCATCTACTGATCTAAAGTGTTTACCTGTTGATCCATTAATCCTATCAATACGTGTAAGTAATTGGTGTAAAATGCAGTTTATCATCATTTCATGGTCACCAGATATGACCCATTTGGACGTTTAGAGGAAACACCATCATCTTCTACAACACTGATTCACCAGTAAAACCCATGAAGTTGGATCAGTGACAGTGGATGGAGACACTTATTTATGTTCAGTTAATGATAGATTTGACTGAAATAGTCCCTTTTTCTTCAGTTTTCTCTGTTTTTTTATATATTAACTCTCAACTTTAATCTGAGCTTTTATGAACATCTATATGATCAGTGAATTAAATATAGGAAAATACCTGACTTTCACATAAAAATACAAAATGCACAGCATAATATTAGAAAAAAAATGTGATGCATCAATTAAGATAATGTTAAAAATAGAGGGAAAATTCATTTGAGAACTGCCACAGAATCAGCTCTGGGTCTTTATTGGTTAATGAATAAATGTTGCAGAAAGTAATTGTGTTTCCACATTCACTAAGGAGCCTCTGAACATCCAAATGGGCTATATGTGATGTTGCTGAAAAGCTGAGAAACTGCATTTTCCATGAATTATTTACTTGTATTCATAGGTTTAGTTATTTACCAGTTATTTAACATTTTAGATCAGTAGAAGCTTTTGCTCATCAGGTGCTACCTTAGGCTGAAAAGTTGATGGGTTGACTATGTTACCCTTGTGCTGTGAGGCCACATATGGGTTATTTTCAACATAGTTCCCTTTGAGGTGCATACACGTCTTCCACCGGTGCTGCAGTGCTTGAAAGTCTTTCATACAGAATCTTTCATGTTGAAGAGTGAAAAACACCTCAGTAGCAGATATGAATCTCATCACTGCAGTTTTTCATCTCAGTCAAATATTTCTAAAGAGTACATCATGTACTGAAGTCTATATGATTTCCTCGGGGGCTAAATCTTGAGAAACACTAAACCAGCGATGTTTGAAGTCATATATTAGCCCATAAATACAACTGTTCTTGAAAACAAAAACTGAAATGGGTCATCTCAAACCCCGATCATCTTCGTGGGTGAGACAGTGAAAGTTTGAAGCCCATTCATTACAAGACGCAAATCATTTTTACTGCCCTTTTAGCATCAGTGTGTAATGTGAACTTGAATATCTGAACAAATATTCTTTAAACCACAACTTTGTCTTATGTATGTCGTTGAAACATACGGGTTAATTTGCTGTCTTGTTTTCTTGCTGTCATCGGTGGCATAAACAGAATGAATGTTTGAGCGTTTCATGCTAAATTCACTGTTATAAATACCATTAACAATATGTACAAAAATCAAAAACATGCTGAAAGTTTTTTGCTTTCAATGCAACTTCTAGCGATCCAAAAATGTCCTGAAATATACTGTATATTTCCCATTACACTGCAAAAATCAATATCTTACCAAGTAGAGTAGCTTTTCAGTGAGTTATAAGAACTTATTTTTATACAGTAGATCTGGAAAATCTTATTTCAACAAATCTTACCAAGATAATTTTCACTTGTTCCTTGAATTAAGCAAAAAAAAAAATCTTGAATTAAGCAAAAAATCTGCCAATGGAACAAGTGAAAATTATCTTGTAAGATTTCTTGAAATAAGATTTTCCAGATCTATTGTCTAAAAATCAGTTCTTATATTTCACTGAAAAGTTCCTCTTTAGGTGATTCTGTCTTATTTTAAGTGTGATGAGATATTTTGACTAGAAATGAGAAAAATACACTTGGGAAGATTTAGATTTTTGGAGTGTATCCAGGAGTTTTTGTGTGTCAAATGTACCTGAAGCCGGGGGTTCATAGCAAACGCCCATTTGTCAGTTCATCTGAACGCTAACCACAAAGATAACTTCCACCTTAATAATTATATGTGTCATAGTTACGATAAACTTTGCCCACCTTTCTTTAGTTGGTGGGTGGGCAGATCAGGCCTCCTTAGAGCTTTATATACACATATTTGTCATGCCCCTACATTAGTGGTTTTACTTTCCTTCACGTAATTCTAACTTGTTTCTTGTGACGGCTTTTTGGTTAATTAACCCTGGATATTAATTCAATGTCTCCTGTTCCACAGGTCACGCCCAAATCACACGTGGAGATAAAACATTTGTGTCCACAGAGGTGTTATATGTGCACTCGGTTAAAACCAGAGTCACTTTGAAATGCATTGCTCGCCATTCAGCTCTACATTCAAAACATCTGATGAACTTTGTCAGAATTGGGGAAAAAAGTAAGTACACATATCTGCAGTATTTCAGTGTTGAACTAACTGACAAAACTGATTTACATGGAGCGTTTTATTAACTCAGACCTGTTTACTTCACGTACTTCTGCTTATTTGTCATTTTTGAGGAACAGGGAGAGCGTAGCTGTGTCGTCACAAAACAGGGAAAGCACTGGAGAGAGTTTTTTTTCTCATTTGTCTCTCCATGACAGTGTTAGTGGCCTGTGAAACTTGGCCAAAATAAACGTTTCCTCTTTCTATGTGCTGTAAATAATCTGGTTTCCTGAAATAACAGTTGTGTGATTTGCAGATTCGTAAATGTCAGCATGAGTTTTCACTCTTATTTCCCATGAATTTGACATCATTTCTTGGCATTAATAATGTAAACCCCCCTATTTTTCACAGCACTGGTGCCCCACCGCATAACCACGACCAGCTCGCCCACGGCTCAAACTCAAGGGTCAACGGAGGTGACGATAACGACGACACAGGGCAAGACCACACTGCAGATCACAACTGTGGGCGTGAATGGGCACACAACTGCTACACATGTCAGCACAGGTGAGTAAAATGCATGTGATATTCAGAGCACTAAGAATTAAAAAACACTCCCCACCCCCCAATAGTAGGCTGAAATAAGTGAGTGGTTTTTTTCTGGCTGGTTAAATGTCAGGTCAGGTCAGATGGAGAATTATGCTCTTTCTCTAACACTTGACATTATAAAAAAAAAAAAAAAAAAAAAAAAAAGAGAAAACTTGATTACACAAATAATCAGGCTTATCAGATGCATGACCTAAATACAATACAGTAATGATGAAACCACAAACTGGTTCTCACTATAGATATTGGAACGCTACCACTAGCCTTTATGTTTCCTGTGACGGAAGTCTGTGCATCTGGTGTGAACTATTTTAAAAGATGTGAATGTTTCTGATAGGAGAACAGTGAGACTCTGCAAATAAAGGCACAGAAAATGCAAGCAAATATTATTTCAGCTTTTGTTTTAGTATGAAAATAATGAATAAGAATTTACTTAACCTTAAATATACAGTATATGTTCAGATGTTAAAGGCTCATTTAAACTACTTTCCATTGCCTTAAATACATATGTAACTGATACACATGATAGTAGCATCTTAAATATATTTTTATTATTAGAATTGATTGTTCCTCTTGTATTTTTTTTTTTATTAATTAACCATTTTATGGAATTTCACACAAAATTATCCCTGTTAAGGTGATATTAAATTGAATTTCTGGTCTGCTGTGTATTTCTAAAACTGTGCTTCCTTCACAGTTTTTGCATTTTATTACATTCATCTCTGTTTCCTTACTTTTGTAGATGACTCAAGTACATCTGTGTCACCAGTCTCAATTAGCACCCAGAATCACACCGACAACAATGAAACCAGCACAACAGGTTAGTATTGTTACACAGGATGTAATATTGTATGACTAAAGGCTAAACCCTCTTTTAAACTAATGCCTCTTTAGTGCCATCTACTGGTGGTTTTGAAATACTACAACTCAGGTTTTACTTCCAGAAAACAGATGGTTTGTTCTGCGGCCTCTTTGACATCATCATTTGTATCCAACTTTATAGGCTGGACATCTGTTTCCATGACAACACAGGAGATCATCTCACTTAACAGCACAGAGGGAAACAATACAGGTACATTTACACTGTCAGCACAACCCATTCATTTCCTTTATTGAAAAATATTTGTGTTGTGTAATTGGTTGTAAGCGTTTATTCTGTCTGTTGCCAGGGAGCCGCAATTATCTGGACATGTATGGCAGAAGTAAAGGAAATTCATCGCTACTGGTTTTCCTTGTGACATGCCTCATCTTCGGCCTTTTAGTGGTTGTCATTTTTATTGGGATCAAGCTTAGGAGAGCACACATTGCATGGAAGAAAGGTGAGCACAATATGTCTCCATTTCCTGCTTGGCATCTATGGAAACCAACATCAGTTTATAATTTAAAGAGAACTTTGGTCAGAGCCATAAATCTCTGAAGTGAATGTGAGTTTCAGTTTCATCTGTGTCCAGAAATGGACGTTTCATTAAAGTAAAGTATATCAATCAACTGATAGACACATAGAAACGTGGCTGTACTGTGTGTGCTCTCATGTGAACACAAATCTCCATATATTTTTCACTTGTATCTTAAGAAACATTTGACAGTTTTTATTGTTACAGAGAACGATGACTCAGATCCGTCAGAGGAGAGCAGTAAATCAAAGTCAAGCCAGGAAGAGAGAAACGCCCAGGCTCAACGGAGACGAGGTATGTGCTTGGTATTTGAAAACAAAAAAAAAACTAACCCGTACCCTAACCTCCTCATAGAAGGAAATGTAGAATTCCTACATTATCATACCACAAGAAAACAAAGAAATAGAAATATTTAACAAGAGAAAAGCTCCAATGGATCTTCAGGATTTTGTGAAGAAGCAGTTTGAGACATAAATTAAAGCACCCTGTGTTATATTTTTAGTCTTATATGTAACTTCTAGCTTTAAGTAATGTATTAAACTCAATAAGACGTGACTGCTGGTTAAGTGTCTTTGAACTGTCAGCTATTTTCTGCTTGGAAACCAGGGTGTGAAAGTGTCTTGTACATATACATATCCAGGGAATTCATTCATTGGTTTAACTGGGTTTTTTTTGCTGGAAAATGAACAAATTTGGCACAAAGGGCTTTAAAATCTCTACAATACTACCTCAGATCCTGCTTTAGAAGGTGTAGTACGTATTGTCACACAGCCGTCTTCTTACACAAACTGTACTTGTGTGCAAGAAGGAAACATTTTAAGCCAGTGAGTCACTCATTGTGAAATCCTCTCTCCTCAGGGCTCTTCAACACCGCGTTCACACAATATGTCGTTGAGGAACCAACAGTGATAACTTCAGTGACAAACACAGCTGCGATGACAACAACAGAGGTTACAAATACTGAACCACCCTCTCATCCCCCTAGGCCAGCACAAACTCTGGCCAAGTCTACAGTAAAGGAAACAGAACTGTAACTACAACTGCTGGTTTTACTGTTATAAAAAAAAGACTGTTTACATGTAAAGGGGTGGAAACTGTAGTGCTATTTTATTCTGTAAATACTGTACAAAGTGAATGTTCAATAGAAATATAATAAATTATGTTTTGGAATATTTTGAATCAAAGTGGCATTTATTTTATTTTTTTCTGTTGTTCTGTCTTAAAATACTATGTTCCTGTTTTATCAACTGTAGCACCGCTGTCATGTGGTTGTACAAGTTGCAAGATGCAGTCTACTTAATTTTGAGAGCTTGTATAACCTGTCTTCAACTCTGTCAACAAAAAGATAAACGAACAAGACAGGAATGACAACTGTAAAGTACCACACTATAGATTTACATTTGGACAATCAACTACTTCTGCAAAGGGTTGACAACACTCGGATACAATTGAAATATTTAAGACTTAACTCTGAGAGCTTGCTGAAAGCTAAAAGAAAACCATGGCTGCCGATGTTTTTAAGAAATTCTACTGTTTATTATAGTACTTCTATATCTGCTTTCAAGTGGATTTATGAGAATAAATTGAACTGTGCACGTAAAAGCTCAAATTGTACAGCAAATCAATGTCATGCTCTGCAATGAAACTCTTAAACTGCATCATACCTGTCAAATACTAGCGTTGATCACTGAGATGCATCATAAATTACAATGCCTGTACTCATCAGGTTGAATGGTCCACTCTGTCCTGTAAACTAAAATACTAGAATGTTCTTATCTAAAACCATATTTTAAAGTATCTATCATATCTTGAAACCTGTATCCATCTAATCTACATAGGTCCCAAAATGTGGATGTTTAATCATGGTGCTCCTTTAGCAAAATACCAGAAACTTAAAGATTCAGTTGTGTCAGGTGCATTGAAAGAGGTTTTAGATGATGTGGTGTCAGAGATATTTGGTTAAAGGTTTTTCTGTTTTGTGTAATTGGCATGAAAATGCACAATATATTTTCACCGATTAGATTTTGATATTCTATGATTCTATAATTTCTTTTTATTGTCATGTTGTGTGTGTTTTGAATAGCTGCAACCCTGTTCTAGTTATTTCCTTTTTGGAAATGGTTAAATATGTTACCCCCTCTGCAAGGAAAGCCCTGCAGAACAATTTAAATCTATCTGAACTTGATACTATAGGTGAATTTAAAGCTATTTTAAGGGAGCGTGAACTCAATGAGCTTGGTCAATGTAATTGTTTTTAAACTTGCACAAATTATTGTTTTGTAACTATCCATTGTAAGTATTTGTAATGTGTTGATTATGTCTTGTCTTGTGTGTTATGCTGCTTTTCTTGACCAGGTCACTCTTGGAAAAGAGATTTGCAATCTCAGTGAAGCTTTCTACCTGGTTAAATAAAGGATTTATATAAATAAGATAAAAAACAACTAACCACATGGTAAAGGCCACTTAACCAAGGTGAGGAATTAAAAGATTTCTTTATTTTATCTACAACAACAGCTGTATTAATTGGGCTTGGAAGGGTTACTATAAATAAAATGGATTATTAAATCTGTTTAAATCATTAAAAAGTGACAAAAGATGCATAAAACTGTCTATATGGTTAATAAAGAAGTTGGCTGTACTTAAATTAATGGAAATTAAAATAAATGTTTTTTTCCTCAGCAAGTGAACATTCAAATTTAGACCATATAATATTGAAAATGACAATGGAAACAATTTATTTTCAAACACAAAATATGGAAAGGTCATGTAAAAAAGCTCATTCATTTCTGTTCAAAGGTCACAGGGGAAGTAAGAATTCTAGCAACTACTGCTAGTTTTTATGTTGACCTTGCGAGGACACTTTACAATAATGTTAGAATAAACTGCTAAGTCGATAAAACACGTTTCGTACAGAAATCCTTCGCTTGTCAACATCTACATCCGTGTTTAATTATCTGCCATGCGGTCTTTCGTAGCGATTATGAAACGCGGAGATAAAGAGGCAGGAAGTCGTCACGACCTCTACAACGTCACCAATACCAAGAGGTCTCATTGGTCAATTCTCGTAGAGCCGCAAAATCCCGCGCCTCTGATTGGCTGCTTTGCCGGTGATATAAAAGCATCAGTTGACTGACTGTCTTCCTTTCCCTTCTCATACCGGCAAGGACAGGTCACCGTCCCCGCTGTCCAGCTAAAAACACCGCATCCCCAAAAGGCACCTTCACTTCCAACAGTCGGTAAGCTACTCTGGATGTAGACACAGAAGTTCGTCTTTCAGTGAATTCTCTAATGTGGATGTTTTTTTTTTCTATTTTAGTAGCAATGGCCGCGTTGCCTTCGTGTGGCGAGGTGACTGAACATTTTGTGTTATTACAGATAAATGTGTCGGTCTTACTTCCCACCTGCTATTTATGTTGAGTGTCGGCGTTATTTGAGACTAGAATTAAATCCGTGAATGGATTGCCGTTAGTGCTTGAAGACCTATAGAGTGGCGGTGGGGGGTGGGGGCTCCTCCGAGGCTCAGAATGTTCTCGAACAATCAGTCAAGTGAGCCGCAGCGCGTCCATCTTTAGCCGCCGCTGTCCTCTTCCGGTCAACATTTTCCACTGTAAAAGCATTTAAAAGCTGTTTAAAATGTAGATACCAGAAAACGACGTTCTTAAATAAAAAGTTACACTTTACGGTTTAATTCGCGATATCGTAATTCCCATTTTGTTAGAGTGTAGTCTGTGTCTTTTGTTTGCTTATTTCCGGTCTGGCCCTCGCGGTGGTGGTGGAAAACTTGACTCGGTAGTGTACATGACTCTGGGAAAGCCGAATTGTTGCATCACTTCGAATTAAACTGCTCTTTTAACCGTGCATTTAAACGTACCGGCTTGACTGAAAACAGAAGTGTCGTTTGACGGCCTCAGAAACGCACATTATGCGCTTGACAGCCGGAATGGAACGAGGTGTTCTGCGCATGCGCTGGAGCTATGCGTCAAATCCGGGCCTGCAAGGCGAGCACCGTGGTCACATCCCATCTGCACAAAAAGTAGAGTGGACAAAATGCATTATGCACAAATTGTCAGCGTTGTTTGTTGTAGTATCAGTTAAACTCTAAATTGCTGACACGTTGAAATCGATAGTGAGCTATTGATTTCAGCTCCCATGCATGTAGACTGGGATTTGGACAAGTCAAATTAAATGGTTTACTTGAGCTAGTTGTTTGACAAGATTTTTGCTTGCCTTGGGTGCTGTAAAGAATTTTTATTTGAATTTACACAGTATTGAACATCTTAAAGACCTGCATCACAACAGATGAGAATGATTTTAAGTAATACACCAAATGTACCCATTCCGTTCATAAAAATGTTTTGTCAGATGCTACTTAGTGTTGTCATAAAATGTTCCATAACATACTAACTTTAATTCTTTCTCTTAGACATGTCAAAGGGACCAGCAGTTGGCATTGATCTGGGGACCACCTACTCCTGTGTGGGTGTCTTTCAGCATGGCAAAGTTGAAATCATTGCCAATGACCAGGGCAACAGAACCACACCCAGCTATGTGGCCTTCACAGACAGCGAGAGGCTCATCGGAGATGCAGCCAAGAATCAGGTTGCCATGAACCCCACCAACACAGTTTTTGGTAAGAATGGGTTTATCAAGGTTTAAAAATGGAAAAGTAATTTTGGCAATAATTGCTTCAGTAGTTTAGATTTTCTAATTGTATTGTAAAATGTCAGAAAAGCTCTGAAAATTAGAGATCACTTCAAACTGTCTCACTTAAAAAGATTTTCACTGTGATGATGTTTTTTCCAGCCATTCGTAGTTTCCACCAGAGGTTGAAAAACCAAAGATGGCTAAAAACTTCCTTGGATGTCTGAGTGAATGTTTAGTCAAAGCTCTTTATGACAGTTTATTATGTTTATTAAAAGAATTACCTTTTTTTTTTCCAGATGCCAAACGTCTGATTGGCCGCAGGTTTGATGACTCAGTCGTACAGTCAGACATGAAGCACTGGCCTTTCATGGTCACAAATGACAACACCCGGCCCAAGGTTCAAGTTGAATACAAGGGTGAGATGAAGACCTTCTACCCAGAGGAGATCTCTTCCATGGTGCTGACAAAGATGAAGGAGATTGCCGAAGCCTACCTCGGAAAAGTAAGATTGTTAATGGCTTTTTACTTTATAAGCATGGTGCCTTTAAAGTATACTAACTTTGGCTTCTCTTTTAGACTGTCAACAATGCTGTAATTACTGTGCCCGCCTACTTCAATGACTCCCAGCGCCAGGCCACCAAGGATGCTGGCACCATTTCAGGCCTCAATGTTCTGCGTATTATTAATGAGCCAACCGCTGCTGCAATCGCTTATGGGTTGGACAAGAAGGTAAATGAGTCAGGAAGCTGTATAATTCCCACTTAAGATTTCATAATCTGACAAACTGAGGTGCTGATCACTCAAAGATGACTTGTTTGTAAATGTTTGCTGTAATTTCAGGTTGGATCGGAGAGGAACGTTCTCATCTTCGATCTTGGTGGCGGCACCTTTGATGTGTCCATCTTGACCATTGAAGATGGCATCTTTGAGGTCAAGTCCACCGCTGGGGACACTCATCTGGGTGGGGAAGA
>JAPQRP010000008.1:17634795-17646606 GCA_037367295.1 Apogon hyalosoma | reverse complement strand
AAGAAATATTTCCTTGGCATTGGAGAAATTAGATTATTCAAGCATGGAACACTACCCCAACTACAGAACAATTTGCAGTGTTAGTTTCTGGCTGCACAATATCCTTTGTATGTAGGATATGTATATTATGGCCTTTGGTAACAAAAATCTGGTCCGGTAGGACAAGTTATTGATGCATATATGGCCTCTAAAACATTGCTTGAGCTGTATAAATAATTCTGACATATTTTTGTATGATGTGACTAACTTATGGGCAGATTTTGCGTTCTCATGAAGCCTCTTAAATTTAACAGACAGTATTTGCTGGTTAATGTCACTTAATGAAGTGCAGTTTCAAAGGGAAGCTTTTACAAGGCTAATTGACAAAACTAACGCTATGTATGTACATTACTATATTTGTTTTGTAAGTCTTTTTGTTGTTGTTGCTGACAGAAGTGTTTGCTTTTGCATGATCACTCTGATTCAGTTTTCTTCTCTTCTTTTCAGACTAATCAGATAAAGCAGACTTAGTACTTTACCAACATGCAGAAAGAGTATGAAAAAATGGGCAGAGTCTTGAAAAATGAGCAGGATTTTTCATACACAGTCGGTAAGTCAAACTACTGGGACTCTGTAGAATCTGACACTGAGAGTTTAGCCCAGGAGAGAGCCTACCAACAGGAGCTGCAGATGCGGATCAGCCAGCATGACAGAACTGAATCAGTGCGTTTCAAAAATAAGGATGCTGACAGCTTACAGCAAGAGGAAGAGGAGGATGAAGATTCAGATGACAATGAGGCTCAAGATCTTCAGGTTTATGACAGCCTGGAGGTAGCAGCTCAACCACAAGTCAAGACAAACCTTCCCCTGTTACAGACAAAATATACGGATACTCAAACAAATGGACAGAGCCATAGGTAAGTTAATCAGAATTGGCACCAACGTGAACTAATTGGATTGAATTAAATGGTGTTGTTCATCAGGCTCAAGAAGCTGAAGAAGTGTGGCAAAGAGTCATTTGGTACTCGAGTAATTCTGGGTTGGAATTGTGGAGTTTGGCCAGTAGATGGCAGCAATTGATGACAATAATGAAAGAAACTCCACACAGATCACCCAGGGTATACTATATTGTGTTGGTAAATTAGTGTTCAAATAATGTGAGACCAAGATATCAAAAATGTTGGATGGGAAAAAAAAACCAAACGCATTTATCAGATTATGTAGCTGTGTAGCCTTGTGTGACACAGTGATTTAATAACGCATGTCATTATGTGAGGTCTTTACCTGGCCTTGTTCTAACTATTGAACAAACTGTCATTGCCACTGTCAGTGACAAATTAAAATTAAGCAGATAATAGCGCTGCCTAGGTGGAATGTAACAGGGAGAGCAGCAGCAGCAATCAAACCTTTTTACTTTTAACAGCATTAGAAAATAAAAGATAAATAGTATCCATTCATCCTTAACAATGAGCAGTGTCAGTTATTTAATGAAATGTGGGCAGTGACAGCATATTATAGTGAGAATGCAGGTTCTTTCAGCTTTCATGTAAGCGAAATTAGATTTTTGTTTTGCCTGGGTGGATCACAATAAGTGCTCTCTCATGATCATTCTCCTTTGAGGGGCAGAGGTAGGTATCTATGGTGAGGACAACACCACATTTGTTTTGGCACTCCTGTCGACTCATGCTGTTGTTTGCTCTTCGCTTTCCTTCAGGCACTGCCTGATAGTCATTTCCCTCCAAAATAGAAAAGGGGCATTTTCCATTTTCCCGTCATTAACCTGTGCGGATTGATGCCCACCAAGTGTGGGTCCGCTTCCAAAGCGCATTGTTTCAGAGGAAAATGACCATGACATATTCTCACAAAAGGCTCCATTTCATAAAGCTGTGGCAGTGGACACAGTCCTATTCCCATCGTCATGTTCTCATAGTCCTCTCTACTGCCTCCTCAAAGCGGGTAAGCCTTTTCACACAATGGGTGCCATTGCATAGTTTACAAACCCAATGGGCATTCTTCATTCAAGTGAAAGATTCCTATTTAGGCTGCTCCATTCATCCCTCTGCTCTATATTTTGCAGCTATCCAAGTCAAAATATTGCTAAAAGATATTTGAGTATTACCGTATGAGTAGTTTTTTTCATTTTCCTATTCACGGTTTGCCACAATATCACACTGGCTTTTGTATTTAGGTGTCTGTGTCTTGGAGAAATAATAGGCTGCAGTGTATTGGCAGTGTTAGTTGCATCACGCCCAGCTGCATGTTGTCTGCAATGCATTCTACAACTTGTTTGAATCCGAGTCATTAGTGAGACATCCCTTACCCTTTTGGCCTCATAGAAGTGAAGGGCCCTACACCTAGGCAACCCTCCCCCCAACACACCACATCACGGCGGGAGAATTAGGCTCCCCTCGTCCTCCTGTGTAAGCACAACAAAGAGGCTCTCTGCTATTTATTTAATGAGATCTTTTCATCACCATCAGAAAGAGCATTTTAGCCTGCAATTTTCAAGCCATTTCATAAGCTGAAAATTGCCGTTTGTGAACCATTCCCCCACTAGTAGCTCTCAAATACACTCTCATTAGTGAGCCTAGAGGTGAAAATACGAAAATTATCTGTAAATACAGGCTTATAATCCCCCTCATCTGTTTCAATTTTGGAAGTCTCTGATAGGGCCTTGCTCTCTTTGTTTAAGGACATCATCGCTCTAATAATGGTGTAATGCCTCTTGCTCTGCTGACCTCTCAGTACTTTGTGTTCAGATTTCTGTAAAGTTTCCTTTATATATGGAAATGAACCAATAATTACCTATTATTTTACTAATAATATAATTAAGATCATGTAGGGATTTGGTCTTTATTTCATATCTGCGGTTTGCCCAATTAAATAGCTGTAAATATCAGTATTGTGGTGAGTTGAATGATCTTAATTGCTGTTGTCTGTGTATAACATTGCAGCCAGGTGCTGTCTGACGATGTCTACTCAGATCTACGCTATGATCCCAACTGGAGGACCAACCTGAGAGGAGCTGCCTGTTTCAATGAGAGTCCACACACCTCCATTGATGAAAATTACTTTGACCTTAACGATAAATCCCGTCAGTCACATGAGGAGAGAGAGGACGTCATCATGAAGGACGGGTACAGGTTAATTGTCGACACAAGTCCAACAGTTGTGGTAACCCCCCAAGGGAATGAGTCTGACCAGCCGTACTGTCTGCATCCACAAGACGGACAGACGAGCTCAGTAACTTCATCCCGCCCTCACAGCCAGGCTTTACAACTTAGACCGCCACAAGTAATACATCCAGGTCCACCGGGGATTGAAAATAAAACTGACAGCGTTTCACAGAGAAGAGCGAAAGTGAACCATGAGATAAGCAATGATGATATTGGTGAAAACAATACCAGTTCTGCTGAGATGGCAGAAAAACACTCAGAGGATATAGGTGCTATGCGCGCTCAAGAAATGAGAACTATTCAAGGAGGATCTACGCAGATGACGAGCGTGTCCAAAATGAGCAGCCCAAAGGATCTCCTGAACAGAAAGCAAGAAAGACCGACAGAGGATATTGTGGAACGCAACAAATTAACCCTGGGCCGCAACACGTCCAAATGTGGCTCCTACGCTCGGGTGCATGCGCTGAAGCAGGAGGTGTCTCATGACTCAAACAAGGTGTGTATTCCCACCTGTCAGCATCCGTTTGAGATTAAAATGATTGCATGAGGGTCTCATCTGAAAGGCCTGCTCCTGGAACAGGTTGCAGTTACAAAATCAGACACCAGGAGCTGCACTAGTATTGATAATGTCTATTGAGAAACTGCTACTTTGTGTCTGGGATTGGCAGTGCAAGGTAAAATCCACAGTGACGTCGGTTTGAAAGACTGCTGGAACTATTGTTTTTACACAGTTTATAGGTTGAGGTTATGATTTCTTTTATTTTTTTGTATTTGCTATGACCCTAAGATGACACTCCCAGTTGAATCCATTCAACTTTATTAGTGAACTTCTATTATAGCTGTTATACTTTGTCAGCTGATAGCCTGTGTAAAGTATTGTAGGAACTGTGGCCACATTATACTAATGATGATGACAGTGTTATAACTATTTGTATGCGTTTTGGTGTTTTAAATGTAGAGGTTGGTTGTTAGTGAACTGCACATGGCACTGTTGAGTTTTATGTCTTTGATGCCCAGTCTCAGCATATTGTTGCTTGAAGGCTTAGTTTAATGTTGGAAACCCGATAAATTGGCGCTAGCTTGAATGCAGTCTTGCTCAAACAAAATATAAGCCAAGATTCTTCCGTTTTTCTTCTTTTTTTTTTTTTTTCTTTCCGTAATTTGCCAAGCTTATGCTCATTTAAGCAGTTTTTATCTGCATTTTATTGTCATCTTTGAGAACAACATGGAGACTATCCTGTGATGTATTCTCTAACCCAGTCTGGAAAATTAATTTGGCAGAGGAGCATGGCTGTTTTCATCTGCTTTCTCCTCCACCATATGAAAAGAGCCATGTCTGGCTATGCAGTGCTTATTATGAGTTGATGTGTACAACAAGAACATCAGAGACGCATGGTTACCAATAGGCTCTTAGATATCCCTGCACCTGGCACAGTGGCATAATTGGTCAGGATGGTCCGCATTCCCCATTTGTCGGGCCACAAGACTGTTTGCTGGCTATAATACCCCCAACCTTGTTCACCCATCTGAGCCCCAGCCCGCTACAATGTCTCATATCATCGCCATTTACATAGTCAAGAGCCGTTATCTTTGTGCAATGGTAAACAGAGCCAGAGCCTTCCCCTCTCCTGAACCCTTGTGTTTTGTCATTTTCCCTCTGAATTCGCTTATTAGTTTTCCATTGCCTTGTCTCCCCAAAGACGTGTCGTACTTAATGGGGGACAGAGGGCATAAAAGAAGGGGGCACAAATTTGCATGAAGTCTTTTTCCTGTTTCCTTCATAGGATTAATCTCTGAATTGGGTGTGTTGTTGCAACATGAAGACCTGCAAAAGAAGCTGTTTAGGAATAGGTATAAAAAAGGGTAATTTAGAGATAAATTAGGAGGCAAACTGAACCACACTATCACTATGTATTTCAGCATCTCTTTCTACATGTATAATTTTTGCATTTCTTGCTTGCAAATATAATTCATATCGACATTTTTCTATATGTATGTCAATAACAGTCGACAGGCAGTGTGTAAATCTCATAAAAAATTTTTAAAAAATTCAATAGTTGCCGGGATGTATTATCTGAGATGGCATGACTGAAAATCCCTATACGGATATACATGCATGCAGAAATGCAAATAGGAAATTTAAAATGTACAATGGTAAAATGTCATAATGTTGATTGGTTATTGAGTTGTGATTTGTTAGCTTGGTCTCCCAAAAGCAAAGACTCATTTAAACTCATTATCATGAACGAACTAAATAAACTGAATAACTAAAAAATGTGAATTAACAAATGTCGATATAGATAGACAGTAGATTATGGTTATATATTGTATGTATCTTGATAAACACATAACATGTAACATAACATATAACACATAATAAGGTAAAACACATAACATGATGCACTATGTTATTATGTTATTGCTCACTGTATTAGATGTTGAGAGAGGGATCTTACAAAGCCAAAATCATTTTCTCATAATTAGAACGTTACCTCATGGCTCGCTCAGTTTTCTTCTTGCTCTCACCCTCCCTTGTCTATGTCTCCTTTTCAAAGATTTGCCTTCTTCATGTACAAATTGCATCAGTTTCACCAATCAGCATGGATCCAGACAATCAAGTTGTTACTGTGTCCTTTTAAAATGCCCCATTTGGTCTTTTGAGGAGAGCGGTCGGCTGAAAGCAACTTGCGATAATTAGACTTGTTATTAAATGTACACAATTTCCTAATGCAGCAAATGTTTAGCCGGGCCAAGTGGCAGAGTGGCGGTAGCAATGATTGGCTTGGGCCTCCTTTGATAAAGACAGAAGTAGCAGATCAATCTTCTGCTATTGCACTCAGCCCTCAGAGTCCCTTCTCCTCTTGCAGGCCCTCACTTCAAAGCCAGGGGAACATAATGTACAATCTTTTAATAGCTTTAGACCAAAGCTCTGGGGAGCTCTCTGCCACTGTATACCCTGCCTCAGTCTAAACACCTAATCAAGATTACCTGGGCTGGCCACAATAGCGGCTAAATGCAATTCAAGATCCACAGCTCCTTTGAAGTCTTCATTGCGAAAAGCAGATGTTTCCCGGGTACAGGAGGTAATACAGCTAGCCACAATTGCCAGACTTTGTTGTGACATGGTCGCACAGAAGCAATTACGGACCTCCCAATTTAGCAGAAAAGATATTAGACAGCTTACCATGCTCAAAATGCAATACAGGCTTGATCATTTGCTCCCTCTGATTGGGGTTTTTATGAAGGCAATGGCCAGGGGGAATGGATAAAAGTGTGAAGCGTTTATGTGTCCAGCTGTGGATGTTGGTGGACACACGCTAGTCGGTGACACATGCTCCTGATCTTCATGGCCAACGATACCACAAATGTCTAAAAGTGTATTTTTCATTTTAAGATTGGATCCAGTTAATCCCCATAGATATTATCATATCGTCTAAAAGCTGAGTATAATTTCAGATTATTTTATTTGAGCGGGACAGTGAGCATTAATGAACATACATGTTTTCACATGAATGACACTCCAGATTTTAGCCAAAGGCTAGTTTCCATCTGTTGTCCCACGGAAGACTTTACACTGAAAAAAAAAAACAAAAACAGTATAAGCGCAACCAAATACAAAATTCTGTGCAATAGCCAGATATTTCAACCATGCACATATTATTTACACTATACACAATACTTTCCACATTATTGCGCCACAATTCATGCGTAGACCAGCTATCTCGTAAAATAAACACATCTTAATCTGCATACACCACATCTATCGTTATCAAAGACATGTTGAGCTATACACACAAGAGCACATTCTAACGTCAATCTGTACACATAACACCCATCACACTATTGAGCTCATATACACACAGCTAAGCTAGATCCAAGTCACTGAGTTACGTGTGGGCGCAGTTCTGATTCGACCAAAGCAAGTTTCTCATCTAGTATAAGAACTACACAGGTACGCAATGTATAAAAACAAGGGGATTTGTCAAAAATGTGACTAGTTTATGTTCACCCAGCTTATGTTTAACAGAGAAGTACTGCAAACCAAGAATTAAAGTAGGGTGGAGGTACATTTCTAAGCATACAGAAGTATTGCACACTCAGGTTAGATTTTGCATTTCTCTTACTAGATGACATTCTAACCCTCAGGTGTTATTCAAGCAACAGCCAATAACGCTCTGGTGTGTTATGTAGCTTGTTATGTAACCCACGCCCTGGTAATTGTCTGATGGTGATTAAGTAATCATGCTCCTCCAACTGGTGAGGAAAAACAATCAGCGAATCAAACACTTGAAGTGACAGGAACTGCAGCCTATCAAATAACTTCAGAACTAACCTGTGAACATGCTTTGTACCGTTGTTTTCAGTATCCATACAACTGGGACATTCACATACTAAATCATCATGATGCTGTGCTTGAACTTCGAGCCTCTAACTGTCACCTCCTGGACTGTAAAATCCTCACATACAGGATTAGGCGTATGAATAGCCAGAAAAGAAAACACAATTTGACTAAAGGCTGGTATTTTTGACTGCATTGGCCATACTATGGCCCTGGGATGTGTTAAATCTTTTTTTCTGGGAGGATAAATGGTGTGGTAGAATGCGTGTTGGAATGCAGACGTAGTAGCCCAGTATGTGAAAAAATACCAGATGCCCTGCTTTGTCGGGTTACATGTGACGATGCCAGTTTGTGTGCTTTTGTGGCTGCTCCTACCCACTAAGATACACCACATCACATGAGCTACAAGGAGCGTGAAATGGCAGTTACATTCCGAATTGCATACTTTATAGTTTTGCGCGAAATTTTGTGCTACAAATGTGACAGATGTATTGTATAAGTAGGAGGGTCAAAGCTGAAGGTGGACTGTTATAGTATGCCCCCCCCATGCTCCATGTAAGGGTACGTATTGGGTAAGGTATACAAGGTGGAATACAGTCCTTTTTTAAAAACATTTTTATTATGTCTGTTTATTGGCTAGTTAAGATAAAGCTTATAAGGTTCACCGAGAACTGATGTTTAACTTCTGCATGTCTTTTAGAAATCTATACTAAATGAATGGACTTGTATGGATATTTTTTAAGATTTTAAAAATATTGCATGTACTCAAAGCAGCGTATGACTTTTATCACAATTTTTTTTTCCAAATTTATAAAAACCCAAGTGATAGCCTAATAATCACTAATCCATTAGTCTTTCCATGCTCACGCACCTGAATCACTTCCCTCAGGGTGAACAACTTAAAAAATGACCCCATCATAAACACAATCAGTCAGTTTACATAATAAACCGAAACGTCAATCGGGCTTTTTTGGAAATTTTGGCGCGAAGTGCATTGTGGGAATGGGAATTCCACACAGCAGTGATTTCGCTGTCTCTTCGTGGGTGCTGAGCCCAAATGTGGCCTTTACATCCATCCACTGAACAGACTCATTCTTTAAAACAGCCCTGGTGGACTGTATAATTTTACATTGTAGCGATCTGGCTCATTTTCTTGCTGAATCTTTGAGAAACTGCTTTTGCTTCCCACAACTCAGTTCGCGCCAAAATTTCCGAAAAGGCCCAAGTGACGTCTCGGTTTGTTTACGTAAACAAGCATACGTAAGCACGGAAAGACTAATGGATTAGTGATGATTAGGCTATCACTTGGGTTTTATAAATTTGAAGAAAAATTTGTGATGAAAGTCATACGCTGCTTTAACAATATCATTTTCTGTATGTAAACAGGGTATTTGCTGCGGTATAATTTGATTTACCATAGGTGCTGTGATTGCATGTTCTGAATAGTCAGATGCTTCCTTTTTTTCCCCTCACTATTAATATATTTATTAAAAAAAATAGATATGCTTCATCTGCATCATCATGATTTTTTCCTGTTAAAAGGTTTAACGGAGGGCAGTTTTTCCTCACTCAAGCTGAGGGTCGAGAGCTGAAGGTCTTGCACATTATAAGCAGGTGGTGTGGAAAAAAGTCTCCCCCAAAACACAGCCTAATATCACACAATTTCTCCACCATTGCTTTTATAGTATCTGTGCAAAAATGTGTAGCTAGAGGAGATAGTGAATAAACAATATCCAAAATTCATAAGGATAAGAGGATGAGGGGCTACCTGTAACCATTAGATCTGACAGAAGTCGTAGTTAACTTTGATAGTCTCTACATTAGTTGGCTTAGGTGGTGCAAAAATGGCTTGGTTGCTGCACCTAAGCTGTGTAACGACAGACTGTAATCTCTAACAAAGCAAGACTGGGATTTGGTGTATATAAATAAAAAGGTCAGGCAGAGAACTGAATTATTTGGATCCTTCCAGAATGATGCGAACATGTCAGCCTATTATGCACAATCACAAACACATTTATTGATGGATATGTTACAATTGGATCCACTTATTTCTTGTGACCTTCACCCATACAAGCTCTCAGTATTATTGGCATTCAGTGAAAAGTCTTCAGCAGGTCAATACTATCGATCCACTCAGATGGTCCTCTGCCGCCGAGGGGGGTCCTGAAGTTAACTAAATGATTTTCATTAGGGCATTAGCACAATGTATTTCACTGTTACAAATGGGTGCATTAGGATACGTTGAAGCAGTGTGATGGAAGACGGTTTTATCCTCTGAGCAGGTGTATGGGCACAGGTTATGAGGTGCTTTAGTAAAGGATTAAGGGCTTTAGCTCTGGTGTATTGAAGGAAAAGTATATAAAGGGCTTGTGTTCGCAATTTGCAGATTTTTGTTTTCTGTTTACTAAAGGTACGTAAACCTCCGGCACAGATCATCAGTGCAGAAAGTGAAGAGGACGTTTCAAACCCAGAGGATACACGGTTGCAGAAAACACAGCAACTCAAGGTAGGAACTTCCTAACCTTTTCGTTTCTTTGACAGAATAAACAAATCCAGCATGCCGTCACACTTGCCATAGACTTTTCTTCATCTTTATGTGAGTTTTGTGTAAGAAACCCTTATTGCCCATGTTCGATTAAAGGCCTCCCTCTGTGTTGATGCATAGTATTGATACAATCATGCTAACACCCCATGAAACAACGCACCACACTGCATTATGCAATAACGCCACAGGACAGAGTAAATGCGTCCTTCATTGTGTAACAATGCCTTACAGAACAGGTGAATACTGTTCCGTAACGTCCAAAAAGGACAAAGAAAAAGCTTTAGTTTATTAATGCAAGAAGACTTCTTGTCACAATGTTGGGATTTATCACGAGAATTCCAGGAAATTTAACACTTTGCATTAATGTGAAAATATATAACATAAAGCAGATTTTTCCACAGGCATTATTACCTTAATTTTGTCTTAATAAGTGACACAAATGTCAAAATAAGGATTGCCAGGAAATAAGACAGCCTGAATGAAAAAGGGGACAAATGGAAAAGCTTTATTCTTTAGACCACTTGAACAGTCACCTTAACACTGCCAAGCAGAGGGCTATAAATATTTTCCCAGCGGAATGGGCAAAGCTGGTGTTTGTTAAATCGGCTGCATTAGATGCATGAGATGCACATTTGTGGATCTCCTGCTAGATAATTTGGACAGATGATGCAGAGAAGAGAGCCAGTCCTGCTCCCACTTAGGGAAGATTTGTTCCTCCACCCAAGCCTGTGTTGGCTGTTGTTGTTGTGCTTTTTCCCCCCTTTTTTTGTGATGTTAATGGATGCATTTTACATTTGGTGCTTTGAACTCCAAACCACCCCTAGAAACAGACCAAGCTACACTTTGCAAGTTTAAAGGTTCTTTATGTAAACATGTTATATCTATAAACATGCACAGCAAGATATTCAGTATGGTGGTAGTTAAAATATTCTTTAGGCATAATAATGCTTGACCATTGATGAAATCTTTTTTGGTTAAATGGTCAAAATAACACTGTGTCTTATCTAATCTTCATGTTCTGTATCAGCTGATAGTTTACATTATAGCTCTGTTAGCTTAGCTCTGTTTTTAGACAGAAAACAGTCACAGCAAAACCACAAATCACCTCTGTTTTCTGTACACTTTGTGTTGTCAGTAGCTGCACTAAAGATCTGTTTAGAATTGAACAAACAAGGTCAGAATTATCACAGTTTAGTTTGAACCGTGGATCGACAAACAACAATTCAGCATAGACAATAACATCCCATAATAACTTTATTCCCTCATAAACCTCGTATTCAAACTCACCCATGTAGAAGAAACTCTACCATTTCCCCATCAAACTCCATTCTTCTCATTTGCAGCTGTGTCCAGTGGAGAAAACAACAACAGTGCTTCTAGTTTTTATCACTTTGCCACTTTCACCTACTTTAAAAGTTGTTTCTTAGTGGTTCTCAACCCATCTGGTCAGTTTCTAATGCTTTGGTCAAAGGCCATGTGGTGTTAGTTTTCCTCACCATGAGACACCGGCAGAGTGGCTCACTACTTGTGTTTTTCAACCTTGGGGTCGGGACCCCATGTGGGGTCGCCTGGAATTTCTAGTAATTGATAAAAAAAAAAAACAAAAAAAAAAACTAACTAATAAAAAATCTATGGTGAGTTGAGAGAGACAGTCCCAATCCATAAAATATATGACAAACTGTGAAGCTGAAACTCAAGCACTGTGGTACTGTTTATGTGTCAAATGTTCCTTGTGGTGGGTTTCAGATGCTGCAGCTCTTTCATAATTCCTA
>JAPQRP010000008.1:17614308-17624872 GCA_037367295.1 Apogon hyalosoma | reverse complement strand
TCATCTTCTACAACATTGATTCACCAGGAAAACCCGTGGAATTGCATCAATGAGTGGATGGAGACACTGGGTTTATGTTCAGTTCATGATGCAGTTTGCTGAAATAGTCACATTTTCTTCACTGTTCTCTGTGTCTGATATTATGACAGTTAACCTTTAATCTGAGCTTTTATAAACATCTACATGATCAGTAAATTAAAAATGGGAAAATACCTGATTTTTATTGAAGAAATGCAAAAGACAGAGGATGATATAATAAATTGGGATATATCACTCAAGAAAGGTTAAATAGCAAGTAAAATTCATTTGGGAACTGCCGCAAAAGTAGCACTGGGTCTTTATGAGTTAAGTCCTTACAAATACCTACTGAAATATGTAACACATGTTGATATAAGTTATATACTGTATGTACAAAGTTAGAGCCCACTGAACACGAAACATGTAACTTTGTCACAGCTTGACCTGACCCAGTAGAGTGCCTGTATTTTACACTTCCCTCTAAGCTGAACTCAATGACATCAAATGGATCATGATTACATTTGGGAGTTTATCGTTCGCGCCATCCATAGTGTCATCAAAACAAATGGAGTTCACTTTAGATAAGGTGTCACTCACAGACTTCAATCACTTTCCTTCTTCAGAACTTTAAATCATTCCTAAACTTCGTCTGTCTTACACAGGCTTACAGTCTGAAAGACTACAAGCAGCTGAAGCCAGATGTGACTCTCCGAGGCCTCGGCCCGGATTACACCGCCATGGAGAAGACAGTAAGTACTGACCTGCAACATCCAGAGGAGATGCACATATGGACGATTGATTCATAAGGACCTGTTGATTTTCTGTAAGATGTTTTTGCGTAAAGGAAGTGTATCCTAAAACCTTCTCTTTGTCTCAGTGTCATCCTTAACAACATCCCTTCTTTTTTTTTATAACAGACTTTTATTTAATTGGAGATTTTTCAAAGTATTACAAAACACACAAATATATCCATCTATACTTAATAACCGTATACATATTTCTGCACCTGTATATACACCCACTCATAAACATACATACAATTACCCATGTTCACAATAGTGAATAAAAATAAAATATCTGTATATACACTCACACATATAAATAAATACAAACACATGTTTACAATAACAAATACATATGCGCTTACACTAACACACTTACATGTCTACATACATACATGCATACACACACTCACACACACACATATATATATATACTTAGCACCATTAAAAACACATGGTCCAAATGTGTAATTTCCAGAAAATTATTTGCTCAGGTGCCTATTTTGTATATGTTGCTCACGAGACGAGTAACACAGTTAACAGCTGTATTTTTTCACTCCCGACGTGCGCGACATCGGCGTTTGGACTAATCCCTTAATGTTGGACATCGAGTCAAATCTCTTGTGCAGAGTCAGGCTTGACTGGTTGCTTTAGGTGTGGTCGATAGCCGATATAAAGGCAGCAAAGAAAACGCCCAAATGTTTCTGCTGCTCAAAATGCCATGACTTACGATCCAACAGAAAGAACGGGTCATTGGCTTGTTCCGCGCAGGTCTGAGCCGTGGTGAAGTCGCTCGCCGTCTGCGCTGTCATCGCAGTCCAATCAGTCGTCTGAGTGATCGGCTCCTCAGGACAGGATCATCAGACTTAGTTCCATGCGTCGTTGCTGCACTGTTTATTTGGAAGTCAGAGGTGGACACACCAATATTGAATGATGACACTTTCAATTTCTGAGTACCTGTATTCAGTGACTGAATAAACGTAAGTTGATCACAATTTGTTCACAATTCATTCTTTGATGACCAATGCTTCTCTCTTTAATATGAAGGGAACCCCAAACCAATTAATTGAATATATCTACAAATATACATATTGTTCTGACCTGTGCATTTTTAATGGCGCTAAGTACATATATATATATACAAATATATACTTTCCCCCCCTCTTTTTTATATGAGAAAAAGGCTTAGAAGTCTATAATCCATGGGAGTGTCTGTAATCTGTCCAGTGTTGTTCTTCTACATAGTTCGGTCAGAATGTGTTTTGACCACTGTGTCACTGTCTATAAGATTGTGATTAATGATCATTACACTTATTGTTTTCCAAAGTTTGACCAAAACAATGCAAGAGTCGTTGTTGATTCGATAGCCTTTTTTTCTTCTAGGAGTCCATCTTCCCGTCTTCCCGTCCATCCATTCCTACACGTGTGGAATAAAAACCAAAAAATCTGATTCAAAATGTTAGCAAGCAGAAGAGCCGAATTAAAGCAAAACAAATGCATCTTTAAATCAAGTTCTTGTCCGTTTTAACTAGATAAATTCCAACCAAAATAATCGTCCAGTCAAATTATATTCGTCTGAGTCTGTGTGCAGATATACACACACACACACACAGAACCACACATTACAAGATATTTGTGCACTTGCTAGTCAATAAATTCAGTAAGTCTGTTTTTTTTCAATCAGCTATGTAGCTTTAGAACTGCCTCTAGTAAGAGTGAATACCCTTAAAAATAGAGTTAAAGCTAACTTTCGCATTGATTGAAGCTCAAATGGACAGTACAGCCAGTCTCTGTTACCACCGTATAAGTATCTACACGGTGGTCGATACTAATTTGTTTCTATTGCTGCCATATTAACTGTGTGATGATTTCATATAGTCATTGTGTGACGAATTTCAGAGCCGTTCAACAATAACAATTGCAGTTAGATATCAACGTATGCACTCCAATATGTAGCAGCTACAATCTGTGTTTTTCTGTTTTCTATATTGGGAAACCTCATTGTCCTTTGATTATTTTGGTGTGCCCAAAAAGTGGACAATACGGAAGAAGAATTCAATACAAATGCCGCTCGCATACAAGGAGCATTTACAAGGAGTTTGTCATTCGGTAAAAAAAAAAAAAAAAAAGTGTTTATGAGTTTTTTTGACAAGTATGATTAGTTATTTTCCTTGCATTTGCTAAAACCACGATGTCCGCTGGAGTCATTGTGTATCCGCTGACCCTCTTCCAATTGTCCGGGTTCATCATTTAAAGGCTCCCATGCTGTTTCACAGATAAAATTACATTTACAAAGCAAATGAGAGTACCTCTAAGAAGTTAAGTGCTCTTTGTGCTTTGATATATCTTTTGTTAATCCCCAGTTGTAAAAAGTGAGCATGTTTGGCCAATTTGCACTAGATTGAGCCCTGTGCATCTTCGGGGCCAAGCCTATTAGTGAATGATATGTGTAAATGTTGAAAGGCCCGCTGAATGGCTTGCTGTGTTTGGTTTTGTTGCGTTTCGTGGAGAGGCTCTGCGGAGAGTATACACAAAGAGAAGGGCCTTAAGGGAGAAATGGCTCGGTTAATTAAACCCCCTTTCATAATCTGCCTCTGTTTCTGTCTCTCCCTCCCTCTTTCACTCTTTTACCATCACCATGCTGAGAAAATGAGACGACAGAAGCTGTATTCAAATGTGATCCGCGAGCAGAACAAAAAGATAAGCAGGATTCCCTTTCTACCGGCCAAGGACCCGGAAGCCAATGACAAGAAAGTTCCCAGAATGAAGGTGTGCATGTCTCTCTCTCTGTCTCTGTCTGTCTCTTTTTTTTTTGTTAATGTGAACGCGTGAGAACACCAGCATATGTCACGTGTGCTTGGGACGGCATTAGAGAGGTGATTTTTGACCAAAGTAACAGGGAAAGAGTAGATGAGATTAGGGAGACGGTCAATAAATGGATCAAACCTGCAATCTGTCTCCTTTTGTCCCATTTAATCTGACTTTTTTTTTTCTGGATTCACCAAGATTGACTTTTATCCTGCTCAGAGTCGGTGCAAGTAAATTCTTGATTCAACCAAAATGAATGCTTCTTCAGCTCTATGAGACTGGAAGCATTGTTCAACCTCATTTTGATCATTAATATAATTGTAAATGGGTGTTTCTATGACACTGGTCCCTAAAAACAGGACATGGGGTTAAAAATTCAAACCAGATGTCGACTAATGTTATGAAGCAAGTTTGGAAGCACTTTGAGTCTACTTAAAAATAGATATTTACTGAGATAAAAGATAAGATAAAACACATTTTCATATTATTTTTATATTTTATATACAAAAATCTGCATTTAACACAGTCAAAAGGACACGAAAATTATGTGCTACCATTTTTTTTTATATCTCTTTATTCTCTCACAGGTACATTTTGGGAATTGAACTAATTATGCAAGGCAGTGTTTCACAAAAATGACCGCTGTTGCAGAATGATTTGCAATTTTTATGTGTTTAAATACGCAGATTCCGCATGTAACGCAAGTGGACACGATAGGTTGCACGCAAAACCTGGAATGAGACTGCCAATTCATGAAACACCTGCATGTCTGGATTAGAAAAACCACTAGGATCATCAAATTTAACACAGTGTCTTTATTAATAGCAGTATATAACACTATTTCAAGCCTTTTTGGACCCACTATTTTATTAAAAATTAATTAATTATGGGATGGCTCAGAGCAAGAGTATAATTTTTTTGTATTAATCTGAGGTCTTCATTAGGTACATCCTGGGGGAAAATATATCTGAATTTCTCTTTTATTGTTGGGTCTAAAATGCTGGAAAAGTGCCAGATACCAAAATAAACCCAGTTTCATAGAAGCACCCGTATAGCCTCTTCTTGTGGAAATGTACTTTTAAACCAGGTTATCTCTTACTTTGCTAAAATTATGTGATATGATATATAATAAAAAACAGAAGTATTATATCTGTATATACACTACCGGTCAAAAGTTTGGACTCACCTTCTCATTTAAATGGCTTGAGCTGGAGCGCAGATGGCCAACAAGTGCTCAGCATCACTGGGAACTCCTTCCAGACTGTAAGAAACCATTTCAGGTGTCTACCTCATGAAGCTCATCCAGAGAAGGCTAAGAATGTGCAAAGCAGTAATAAAAGCAAAATGTGTTTATTTTAAAGAATCTAATATATAAAACTTGTTTTGAGTTAGGTCACACTTTTTTTTTAAACTACATAATTGCATATGTGTTCATTCATAGTTTTGATGCCTTCAGTGAGAATCTACAATGTAAATAGTCATGAAAATAAAGAAAAACCAGGCGAGTCCAAACTTTTGACTGGCAGTGTATAGGACTTTCTTAGTCCACCATGGTCAACCTACTACTTAAGTCACAAAGCAGAAGAAGAGGGTGATTTAATTTCTGTGTGTGACTTGTTTTACTTTGCTGTGAATGTAATGTATAAGTCAAGAATCAATAGGTCTAATGACTTTTTTTTTTTTTAATCAATTAGAAAAAATAATCTTACTTGCCCAGAAAAATCCATTGGGTTTATAACGGCTAATAAAATAAAATGTAGTAGCTATTCAAACAGCTGCCGAGTGTTTCGTGTCAAATTCTCCATTGTAACACAAAGTTTGAAGTTGAATAACGTCGTACTTGTTTTGTACTCAAACTTCAATGCAGCTCATTGTAAAACACATTTCACCTGTAAACTTTAATCTGTCCTCTCTGTGTCTGTCCCAGGCTTTGGAGTATGCTAAGACCATAGCCAAACCGCCTCTACAGATTCAATCAAAAATCATACAGAAACATCACACCCAAGGCTCCACTGAGCACGCTCCCTACTCGAAGGATTTAGACCTATCCCAGCTGACCACGCTGGAGCTCCTCCGAAAACGACACGAAGAAGAAAAGCAGGCTGTGGCACTGCTCAGAAAAATACACACTGTCTGAGACAAGGTGCAGTCCACCCGTCCAACCCATGCACTGTAGATATCATTAACAAAACACTGATTTATTCAGCGTTTCACATTTAATGTTAATACAGTACTGTGCAAATGTCTAATTCTTCTTTACCTTTGTTGTTTTTGCAGAGTTGAAATGAGCATGCATGTTTATTTCTCATTTTATTTAGTTCGGGTACAACAAGAAAATACAGCCTTAAAAGACGCACCAAAAAAAAAAAGAATTAAATTAACTTGTAAAGCATAACGTCACTATTTCGTTTGACCCCTGACCCCATGACAAGAAGCAGCAAAAACAGTTAGAAAGATCTGACGTGTGTTGAATGAAACCCGATATAAAACATCAGAAAATGAATGCAATCAGTCTCATAGTGTCTGAACAAACAGGTTAAAGGAACATCACACTAAATACTATCACTTTGGGTGATACAAGCTGTTTTTTTTTCCCCCTGAAACTTTTGTTTTTCCTGCTGTACATACTTCACATATATCCAGATTGGTTCTTAAAACCAAAACTGAGAAACGCATATGTGTGGTCATTAGAACTTTACTAAACCAACAAACCTAATGTTGGACTTTTGCACCGTACTGTGCATATAATTTAGTTCTCATTTTTCTAGTCGGTGCTTACTTTTGTTAATCACATTGTATATGATGCTGCTGGAATACATTTTTGCATACTCTAAATCCAAATCGATTGCATTTACTTTTAAACATGAGGCGAATGATGCTTCTGTCATTACATTTACAACATAAAGGAACTGATTTATTGTTCACAGTGGGCTTTAAAGCATTGATTAGAAGAAAACCACAGCGACAGTAACTGGATAGGTCATACCTTTTCAAGCATTGTTTTGGTGTGGTAGCTCAGGTTTAATCCCATTTTGAAATAATCCAGCATGATACTGTGATGAAGTGATGCAATAGGGTTTAACATTTCCCCATTTGACAGTGTCCTCAACACTACAGTCGCAGGAAAAATTATTAGACCACCCTTGTTTTCTTCAATTTCTTTTTCATTTTAATGCCTTGTACAACTAAACGCATATGGTTTGGACAAATATAATGATACCAACAAAAATAGCTCATAGTAGTTTAATTTCAGAGCTGATATCTATCAATTTACCATGTTTTCTTGATAATAACCAAAATCACTTCAGTTCTTCCATCAGTATCTATGTCACTGTACTGATAAAAACAGTGCTTTTATTCATTCCATGTTTTCTTTTCTGTCTGTTTTAGTCACATGATACACACAGGAGTTAGTACTTGACTGCATAACTATTGTTTTTGATGACTTTTGATGGTCTAATAATTTTTTCCACAACTGTATAGCAACCTAATGTTTCTCGCGCTACCGTTGCAGCCACAAGTTGCTTCTTGTCATTCCATCACCACTGCTAAGATGAAATAATGGATTAGTCACAACGCTGACACTCCTTTGCTTCATTTCCGTGGTTCACGGTTTGGAAAATCTCACCCAGACGAGGGATGACACTTTAAAGCCCACCTGATTCCGTCCTGGTCCTACTTTACGTAGCCAGTCTCTAAGTGGTAACTCCTCCCCGACACAAAATGCTCTCAAGCAGCTCATTTCACTAATAGAACCCTCAGATCATTATCAAAGCACTATTTACCTCTGTGCAATATTTTAATTAGATTATAGTCTCTATTTAACCCATCATGGTCTCTTTGAAGCTCTGTGTTTTTAGTGTTAAGTCCTCAGATGCGCGATTGGAAACAAATGACGGAGCCCTTTTTGATTTAATGAGAAACGCTGCCCGTCCAGACTGAGTCTCTTTGCATCTTTTTTTTCGGTCCCACCTACTTGTTTTTTGCCATTGAAATCCAGTTAATTGAAGGAGTCTTTCACCGCTGCACATGAAGGGGGACAAATTAGCATCCCTTTCTGCCCATTGGGAAGCGAAGGCAGACGTGGGTGCTTTGATGTGAGAAGCACGCTTTCAGTAGGCGACAGGCTTCCTGAAAATGAGCTGATGGCCCTGCTATTAGGCCCAAATGCAGATGCGTCCATGTGTTGCAAAACGCTTAATCTTTTAATTGATCACCTTCTGCATGGCCTGTTCTCCAGTTTTGTTTTTTGTTTTTTTCGTCTTGGCTCCCTGTTAATCAGAATCACATTTTGAAGATGGCATGAATTGCTTTTCAAAAGGCAGGATAGCATGAAAAACCTGTGTAAAAGACAGGAGGGGATTGCATGTTGTGCAAATGCATTGAGAGATAGTGAGCTTGTGGTAAAACTATGAAACCTCTTTACATGTTTAAAAAGGCATTTTACTTGGTTTATAAATAAACAGTGATCATAAGCTGCAAATATCTGTCCTTAGTCTAAGTCGGACCTACAGTCTTAAAGCAGAATATCTTGTGTCTGAATTGAGATATCACACAGTGTCATTGAGTGACACTTTAAATATCTTTTTGTAGCTTTTATATGCTAAACTGGTACTGGTTGTGTTCTGTTGATTTTATAAATAACTTATAAGCAACTAAATTCCATATACAGGTACATAATAATTGATATTTATTAGAATGCCAATGTATAGTGGAATGAATGAATAAATCCTTTTTTTGTATATGATTTCCTAATAATAATACCCAGAAGGTTTCAGAAAATACTCACAAATATGTCCTCATTCCAGTAAAATGTCATTTATACTTCACTGATTTGTGATATGTTGTCATGATCATATTTTGCATTTCACAGTGGTTGTATAAATAAAGGTTAACGGTGGGACAGTGAAGGTAAATATGCAAATATGTTTTTTCTTGAGACTAAAAATTTGTTTTTAGTTCTAACACTTTTATGGAATCGAATGATGTTTAAAGCTGACTGGCAATTGCATTAAATTAAAATCAATTTAACAGTGTTAAACCTGTCACAAACATGCGGCTAATAAGTAAGGAGACTAATAGGTGTGGCTTTTATGTCATTATTTCAATTTAATATTTAAACTTACAGGAACTAAAGCTGTAGAAGCAGAGGTGTTCACAGAACTCTGCCATTAAATAATAATTCTTAAAAAAAAAAAAAAAGGATTTTCCCTGTTTTTTCTACTCTTTGGTTGTTTTATTGTTCTTGAATTACACCCATTAAGCCTTAAAAACTTGCAGCAACATTTAAACATTTCACAGATATTACCTCAGGCTGTCTAAATACGATAAGAAATATTCTGAACTTTTTTTGCCAGAAAGATACTTTGCTCTTTTATGTCTTCACTCCCTTTGTGACCTGAGGTAACAAAGATTGATGCATCATTTAAGTTTTGTTACTGAAGGCTGCAGATGTGTATATATATATTTATATATATGGAGAGAGAGAGAGAGAGAGAGAGAGAGAGAGAGAGTAACCCCTTATTTACATGCGTCCTGCAGTAATCTGCTCTAGAGGCAGCTGACTGTTTGTGATTTCTTGCTGTCATTCTTTCTGTTTCTGTTGGCTTAAAGCGCAGCAGGCTCCAGGCCACCATGCAGGAAACCCAGTAGCGAACAAGCAGTCTCCCATTCAACCCAGAGCTCCATGCTGCGGAGACTGGTTCCTAATGCAAGTGCTTACAACAGCAGAGGAAAGAGCCATTTGGACTCACTTGAACATCTGAGGATCTGAAGGGATCACATGCGCATGTGCAGCTCAAAATAATAACACGGCGTTAATGGCATTTAGCTGCAAGGTCTAGAAACATCTGCAAAGGACTTATGCTTAATTTATGGAAAAATTAAGCAATTATGCAAACCAAAAAATAAATAGGAAATTCAAAGGAATAAACAGAGAAAGATCCGGGTACCGAGTCATTATTTATATACTATAATATATATATTTACAGGTCAAAATAGAAATGGCAGTTACTGAAGAACGGCGTCTCCGAGCAAAACATCCAAACATCAGTTACAAAACTCCCCAAAAGATGAAAAAAGAGGAAATCAAAGAAAAGAAAATTATTTTCTGAGGGGGGGAAAAAAAAAGCATAGAGTATTACAGTCTGGGAAAAAAAAAAGTGCAAAAGGATGCGTTTATGTTACAAAGCGAAGAGCTATTTGTACAGATTGTCTGGTAAAAGACAAAAGGAAAGCTGAAATAATAATAATTATAATACAAAATAATATGAAACTTCCTATATTTATAGAGGAAAACAAAACAGGCAGTCTTCTAAATCTCAAGGCCATTCTTTTCTTTTTTTTTTTGTTTTTTTTTTGCACATTTCAATAAATATCAACAGCGTTTTATAATATTCTCCCCCTTTTTTTTTTTTTTTAGGATTAAAATGGTATCATACACGCGTTAATGGAATGTAAAGTATAAAGCCAGTGTTATTGGACGGGACATTTACAAGTGGAGAGTCTGCTGCGTAGAAAACAGTGCTGCTGCAGCCTACTATAGTAGATGATCCGGGGAACAAATGTCGTCCTCGATGTCCACGTCGTCGTCGTCTTCGTCGTTTTCCTCCAGCATGTACGAGTCCGGCTCTAGTCCGTGTTTCAGCTCCTCTGCGCCCTTGTCGTTCAGTTCGCTCTCGCTGGAGTTTTCCGCAGACCGTTCCACATCCCCCGGCGTCTTCCGCTCATCCTGCACTTTCCTCAGCTGCTTCTTATGCTTCATCCGCCGGTTCTGGAACCACGTTTTCACCTGGTGGAAGAACAGGTAGAAGAGTGGGAAGCGTTTGAACACGTACAGGGAATGCAACTCAGAGAATAAACCTGTTTTTAGTTTTAAAGACGACAGATAGATAGATAGATAGATAGATAGATAGATAGATAGATAGATAGATAGATAGATAGATAGATAGATAGAT
>JAPQRP010000008.1:17591531-17601825 GCA_037367295.1 Apogon hyalosoma | reverse complement strand
ACACACAGGAGTTAGTACTTGATTGCATAACCATTGTTTCTGATGACTTTTGATGGTCTAATAATTTTTTCCACGACTGTAAGTGTGTGATGCCTCTCTCTGCTCATGTGTGAATGTGTATGGGTTTCTTGTCTAGTGGGAGATCGGGGTTATTCCAGATGGGTGTGAAGTTAGATGGCGCTAAGGTGGCACTAGTGATTTTATAAAATTTCCCCCGGGCTGTCAGAGCTGAAAATATTGTTAAAAATTTGAAGCAAGGGTGACGTTTAATTGAGCTGAAATGGGAGATCGGAAGGTGAGGTGTTATCTCAAATTGTCCGTTCAATGCCTGACCAAATGCGACGTGGGTGGGTTCATTTAAAAATCTATTGCAGTTGAATTGCTATTGAGTAGCTGAAAAAGTTCGGTGCAGCAAGTCCTCCTTGTGATTTAGATTTTTGTAATGTTGGTAATTTTATTCTGGGAGTTTTATCTCTTTTAAAACCTTATATTCAGGTAAATTCCAAGAACTGATCAACATTTACCTCCTTCTTAACAAGTCTTCACAATTGTATTTTTCTAGGCGCCTTTAAATTGCATATAGATTTTACATTACATATGATGTTGAGAGATGTTTTCCAATGCAGACGAGTCTAAACTTACAATATATCTTTTGCCTAATGTAGTCATTACTCCATATCAGACATAATATAAAAGGAGCATTGATAGTTTTATAAACAATCAACTAGGAAATCTAAAATCATGCAGCCTAGGAGACAGAACTTTACTCTGTTTGCACAGTGACTGTGGACAGAAATGAAGAGTCGCATTTTCCCCAATCAATTTATTAAGCTTTGATCATAGACGTCGCAGAGATAAACTCTGGCTCATGTTGGTGGTTGAATCCGGACAGAGCCTTGATGCTGCTCTCATGGTCATAATCCATGGCTTGTTTCTGGATGATGGTTTAAGTCTTCTAATGAGAGGTACCGCTCCTGGGGCATTCATGCATCCGGTAGGCACACAAATAGAATATACCTGAAAACAAAGAGAAGATGACGAAAAGGTCGTTTCTGTCATACTGAAGTAGAATTTGTGGAAACGTCAACACTCAAGTTTAATGCATAAAGACCCAAACATCCACCGGCGAATAAAATCATCTACCAATTCTATCAATCCATGTAAATAATTGGTGTAAAATGCAGTTTGTCGTCTTTTCATGGTCATCAGATATGACCCGTTCGGACGTTCAGAGGCTCCGTAGTTACCGTGGAAACACCGTCATCTTCTGCAACGTTGATTCACCAGTAAAACCCATGGAGTTGGATCAATGACAGTGGAAGGACACACTTGTTTTATGTTCAGTTTATGCAGTGGTTCCCCAGGCCCCCCTCAACCCCAACAACATTGTAATAGTGGTGCAATTATAACTTTTATTGAAAGAAACATCAATATCATAGCAATACTTTTTGCTTTTCTTTGAATAATTTGTTGTGCAAATTAAAAATAATTCAGATTTTTGCTTGAATAACACAAATAAACTCAACAAAACTGCTCCCTGAGACAATATTTTTCCAAATAAAAATAGGAAATGCGCAATTATCTTACAACTATGACAATAAAGTTGCTTTTTTTTTTTTTAAACAACAAACAGATTTTGGTTATAAAGATGAACATTTGAACAATATCAGCGGCTGCATTGAGCCTGTTTCACATCTCAGAACATTAAAGTGCAAACTGTACAAACTGTCAAAAACAGAAAAACTACACATGTTTCTTTTCCAGTCCAATCCTTGTCCATTTTCCAAACCTAAACTCTTTGTCTAGTCTAGTGACAGATCACCATGGCAGTAGATTGGTTTGTTGTACGTCCCTAAAATGAGTCCAGGGTGCTCCAACGCTAAAACATTAGTTCCACCTGCTACATGTTCTAACCTTCTGTTTCTGATATAATAACCCTCAACTTTAATCTGAGCTTTAATGAACATCTGCATTATCAGTAAATTAAAAATAGGAAAATATGTGATTTTGATTGAGAGAAAAAAAAAAAAAAAGCAAAATACAGTGGATAATATTATAATAAATGGTGATAAATCACTTAAAAAAGGTGAAATCTAGAGAGAAATTAAAATTTGGGAGCAACCACAAAAGTAGCACTGGGTCTTTATGGGTTAAAGTCATAGATTGTGGGATTTTTTTTTTAATATATTTCTTTGCATAAACTGTCACTTTTGTCCCAGTATTATAATGCATTGTCAGTTTTGATTCAGCAGTAACAAACTATATACTGAAACTGGCCTTTTTATGCCACTTTGGTGCCACAGAAAATGACGTTGAGTGATGTTCTCTACAGTCTCTGCTCACTCTGTCCGACTTAACTCAGTGCAGCTTCATTTGAAGCCGTGAACCTGGCTGAACGGGGCATGAATTGAATGTACTCCGCGATGTCAGAAAACATTATAGTACGGTAAACACATCATATAACTAGAAGGGCACTCAGTGGAGCACATACTCTCAGTAGAGCCAAGGCCCCAGAGCCCTCTAATTCAATCAAAAACACCCTATCTAAAAGTGAAAAAAACAAATAAATAAACCAAAAAAATTCCAAGATCTGCCCCTTTTTATGGATCTGCTCCAAAATCTGATGGGTTCATCCTTGGCCCACACCTTACTCTCCCACCAAGTTTAATAAAAATGCAGCCGTGCAGTAGTTCTTTGTGTAATCCCTCTGACAGACAAACAAACCAACAAACAGACATGAGTGCAAACATAACCTCTTTGCCTGAGCTAATAAATGCATGCACTTTAGGAAAAAGACCATGGAAATGCGTGTGTCCCTTTTTCTATGACTTGTCCATCTACTTTAAATCTCAGCAAAATAGTGCGAGATCTTGAATTTTCAGCGCATACACGCTTTTTACCTCTAAACCTATATATTCAATACAGTAAACCATCACTTGTTGATGCTGTTACATCAGTAAAGAGGGTTTCATTGTGTTATAAGTGAATATATGTCATTGTTTATTAACATATTTAGGTGCAAGTTGAGGCTTGGATCACACTTTGCATGATCCTGATACTAAATGGAAAAGATTCATTCATTCATTCATTCATTCCTTTTCTGAACCCGCTTTATCCTCACTAGGGTCACGGGGGTCGCTGAAGCCTGTCCCAGCTACTTATGGCGGGGTGCACCCTGGACATGTCACCAGTTCATCTCAGGGCTGACACATGCAAACAATCACTCACATTCAGACCTATGGGCAATTTTTAGATTAACGGAAAATATTTCATATGTTTTTATTTGTATTTCAAGCACAATGGAGCTGTGTCTGTGTAAGACAAATGGGGTATTTGAGATGTAAAACCTGTGTCGGGGTGTGTTTTATGGTTGTATGTTTTACCTGAAAAGAAGGTGAGGACCACTGACACCCAGCCGATGATATATGACCAGGAGAACCTCCAGTTTCCGTAGCGTTTCCCATAGTAGTTAATTGTCACACCAGTGTAAACAGCCATTGCTAGAAACACGAAAAAGCCTGGGGATGGAAAAAAAAATGATAAGGAAATTTCTCTATGAATTGTCGAACAGTAATATTGTTACGCAAACCCACTGAAAACAACTTTATGTTTGTCTGTGGGATATTTTTGATTGTTCACGTGTTGTTTCTATGGATAAAAACACTCATATTTTCTATCCAGTACACATAATTTTAACCCTATAAAACCATTTGTATCATATTTACTACACCAGGTTCTGAGACCTCTGTCTAATCAGCAACATCAATACTTTACTCAAAAAAACTGTTGTATGTGACCCGATAGGTGTTTTCTGCCCCCTGGTGGAAAGTTTTATTGTTTTTGGTTCATTTTTTTTGTCTGTTTGTTTATTTGTTTGTTTGTCAGCAGCTTTACGCAAAAACTACTGGACCGATTTCCATGAAATTTTCAGGAAAGGTGCGAGGTGGTCTAGAATAGATCCCATTAAATTTTTGTGAATGTAGGTCAAAGGTCAAGGTCAAGGTCATCAAAAATGTGTTTTCGCAATGATGAGAGATAGGGCAAATCAGGGAAAATGTTTGCGAGGGGCGGGGTTTGTTGTGCCTGGCACCACTTTTTTTTTTCTTTCCCCTTTTCAGTATGGCTGCTGTCGTTAAATCATCCACACGCACATTTTGTAGGGAAGTCTTTGGTAATTTTCAAAAAGTTATATTAAGATGAACATTTATATTGTTATTCGGTTGGAAATTAAAAAAAATTTAAAAATATTGAAATGATGTTGCCATTCAAGGGAAATAAAAAGGCTGTGAAATGTATTATATAAAAAAAAAACAAAAACAAAAACTGAAATGTTCTATATTTTCAAAATGTTACTGATAAAATTTATTTTTGTATCTAAAGTTAACATTACTGTGTGCAAAAAGTTGCCAGAAACACCCAATGTATTGAATCTGATACAAAAAAATGTATCAAACAAAATGATATGGGCTTTTTTTTTGTTTGATAATGTTAAAAGGGCTAATAAACATTTCACTTCCAAAAAATGTTTATTTTGCGGCTAGTTTTAATTGGATCAGGTTTTATAGGGTTAACTTTGTAGACCAGAAGTGACCTAAAAACTGTCTAAACAGAACACCTGTACTTCCAACCTCTGACATAAACAGGCCAGTAATATCCAAACAACAACTGTGTTCTTCCAGTGAACACAACAGAGTATAAATTACAGATAAAAGTAAAATCCTGAATGTAAAATATTACTTCAGTTAAATTATTTTTTTGCAAAATGTAATTTAAAGTTAAAATTAAATTTTGTGCGTCACAGATGTTGACAATAAGGAAACAAATGACATAAGTGCCTTTTGGCTCATGTTTTTAATATATGATAATGTGTTAATACATATATAGGTCATAAAAGGATCTGAAAGGTGAATGTTTTCTAATTTGCAGACAGTGTTTTAACTCAGGGACAACATTTATTTTGATACCCATTATCTCATTAATTCATAGAATTTCACATTTAGCCCAGTATTGTATCTTGAAAGCTACAGCTAACTAGCATTTTGGACTTCATTTATTTATTTATTTATTTTTTTAATATTAGTGACCCATATTTGGTAGAAGTGCCACTACTTTTATTCTAGAAGCATTTTGTTTTGTATTCTAATGTCATTAGCACAATACTGCATCAAGTTATTTATCATTTTTCTTACTGTAAAAAAATCACAAATAACTGCAAATACGTAAATAAAAGTAAAAATATGTAGATACAAGTAAAAATGTTACTTCATAACTCATTTATAAAATGTGGATTCACTCCAAATATCATTAAATATTGAAAGTATTATTTACAAATATTCACATTAGGATCATACTGAATATTTGGATGATCTTTTCTGTAGCTTTATCAAACTCTGTTTCTGTGTTAATTATTAGTGACATGAGGCTGAAAAAAAAAAGACACTATTTCAAAGCAAAACGGTCATAGCAGAAGCATAATTAGACCCTTCTCTTGATAATGAGAGTCTTTTCATGGCATATTTTATTTGTTGTGTAATTGCATTAATTAACTATGGTTTAGCACAAGAGACCTTGTGTCCATGTTTAATCATAGTCAAATCAAATGCAAGTTTACAGCACAGGTAAACGATGGAAGCAACAGTCACACTTACATGAGATGAAGAATAAAATGCCTGCAGCGAAGGTTTTGTCAAACCTGTCGAAGGAGGAGTAATGGATGAAGGCCATGATGCCAATGATGATGCCAATGAAACAGGCCAGAAGAGACAGGATCATGAGGGCGCGGGTGGCGTCTAAGTGGGCTGTGGACGAGGTCAAAGGTCAATAGGAGTCACTGCTGGGGTCAGTGTAAGACAGCAGGGGTGAATGACCTCAGACATGACCCTGTGTCGGCCATGTTAACAAGACCATGTCACGACAGAGTGAAAATCTTTGACAAATAATGGAAGAAATCGGCATAGAATTTTATCAAATGGTCGCCATATCTAAATATAAATACATCACATAGCCTTTAATAGAAAAAAAAAAAGATATACCTTTAGAAGCTTTATTTTTTTCCTTTGTATACTGCATTTTAATATTCATCCTTGATGAATAAAGTGTCACTGGGACTGAGTTTGTAATCATTGCACCAAGTTAAAGTGATTACTGATGTGTACAAATAGGAATAAAAAGAGAAACGTGTCTGAAAACAAAATTATTCCAACTTTATGGGCAAAAGTAGGTCAAAGTTATAATTTTTTTAATGAATTTTTTTTCCCCTTTTACTTATAACGGGCAAAATTTCAAATGTCTGTCGCAGCAAAACTATTGGTTGAATTCATACCAAATTTGGTTTATACATTGCCAGTGACCCAGAGTAGATGTCATTAGATTTTGGGAAGAGTAGGTCAAAGTTAATATTTTTTATGAGTTTTTAAATCTTTTTTTTTTTTTTCATTTAGTTATAATGAGCGAAATGTCACATGTCTGTAGCAGCAAAACTTTAGGTTGAATTCGTACCAAATTGTCTTAATAGATTAACAGTGACCCAGAATAGATGTCATTATATTTTGGGAACAATTGGTCAAACTTAACTTTTTTTAATGAATTTTTTAAATCTTCCCATTTATTTATAATAGGGTAAATATGCGCGAGGGGCGGGGTTTGTTGTGCCCGGCACCACTTGTTACTCATTGTAAATATAAGGAGTTAGATCCCATTTAGGAGGTTACATATCATATCATTAGTAGCATTTTGGCGTCTGATGAATCATTGTAAAACACTTATTGCTTATTTAACCATCTAATTACTGCTTATTGATGGTAAATTTACAAGCTGTTGTACGTGTATTATGATGTTAATGTGCTTTGTTGTCTGTATGGAGGGTTTTAAGCGCCTTTTAATGACTAATAAATAATTAATACATGACTAATAACTAATCCACATACAAAAAAGTCATAATTAATGATGATTGTGTGAACATATCATAGCTTTTCGGAAATGCGGTTTGCGAGCCTCTTAAAAATAGTCAGTATCCGGCCGCTCTTTTAATATCTCCAAACTAAAAATGATCAGCGCTTACACTCCCTGGTTTTACTTACCGATGCTGTCGTTGTGCGGGAAGCATTTTCCCGGCGTACAGTAGCGCCACAGGCCCTGGTGCATGTAGTTACTAGACTGCCGATACTGCATCCAGTAATCGGTTGCTGTGGAAACAATCAGGAGGATGTTCCCCACGCCTGCACAGAACAGCCCTCCACCCATAAAGCTGTACATCCTGCACCTGCAGACGCAAACACACATAAGGTCACTCGGCATCAGCGGTCAGTGGTAGACCCCCCCAACCCCGCTCTTATCTCCACCTCACACACACACACACGGACACACACTTCAGGGAGAAAGGGTCTAAGTGTCAGTAATTGCGTTGTAATGAACATATTATTTCCACTGGATTGAGCTTCAGGGTCACCCGTGTGTGTACGGTCCACTTTGTTCTCTAGGAGATCAGTCCCTGAAGATGGATTTTACATACACCCCTCCCCACATGCACACACACACACACACGCACACACACACACACACACACACACACCTGCCAATGCACACACACATCAAGTGCAGTGACGCTTTGATACTTGATACATCTATTGCTCATTGTTCCACCTGGATGCAATATCCCGTGGCCGTCCCCTCTTCCTCATGGAGAGTTGTTGTGTATTTTTTTTTTTTGGGGGGGGGGGAGACAACATGATAGATAGATATATCTTGTATTAGCTGAAACCTGAACAGGAGGCTTGTTGAAGAGCGCCGTGTATTCAGTGAAGAGCTCCGTATTTTCTCTGGATCACATTTTCAGCCTGAGCATCCTCTCTGCTAACTTTCAGCAGCTGTTTCCATCTGCACCAAGCCACTTTTAAACCCATTTGATCTCCAGCATGTAAAAACAAATGAAAAACGTCTCGGCAGGTAACAAAAAAAAAAAAAAAAAAAAAAAAAAAAAAAAAAAAAAAAAAAAATCGCCGGTTTTCTTCGGATGTTTTTAAGTCCAGTCAGAACCGAAAGAGGTAATCTGATTCTGTAATCTGGTCTGACAGTCGCGATTGATGGATTTATTTGTTACTGAACACTTACCAAAACATAAACTAACCTCTAAATTAAAACAGACCCACAGAGATGATGAAAACTACTTTATATTTAACCCTTTATCGGGCAAGTGACTATTTTTGGTAATTTCCACACACATTACAAGACAGTGACAGCAACAGTCTCAGGTCCAATGTGGTCTCCAGGGTCTGTAAGGTCCACCTGTGCATGAACAGTCAGTGTACCTGCTTTGTTTGGTACCATGAAGTAATGGTACTAATGTAAGGAATGATGTTCAAAGGGGTCATGTGGATGTGGACAGGGGTCTGGATCAGCACTTATGTTGGTCTAATGTTCTAAAATACATGTTCCTTTCACCTTATATGTGTTTTTATTGGGTTTTTTTGTTTTTTTTTTATATATACTTCTTGAATATTTTTTAAATTATTATTACAGGTAAAGAACCAAATAGGGTAACTTCTCTGACCTTGATTTTCTACATAACAATAAAAAAATGTGAAAAATTTTTCAAAAGTAATAAAGTCTTATTAGGTCCCTCAATAACAAACTGTGGTTGAAATTTAGAATGTCAGAGGATTTCAATGAGTGCCCGATAAAGGGTTAATTTCTGACATAAAAACAAAATGTACGAGCACTGTCACATTCCACCCATCAAGACATCATTTTCTTTGTCAAGCAGAGGAAATCTCTGGAGAGGTTTAGCTGTTCACTTCACTACACCGCTTTCACATTGGTACAAAGTTTTCATATCTGAACATTTTTTACTCAATTGGCTGCAAAGTGAAGAATAAAACAAAACAAAACAAAACAAAACAAAAAAGGTTGGTCTCTTTGGAGCCTAAACAACATGAAACTCTTATAGAGATATTGGAAAAAACAATGAACTGAGACAATTTTGAGGTTTTGTGATTTCTTCTCTGCAAAGCTCTTAGACTTAGAGCCTTGACATGGCATAGAATAAAAAAAATAAATAAAATAACTCAAAGAAATAAAACCAAATCAAACATAAATGAGTGTAGAAACACTAAAACTTGTTGCACAAAATCCAATATTGTCTTACCTCAATCAGCCCCTTTTATGAAGACGTTTTATGAAGACAGGGTTACCTGACAAAATACAACAAGATCCTATAATGCCAATACAGGCAGATTTCCAGCAGGCTAATAGCACTAGCGTTTGACGGGGTGAATAGGGGGAAACCGGGGCTACAACAAACAGCTCAGAGACAATAGACCAGGCCGACCACTGGCCAATCAGCACGCACCAGTTTTGTCATTTGGGAATCTGCTGAAAAAACAGAAACGGCCAAAGCTTGGCAAGCTGAAGTAATACTGATGACTGGATGGTTTTGATTGAAAATAGAGGGCTGAACTGGCTTTAGTGGAAGGCAAGCCAGGCATTAAATCAGAGTCTTTAGCTGCAACACTCTTGACTTTTGTCTCATTTTAAAAGCAAGCTTTGTCACTATTGAGCTTAAAGTCTTGTAAAATGTATCATCTAAAAGTTCACTTCAAATTTTCACCTGTAAATACACCAGCATTTAATATGAAGTAAGATGCATGAATTGTTGTTGAATTTTTTTTCTTTTTAACCCATAAAGACCCAAGCAGCCACTGACAACCAAAACCATCTACTGATCTAAAGCGTTTAATAACTTCTGAACCACTAATTCTATCAATCCGTGTCAATAATTGGTGTAAAATGCAGTTTTTCATCTTTTCATGGTCATCAGATACGACCCCTTTGGACGTTCAGAGGCTCCGTAGTGAACGTGGAAACACCGTCATCTTCTACAACATTGATTCCCCAGTAAAACCCATGTACTCAGATACGTGACAGTGGATGGAAACACTTGCTTTATGTTCAGTTAATGATATATTTTGCAGAAAAAGTCACTTTTTCTTGAGTTTTCTCTGTTTCTGATATAACAACCCTCGACTTTAATCTGAGCTTTAATGAGCATCTACATGATCAGTGAATTAAATATAGAAAATACTTGATGTTCACTGAAAAAATACAAAATACAGAGGATCGTGTCATAGTAAACTGCAATAAATCACTTAAGAAAAGTTAAATATAGAGAAAAAAATATTTTGGAACTGCCACAAAAGTAACAATGAGTCTTTATGGGTTAATATACTATCTATCTATCTATCTATCTATCTATCTATCTATCTATCTATCTATCTATCTATCTATCTATCTATCTATC
>JAPQRP010000008.1:17539034-17553754 GCA_037367295.1 Apogon hyalosoma | reverse complement strand
CTTTAATAAGTTAACTGGTCCTCCACATCCACCACCCTCCAGAGGATTAAGCAGTTCGGAAAATTAAAGAAAAAATAATAATTAGAAGAGCGTACAGGATACATGAAAACCTGTGTTGTTGAAATGTCTGTTTTATTCTCAACTAGAAAAGCATTCGGAGAGCGCAGACCTCCACCAAGGCAAATCCGTCCGCCCCCCCCACCCCCACACCCCACCGATCACCACCAAAATTTAATCACTTGTTCCTTGTGCCGGTATTAACATTTCCTGAAAATGTCATCAAAAATCCGTCTTCACTTTTCGAGTTATCTTGCTAACAGACAGACAATCAAACCCCGATGAAAACATAACCTCACTGGCGGAGGCAATAAAACATTTTAATGATGTTCTAGAACCGTTCATAGGTATCAGTATCATCAGTGTCATCCTGGTTTTTTTTGTATTAAATTGGAAAGGTCATACATCACTGTCACAGACGACTAAACTACATTTATTAGCACCAAATGACTTTGACTCTTTATCTTCACCTGCTGCCAGCTTTGCACAGAAAAACATGCGTATGCAAATATTTATGTAAATACACAGAGTAGAGGGAGATCATGTTAAAAATATTAAACTGGATTAACAGGTAAAAGAAAATGTTAACCACCGATTATGAAAGTAATCATGTTGATACTTTTGAGAGTTTTCAGGAATTTGTACTTTATGTATTTATGTTTTTATTTCCTATATTTAACACAAATATCTCTTCTTTCTTCTACTTAAATATGCTTGTTAGATTTAATGCATGAAGGGAATTACTAATTATTTTCATTTTGCATCACTGTGTGCCTCCACAACATCCGGATCCACGTCAGCCTAAATGGATGGAACTATAGCTCATAGAAAAGATAATCTTTTGTATGTGTTTGTATCACACATGTAAAAGGTGTAATGAGATGAAAATGTCATAAAAAGACACTGTGTGAAACTGGCATCGACAACAAGGGGAGACGAGAATCTATCTTTAGTCTATGACTTTGTCATTTATTTTAACATGGTTTTCACAATATTAAAACAAAATATAGAAGCAATATCTGTGGTTGGGTTCTGCAGCTGACACTAAAAACTAAGTAAAATACATGCTCATTATTTTCAGTCTGTTTAAGTAAGATTGGTTTAATAGTCTCTACATCACCTCATGTTTATATGACAGGGTTTCTGCAGGTATCAGCAAATCTATTTAATGCTATTTAAAGTCCTTTTTAATGCCACTTAAACACATTTAATGCCCATGTCCAACTGCAGATACAGTTTTATATGTAGTTTTATGTCGGTTTACCATCGACAGCCTTTAACCAGGTTCTGAATAGTTCCTCCTCCAATCACTTCTGCTGAAACTTGCATTTTCCCATTTTTCCAACATTTGTTAATATTCCCTCCGCTCTTTCATCACGGCATGAGCACACTCACAGCATGTTGCATTCCAAGCATCCGGTGTTGTATCGGCCATAAACAATAACCAATTAAAGCACTATCTGATCAAAATTATTATATGTTTATATAATCAAAATAAATTGTGAATAAGGATGTTTTTTTTCCATCAAGTGGATTACATTTTTTGATGCCTCCAGACATCGAATTTAAGACTTTTTAATGCCACTTAAGGCTTTAATTTTCACAAAATGTATTTAATGACTTTCAATACTTTTTAATGACCTGCAGAAACCCGGGTTCAGTTTGCTTTACACACAAACAGCCAGTAGATACGTCCTACAAAGACTTACATTTTACTTTTGTACAATTCATAATGTTCAGTTCTGTGCCTGGACTTTTTTACTTTCACTGCGTAAAGAAGCTGAGACAGTACTACTAACTTTTTTTTTTTTTTTTTTTTTTTTAACCAGTGTCTCTACTTCTGCTGTTCCAGGATCAGCACCCTGGACAGCGTCACGGTGCTGGTGACACACAGATGTTATGATTTTAGGTTTTGATATCTTTTAAATGCAAATCAGTCCATGTAGTTTTGTAAATCTTATGCATCTTATATCAGTGATGTGGAGAAGCTTTCACCTTGGCTGCCAGTCTGTTATACACCAGATGTTTTATTCATTGTAAAAAAAAAACAAAACAGAAATTGCACAAAAAAGTTACTTGACAAATGGCCTCGTGTATTTCTGATTCTGCATAGGACAACGTGTTAATATGGTGTTTGGCTTTCAGATAGCATTCGTAAATACTGTAGCAATTACATTCCAGAAAGTATCTGTTGTTTGTTGTGTTCCAGACATTTGGTCTGGAACAAAACTACTCCATTTTGCTGTCTGCATTTAAGTAACCACATTTGTCATCCACCCTGCTTTTTATCTGCCTTGGAGTTGCTGTTTTCGCCGTCTGTTTGTGAGCGAGTGGAGGTTCGCGGCAGCCGAGCAAAGCAGTGATTTGGCATGTTAGTGAGTGTGTTGGGGCTAATCAGACAGAGGGGCCACTGTAATGGACAGAATCTGGGCAGAATCACAGCTAGACCTGCTGCGGTAGGGAGCAGATAATACAACTAATTTCTCCACTGTCTCAGCCACCGCACAGACGGAAATGGGGTCAACAAAGGTGCAGGCGGCATCAAATGAACAGCTGTTGCCTTTCACAGTGCCGAGCAGCCGAGAGGAGAGTCTTAGCAGAGCCCAGCCCGCCACCCCCCCTCCACCTGCTTTTTGTGTAAATGCAGAAGAATGTATGTACAAATTAAGGGCAGGACCTGTGCATATTACTTCCATTCTTCATCTCTGGAGCCTGGCTATCACTGATGGTATAGTGTGGGAACACTCAGTGCAGCTGCGTGATGAAATGTGCATAGGGTTACTCATAGGTTCCTTTATTGGCTGAGGTTTGCGCGTTTGTTGTGATGGAGAAACAATTGGCTATTATAAAGACGGCTCTCGTAGGGAAATAAGGTGATAGTGTGTACATTGCAAAAGCTGGCAGTGACTGTATGAAGTGTGTGTCTTTGTGACAAGAAGCTGTGTATGTATTAATGCAGGTATTACAGTCCAATCGCTGGATTCTTTGAGAATTTCTTGTCTCGTTTTTCTGTGATTGGACTTGTCAAATTCTAATCACAGTGAGCTGATGTATGACACTTCATTTCATCAGGATGTCGGCCGCTATGTAAAGTATATTTACCCATGTGAGCTGAAAAACACAGACCTTAATACTGCCTAAACTTTATATGTATGTATCATGCACTATTGAGTCACTTCAAACGACTGCTCGTTCATTAGTGGCAAACCAGTTTGTTTTGCTGTTGCGTTTGGCATTTGCTTCACTTTTGATCTCAGTTATTTCAGAGTTGATGCAATAAAATGAGCAAACTTTATGAAAATCCATACAATTAACAACAATAACCTTGATTTAATCTTGGTTTTCAGATAGTGTTGTGCACAACACAGCTAAGAAATAACTTGAAACAACAATAAACCAACCAATACAGATTAATTGGCAAAAATGGAGATAAAATATTAGCTTCTGTTTGGACTTATCATGTGGATATAACGTGTATTTAAGTCTTGAAGAAATACTGCAGGTTAAAATTATTCATTGGCTTCCGCAAGTTATGTCTTAAAATATTTTTATACCCCATTTTTCAGATTTTTTGGTACTTCAAGAACAGAATCTTTTCTAAACATAAAATATATATTATCATTTTATCACCCCACCCCCTGAATGGGAGGCAAGGGGTATTGTTTTTGGTTTGGTTTGTTTCTTCCTTTGGTTGACAACACTTTAGCAGCAAAACTATTCACTGAATTCATACCATATAGATTGCCAGTGACCTGGAATAGATGTGATTACATTTTTGAAAAAGTAGGTCAAAGTTAAAAAAATTTATGAATTTTTAAAATCTTTTTTTTTTTTCCATTTACTTATAGTGGCTGAAATTTGTCTATGTGGTCTCTGTCTATGCTAACATCAGCACAGGCACAGACATGATGACATCAGCTGGATAAAATCCAAAATAAGCTACAGTACATGCGAGGGGTAGGGTTTCTTGTGCCTGGCACCACTTGTTAAATGATGAAATTGCTAATTCCGCATCTATGTAAAACACTAACCAGTAAATGCATTTTGACAACTGTACAGGTTAAATATACTCTAAATATATTGAATGTAGTGGCAGAAACTGAACAAGCTACAATGAGTCCAATTCACAATAACTAATTGCACTTTCAATTCCGGAACATTTATGGAAAATTTCCTCTGCTTTAATTTATTAAAAAAAGATTTAGCGGTAAAGACACACAGGCACAACAATGCTCATAATATTTTGCATCTTTGTGTTATTTGCCCCAATTTTCCTAATTTTCTAGTGTTCCAAGCTTTCCTCCACATTTCAGCACACAGATTGATCCATAATGAAAACAACAGAGAACAAACCCCACAAATTATGTGTCTTCAATTGGCAAAGATGTACACAGAGTAATAATCTCACATCAACTTTCATGTATTTGCATCTTTAGTATATAGCATCTATGAAATAATATACTCAAATATCCATCAAAATATGCTTCCTATATCAATGTAACTGTTTCAGGTCTGGAATATGTTTGAATAATGTCTGAATCTTAAGTAATTCCATTTATTTTCCACTGAATGTATCAGGGATTTTGCAGAAATGTTGCTGGTGTTCTGTTTGGTGCTCACAGCTGGCTGCGGTGTCACACAAACTCTGAAACAGGCAATACATATATTTTATAAGATAAAGCACGGTTGTGTGTTCTGTGCAGCGTACAGCTATATCGTTTTTATTGCAAAACAAATCAAAGATAAGTTATTAATGCATTTTTTCAGCTGTAATTTTAATTTAACTTATCGTCCCAGTTTTTTCCCGTATTCTACTAGTATTATTCTCACCGAAATCTGACATTCATATTCTGAAATCTACAAAAATGGAGGAAATTTACAGTAGTATTGGTGATATTTTAGTAGTAATTATGACCATCCTCAAATGCAAACACTGAAACTTCAAGACATATTTTCTTTTTATTTTTCCCCCCACATTATTCTTTTTATTTTTTAATTAAGTACTGAGTTCTTGAATTGTACTACACAGTACATACACATCCGTAATATAACTGCATTACTTTATTAGCCAGCTCTTCTAATGCTATTTACTATGTTAATGGACATGACTATGTTTACAACTCATCTGTCATAATTTCCCCCTAAATCCTTTGCGTTATAATATTACTGTGGTCTTACAGCATTAATTCCAGACAAGGACAATAGCCTTCAAATACTTTCATGTGAAAACACGTCAACACGTATCCACAGCTGGTATCTATGCACTGTCACCACTGTGTACTCACTTTGAGATGACCCTGCAGGGAGGTGGATTCACTGAGCAGACAGATGGCAGCTGCTCCAGCAGTTATGATGAAAACACCATTGAGGGTGTTTGGGTGGCTGGCAGATAAGGAGCCTTTGGAGAGGTATGAATCACTTAAAATGATATGCTGCCCACACAACAAAACACAGCCACCAAATGCATTGGCTTTCCTGGAGCTGAAAAGATCTAGGTTTCCTTAGCAAGAATCACGAAGTCATCTTTCAGAGTTAGTTATCTTTTATTAGGAGAAAGTCAACCATGGAGTGGATTATTATGAGCCAGAAGTGACAACATCTGCACAAATGACTAATGTGACGTGACTTTTCTCATAGGTTAAAGCTTGATTGTACATTTTTTTATTCGTGTCACTAGGGATGGGATTTGAGAACCGGTTCATGTAGAACACAGGTGTCAAATATACGTCCGGCCCGCCAAAGGGTCCAATACGCTCGTGGGATGAATTTGTTGCATGCAAAAATTATACTGAAGCTATTAACAATCATCCTAGTTTCTATTCCAATTCATTCCAAATCATTACCAAAATTCTGCCTGTTACTAAATGTTTTGTGTATTTGTAGATCCACAGTAATATGTAAGTTGTAATTTACGTGTGTAAATGATAAACAGAGCCATAATAGCGGTCAAATTGCACTTATATTTCTTAAGGCATTTCAGGTTGTTCGTGTTATTTACATCTGTAATGAAATTTTGTAGACATAACCGTTATTATAATGTAATTTTACTTTTTTCCACTGTTATTATTTAACTGGTCTGGTCCATTTCAGGTCATATTGGACTGAATGTGGCCCCTGAACTAAAATGAGTTTGACACCCCGGATGTAGAGACCCGGTTCCCAATAGCTCAGTTTCCCAGAAGTGTCAGTCTGCTTGCTTAATTATTGGCTTATCAGTTCCACGTCATCACATCAAATGCTTCACACGTCATTTTTGCATTTTGATTCAAAAGCGCTGTAAAGTACGGTTCTGTTTCACCAGTAAAGACGACACTAGGGCCGTTCGCAACAGTTGCAGAGCTTCCATTATGACAAAGGGGGAAATACCTCCGCATGCAGAAATATTTAACCACACAGCATGAAATTAAACTGCATGATTGTAACATCTTTGATGCGGAGCTAAGTGACTCTGGAAGTGGAGCGGGCAGGAAGGCGTCCTCTGTCGCAGCCACTAACATCAAACTCCTGCGAGTTCTAACGATACTGTTAATGTTAGCGCTTTTTCACGCTGTCAACCTGCTTTCACTATTGTTTATGAATAATCTTCCTGTCCTAGAGTTACATTCAGATGATGATGAGGCTCTGAGGCTGTGGCAGGCAGCTCACACGCTCTTTTAACTATACCTTTATAACCCTTTATAAAAAGAAGTGGACACATCACACAAAATCCAGAAAGTGCTGACTACTGTAGTTTGGTCAAGGAAGAGACTAGTGAAACCGGCAAGTTGATAGGACCAGTATTTTGAAAGATATTATTCATTTTTGAATACAATAGCCTTACTATCACGTTGCTATGCCCAGAATCATTGAATCATCTATGAAGTGGGTTACCTAGCAACAGGTAAACAATAGGGCCACATCGCCATGGTGTCAAATTTTCCTGTGCAGAAACAGACATGCCAGCTGAGAGGTTATTCAACTAAAAATGCCAGTGGAATTTACCAAGAAAGTAAAGAAATGAACTGTATCAGAGGATCTAGAACCCATAGTTCTCCGCCTTCTTAATGAGTTTAGTTCAAATCAATTACGAGATATTACACATGCATTTTTGACTTTAAAGAGTTAATGCAAACAAAGCCATTTGTATTGCAGTTTATTCCCTAATAGGTGGCCGATGAGTGACATCGATAATAGAACCAGACTTGCTGAATTCACGTCACTCCTCATCTCTAAGTGTCACAGGTCAACAGTTCCATAATTAAGATCTTAGAGGATACAAGGCTTTTGCATCCACTCCTGTCTGTGTTTTGGGCTGTTCCATCATGTTAGATTTTTAGTGGTTATGTTTTCAAATATGTACGAAGGTTAAATGTGTGATAACTGCAATTAATGATCAGATGGAACCGTATTACACTCATCATTTCCATGCATAATTTTTCAGTGTGAGTGTGAAACCATGTCAGGTCATTTATTTAGCCTTTTGGTTTGGACTGAAAGGAGAAAACTGCAGATGACGTGTGTGTAGTCTCAAATTCTGACATGTTTTCCTCTTTGACTCAAAACTGCGTATCACTTTCATCACCAATTTTTCATTAAATCTGTAAAACCCGAGTTATAGCCTAAGTATCACAAATCCGAAAGCTTTTCCATGATTACTCACCTGAATTGCTTCCCTCATGGGTGTACTCCATCATGAACAGTCCATTTGTTTACAAACAGAGCTGTTAAGTTAGTCGGGCATTTTCGGAAATTTGTTTGCGATGTGCATTGTGGAAGTGCAGCTCCACGCAGCCGCAGTATGGCCGTAGCAGCACAAACACAGAAACGGCTTAATTGTCTCTTGCTGCTGTGGCTGCGTAGCGCTCCGCTCCTTACAATGCACGTCGTGACGAATTTCCGAAAATACCCAAATGACCTACGGGCTCAGTTTGTAAACAAATGGATTGTTAATGGTGGAGTACACTTTGAAATTGTTCACATGAGGGAAGAGATTCAGGTGTGTAATCATGGAAAGATTTACGATACTTAGGCTGTGACTCGGGTTTTACAGATTTGATGAAAAATTGGTGACAAAAGTCATACGCAGCTTTAAGCATTTTTAGTGACCCCTGAGAGGGTGAGTTGAAGATAGACCAGTGCAATCTGCAAATTCACCACTAGATGTCTCATATTGCATACTGAACCTTTATGGTCCACAGTTTCACTGGTGTCTTTCATTCTCATCTCTCATCAGTGTTGCCATGAGCTTCTGCAAGAACACCAAACAGCTGGAAAAGTTTTCAGCTAACAATCACTCAGAGCAAAATTTCCCCCAGGACTCCATAGGTATGAAACAAGTTAAAAGATTGATAACTGTGTTACATTCATCAGGTTGGAAGAAATATGACTGAGGGTATATTGCTTTGACTCAAATGTTTCCTGCCAATATTGTGGTATAATTTTAAAAGGTCATGTAAGTTGCTGGACTGAGGAGGTAATCTATCAGAATATATCCATGTACCTCCTGTGTTTTTATGACAACAATTGCATATAAATATGGTGTATTTATACCCACTTCTCCTGAGCTGAGAAGGCTTTTGGCTGCACTGTTCATGGAACTACTATGCGCCATTGAAATATTAATCTAGCAGTAATATATATTCTCAAAACTTCACAAAGAGAAGCAAATTAACAATAGCCTGTGTAGCTCTTCAAGCTCCACAACTCTCATAGTAAAAGGCAGCTCAGGCAGGGAGAAAGAGAGCAGGAGGAAAAGAGAGAGACTCAAATGCACATGCCATCTACGGCTGAGATGCATTAAACCTTCCCCATCAGGAGGAGTAATGGATTAAAGGCCGCTGTGGCTCTGCAGTTTGCCAGTCAATGTTCTTTCGCTCTCCTCCAACCCGAGCCCCCTCCCTTCTCTGTTCCCTTCCCGCTGGAAGAAGTTGATTTGCCATCAATTGCCATCTTGGCTGGCGCCATTAATGCACGCCCACAAAAGGATGACACATCGCATTATCACCTCACTCCCTTTCAAATTAGAGCTGAGCGATGCCTCGGCGCAGCTTGTGACTGGTTAACACTATCAGCTATTTGTAGGGATTGTTCCCTAATACGCAGCGTCTAAAGATTTCATCAGGCATTTGATGACGGAAATAAACCACTGCCCACAGGGAAATTGGACTGATTAATGGAATTATGCGTTGGAGGGGAGTCAATACAAGCAGCAGACACTCACATGGGGAAAAGCCTAGCTGTCTATCATGGACCAGACTGGAGTGGCTGGCTGGACAAGGAGCCTCGGCCAGCAGATACACTCGCCTGGAGCTGGCCCTGGGTCATGGTGTCCACTAGAAAAGCCTGGGATTAAGACCTGTGGCTGTATGAATGCTAGCTCCACTCTAAATACCCCAGACCATATGGGTCCTGTTGGATACAAATCATTGTAATGTCATCTACCTTACAGAAAAAAAACACTATTATGCTCACAGTGTAATGTATGACCAGCCCTGATATGCCACTTCTTCTGCTTTTGTGCCCGTACTCTAAGACAGTTCTGCACCCCCGCCTCCCCCTCGGCATTCTTCAGTCTGTTAAGTGCTCTCTTAGTCTGCCCTAATGCACCTCTATCCCGTCACCAAAACTGTAGACGACCGCCTTCCACCACCATGGCTCAGCCTGCCCCTGCATCACACCGCAGCCTCTTTTTGTAAGGACTGTTTCCAAACCCTTAGGGAGGGTGTAGGAAGGTTATTATGGTTCTTTGACAATCAACAGCCCATTTCCCAGAAAAAACTCTTACCAACGTACATTTCCGCAAACGCTTCAAACATATGTAATTTCATTGTAGTTTGTCGTTGCATTATCTGCTACTTCCTTTTTTTTGCATTTCCTCATTAGGCAGAAGGCGATTGTATGGATGGTGTGTACACAAAATCCCAAACTTTGCATCCTGACAAAAAAGTGTAGGTAATTAAAGTATTTGTGATTTGGTACGAATACTAAAAATATGACAGTAAATCCATCCATCATTTGTTTTGGATATTTGCTTATTTTTTTTCTGTTTTAAAACAAGCCCCGATTTCTTTCCTTGACTTAACCGTTTATAGTTCATTCGCAGAAATACTCTGAAATTCTAAGTTTCAACCATAGTGGGTTAGTGGAGGACATAACAAGACTTTATTACTTTTGTAAAATTTTTCTTTTTTTCCTTTTTATCTAGAAAATCAAGGTTAATGAAGTTACCATATTTGGTTCCTTACCATAAGTGGCCAAAAAAAAACCCACAAAAAAAACCAAACAAACAAAAAAACAAAAACAAAAACAAAAACAAATCCAAGAACTGTATCTAAAAATACAATAAAAATACATGCAAGGTGAAAGGAACATGTATTTTAGAACATCACTTTTAGAACATTAGACCAACATGTGTGCTGATCCAGACCCCTGTCCACATCCACATGACCCCTTACAGATCCTGTAGACCACATTGGACCTGAGATTGTTGACTCGTTGTCCTCACTGGAACTGTTGCTGTCACTGTCTAGTAATGTATATGGAAATTACCAAAAATAGTCACTTGCCCAATGAAGGATTAAACTGCTGTCAATGCTTATACTTCACCATAAAAACTGTGAAATAGGTACACGTGATTAGAAATGATGAAATACACGGTTGAAATAGATATAGGTTATAGAGTGGGTTCCACCATGTTTCTGTAGAAGCTCAGAATTAACTTCGTCTCTGTTTTTGTGTTTTACAGTGGGTGGCATCCAGGGCTACGACGCATTACTGTCACCTAGTGTGTACGAGTGTAGACCAGAGTGTAGACTGCCTTAAATTAAAATCCTAGAGACAATGAAACAAATGGGGTTTATGGTTTCAGTTTCATAGAATAGAGGGTGAGGAGAGTACTCAGTTGGTCGCACTCTGAAACTTAACCACTAGAGATTACTAAAGATCACATGTTAACCCCGTAAAGCCTGAACCATTAAATCACTGACAGAAAATTCCACTTCTTTGAAACCGGAGCCTTTATTGGTCCTTCTGAACAACCAGAAAGTTCCATGTATGAGTTTCAATTTTGTATCATATTTGATACATCAGGTCTCAGTGCTCAAATGTTATCATTTTTGAACAAACAAAAACATAATATAACACAAACATGTCTAACAAATTGGTAATTCCTTTTCAAAATTGTCAAAGTTCTGCCTCCTTCCTCATTAATGACAGTCTTGTAGCATCATTGGAAAGGTCCCCGGTGGATTATCTGTGTATTGCATGTATCTAATTGTATACATCAGGTTTAAAAAAAAAAACAAAACATAAACACACTGATCATATAGATGGCTTCAAAACTCATGTATCAAATATAATACATTTGGCATTATAGGGTTAAGACTATAAAACGCTGATGTAAAACGTACCCGTTTACAAACATTTGTGTTTTTTGGATTTTAAGCTTTGTCAGTGAAATATGCCTGGTTTGTCTACTGGAGTTAGTTTTATTTTAATGAAGGGGTTACATGTAGTTAGAAAGAAAGCAATGGGCTTCAGGAAGCTACTCGTTTCTCCCTTTCAAAAATGAAAACATTCACTAGAAATTTCTGAAATGTTTTTTTTTTTTTAGCTGCAAATTGCTCCCCTGCTATCTGACTCATGAAGTATGCACAAAGATTTTTTTTTAAATAAATACTAGTGTCAGTAAACAAATGAGTCATCTCTAACCCATTGTTAACAAATTTAACTCTATCCAACCCTTTACTATTATATCCTGTAACAAAAGACAAAAGAATCCCACATATTTAATTTAATATCCCACATTATTTAATTTAATTTTTTTTTTTTTTTTTTTAATCATGGCTGTGATTTGAAGGACTAAACCAAAAGTATCACTATTTCTTTTCTTTTTTTTTTTTTTTTTCCCTCTCCATCAGAAATACTCCGACTGGAGTCATGGTCGGCCTCTTGAGCTACACCAGACAAATTACAGACACGGTACATGAAGAGCTTGACATAATTGGATTTGTTGCTGATCAGTAATATCAAATTAGTGGATATCATTACATTTTTTCTCTAATAAGTCTGGTCTCAGTCTCTAAATAAGCAATGATAAGTAATATGTAAAAAAAAAAAAAAATAATTAAATAAAAAATCAGCAAGAATAAACAAGATTTATTTTAAAATGCTGTAATGCAGTTTCTACATACCTGCAATAATGGACCTTTATGCAAATTTATCAAATGAGGAAAGGTTTCTTAAGTATTTTATTCCAGTAATTTTTTTCATTTGAAGTGTTTGTGGTTTAATACATCTACTAATGCACAAATTCAGTCCTTTATTTTATAGTACAATCTTTAAAACACTATATCTGTTTATATGATGTAAGATAGATAGATAGATAGATAGATAGATAGATAGATAGATAGATAGATAGATAGATAGATAGATAGAATAAAAATACAACATAAGAGCAAACACACTATACATAATAAATAAGAAGTAGCCCATAAAAAACAGAAACGGTAGAAAAAAAAAAATCTGGACAATCAAACAGTAGGTGCAAAATGAAATGGTGCTTCTGTTTCTAAAATTATGAAAACTCTAAAATGCATTTTTAATTTTGAAAAATTTTGATCATTGCTTTCCGGATTATTCCTTATTTTGCTTATTTCCTGTGCGTTTTACTGGTTTATTTTGATTAAACGCTGTTTTTCTAGATATTTAGGCTATCGTTTTGAGACCCAGCAATGCATTTTTGTACTTTGTAAGGGACAAGAGTTTTATAGCTTTACTAAAAAAACAAACAAACAAAAAAAACCCCAAACAAACAAACAAACAAACAAACAAAAAAAAAAACACCGTCCAATGTAAAAGAAATCCTTACTTACTTCATGAACTGACTTGAAAATGAATCCGTTTGAGCATGAACCGCAGTATGAACTGTCCCTGTACTCATGTAATACTAAATATTTGCCTTCACATTTTCTGGTTCAGTAATCTGAGCTCTGATGTTTTTGTGAAACATAGATTATGTCAGTGCTGATCAGTGGATCCATACCCACGCAGATGTTTCACAGAAGAAAATGTAAAAGTATATTCTTACCAAGATTGGACGTCGTTGTAAAAACACTGTCATTAATCTCAAAACAATTTCAATTTCACGTCTTCTATGTGATTTCAATCATACACGTTACGGTGTAAAAGTGTTTGGTTAACATTAGCTTTGCATCGAGGTACAACCGAAGCAGCAAATTTGTAAACGGCATTAAAAACAAAAATTTGGGGAAAACATGTACACATTTTAGAAGCTGTATGGGATAATTTAGACAGTGAAAAAGAGAGAAAATATAATATATAGAAAGAAATATTTAAAGTTTAAGTCTGAATTGATGTAGTACTGAAGGGACTACACCATCACTTATAAATACTTAAGATGTACAAGATACAAGTGCAAAGATCACACAAAATACTTTCACCTGTAGAAGCCATTCAGTTCAGATTTTTTGCGTCTAACCCAGTTCACATATCTCTTTTTTTCTTAACCCTTTCACGCATGAATTATGAGAGCCTTAATCAAGATTTTTATTTTTCCTGAGTATTTTTATTCCCCTTTGAGCATGAAAAAAAAAAAAACCCCAGTGTGATCAAACATTTTTTTAGGAACCTATTTTTTTTTACAGAGTTGCAAAAATGTCCACCCAGCTGGACACCGTGCATTTAATTTTATTTTCGAAGCAAAGAAACATGTGTTTACTGATATGCTGTGCGAAATCTGTGACATAAAAACACTTTTAACGCTGCTAATCTGATGTTTACTCACATTTGAACATACTCAGATACTAGTCAGTGCTCGCTTCGTGGAGATAATGTGCAACAAATAAAACGTTTAAAAAACAACTCTGTTAATTACAGTCTGGCAACAATAACAAGCAATTGATTTACACTCAAACATGTTACTGCAGATCAGGTTTATCGAGAGCAGCAAAGTTACAGTAATGGTAAGCGTCCACTGTGTTGGATGATATGGAACTAAAACAACAAAACCCATCAATATACAAGAGAACAGCTGTAGAATAGCTGGCCTGCATGCACGAAAGGGTTAAAAATAAATAAGTGCTCTCATTACAACCCTGCTAAAGGTGGCCTAAGACTTTTGCACAGTACTGTAGACTGTAGAAAAAAAAGAAAAATAACAGCAAATAGATCACACCTGCCTTTTCTTTATATTGAATATGGAGAATAAACATCAGCCCTGTTACTGGAAACCATCCATCTTCAAAGCTTTAGCAGGACTGCCCTCTGGTGAGCATTCAGAGGAAGTGAACCTGCAGTCTGAAAACGGATAAAATGGATCAACAGCACAATAGTGTGTGATTTACCCTCATTTAGGATCATAATAATTGAATTATAGTGCTATGAATATATTAGACACACTGACACCACACACTGGGTTTATTGTGATTTCAAGAATCTCATTGAAAACAAGTCAGAGGGTGATAACAGTAATAAAACATTTGCAACATTTTTTTTTTTTTTTAATTATTTTTGATTTTTACCCTGCCCCCCAAAGGGGAGGCAAGGGGTATTGTTTTTGGTTCGTTTTTTGTTTGTTTGTTTGTTTGTCTGTTTGTTTGTCAGCAACTTTACGCAAAAACTACTGGACCAATTTCCATGACATTTTCAGGAAAGGTGCGAGGTGG
>JAPQRP010000008.1:17497509-17520098 GCA_037367295.1 Apogon hyalosoma | reverse complement strand
AAAGGGATCATGTGGATGTGGACAGGGGTCTGGATCAGCACTGATGTTGGTCTAATGTTCTAAAAGTGATGTTCTAACATTCTAAAATACATGTTCCTTTCACCTTACATATGTTTTTTTTAACCCATAAAGACCCAAATGTCGACCAGCGATCAAAAGCACCAACTGATGTAAACCGTTTAATAAGTGTTGATCCACTAATCCAATCAATACACGTAAACATTTGCTGTAAAATGCAGTTTTTCATCTTTTCACGGTCATCAGATATGACCCATTTGGATGTTCAAAGACTCCGTGGTTACCGTGGAAACATTGTCATCTTCTACCACATTGATTCACATGTAAAACTCATGGAGTTGGATCAATAATAGTAGATGGAGACACTTGTTTTTAAGTTCAGTTATTGTTATTTTTGCTAAAAGCATCGCTTTTTCTTCAATTTCTCTGTTTTGATATGATAACCATTGAATTTATCAGTTTTCATGAACATCTAAATTAAATCAATATAGGAAAATACATGCTTTACAGTGAAAAATGCAAAATACATGGAATAATATTATAATAAATGGTGATAAATCACTTAATAAAGGTTAAGTAGCGAGAACAATTATTTTGGAAACTGCCATAAAAGTAGCACTGGGTCTTTATGGGTTAATATACTTCTTGGATTTTTTTTTTTTTTTTTTTAAGCAACCAAACATGCTAGCGTCATTAACGTTGATTTTCTGCATAATAAAACATTTAGAACATTTTCACAAAAGTAATTAAGTCTGGTCATGTCCTCCAGTAACACACTAAGGTTGACATTTAGAATTTCAGAGTATTTCTATAAGTAAACTATAAAGGGTTAACAGTCTGATAGCAGTTGGGTGTTGCTGCGTCGTGTTCCTATGACAATAATAAAATAATACCAAAAAAAAAAAAAAACCACACAAAGCCTCACATAGTCAGACCTGTGAGGTATGAATAAATAAATAAATAAAGAAGAAGAATAGGAGCCTTGTTATGCTAATAGAATGGGAAAGAGTAGAATTTGTTATTTCAGTTGGAAAGATCATATTCCACTCCATCCAGTCAGAGACAGTGCAAATGAGGCGTCTCATTAGGCTCCTTAAATGGGTTTCAAACATTACAAGACAACCCTGGCAGCACATCCGCACAACACGACAGAAACCTTAAAGGAGAAAAATGAGCAGAGAAGTGTTAACAAAAAGGATGCTGCTGTTTTTCACTAAAATGAATGCCTTGTTGTGTGAAAAGAGAGTCCTTTAAAAAAAAAAAAAAAAAAAAAAAAAAAAAGGACACAAAAAATAACGGTATGTGTGGGGTCGTAGCTGCCTTTTGATGAAGCTTCACAGCAGTTTCAACTCACAGACACGAGCTCATAACACCAAATGCAGCGGGGAAGATGAAACCTGGGATCCAAGGATGCTGCACATTTACAGCTGGTCTTCTCTGAATGTTTATTAAATGTAAAGGCAAATACTCTCGACATATTCAGTTTCTAGTCAGTGATTTCCCAACATGCACTGTGTGACCTGTAGGCTCTCATCTTCACCAGTCTTGCATGTCTCAGGAAACTGTTCGACTACGACTTGAGTACTTCCATTTCAGGTGATTTAACCCATAAAGACCCAAACAGCCACCTGGTGACCAAAAGCATCTACTGATAAAAACTGTTTAACCCATAAAGACCCAGTGCTACTTTTATAGTGGCTCATGAAGGATTTTTTCTTTATATTTACCCTTTCTTAAGTGATTTATCACCATTTATTGTCCTATTATCCTCTTTATTTTGTGTTTCTTTGGTAAAAATCTGGTATTTTTCTATATTTAATTTGCTGATTATGTAGATGTTCATAAAAGCTCAGAATAAATTTAAAGGTTAATATATCAGAAACAGAGGTTAAATAAAGAAAAAGTGACTTTTTCAGCAAAATCTATCATTAACTGAACATAAACCCAGTGTGTCCATCAGCTGTCACTGATCCGGCTCCATGGGTTTTACTGGTGAATCAGTGCTGTAGAAGGTGATGATGTTTCCACGGTAATGGAGTTGGATCATTGACAGCGGATGGACACACTGGGTTTATGTTCAGTTAGTGATAGATTTGACTGAAAAAGCCATTTTTCTGCAGTTTTTGACACAATAACCCTCAACTTTAATCTGGTGCTTTAATGAACATCTACATGATAAGTGAATTAAATATAGGAAAATGCATGATTTTCACTGAAAATAATGTAAAATACAGAAGAGAAAATTACAATAAATGGTGATAAATCATTTAAGAAAGGTTAAATCTAGTGAAAACATCATTCAGGAACTGCCTCAAAATTACCATTGGATCCTTATGGGTTAAACTTTTCATTTCAGTAAATGTTAAAACCATCCAAAATCAAAGATTAGACAAAAATTCTACAAATCCAAAACAAATTTGTCCATTAAATTACATTTCTTCATCTTCCCTCTCCCACTAATCATGTGATGAGCTCTCAGATTTAGCTCGTGTTCTTGCGTATGAAACTGTGCATGAATTAGATTAAAAACAGGTACTTTTTATGCAGCACTTGAAACACAGTATTTTTTCTACATGCTTTATTGATACTTTTACTTATGTTTTTTATGTTTTTTTTTTTTCTTTAATCCACATGAAAACTCCAGTTTAAATCACTGAATGCAAATGATTATTTCGGAAAATTCTGGCCAAAGTGGAGATTTTGGAAATTTCTGTTTTCGTGCTTGTGTGTTATACAGAGGGAAAGGTGTTTTAGGGTTGTGAACATCATAGTATATGCAACAAAAAATGTATCAATGCCATGAGTGCGACCTTTGTTTATCCTAACCCTAACTACGTGATATCACTCTATTGTCTATTTATGCAGGTTTGTGTACATGAATACTTTTCACGAAAACGATCTGGTGTGTACGATGTTATTATTGAAAATGGAGATAGGGAAATATCTGTTTAGATACGATAATATATTCCTTTATTAGTCCCACAAGGGGAAATTCCACATTCCGGATATGTGTCTACACAGCCTGAGAGCAGGGATGTCAAACATATGGCAAGTGGGTCAAAACTGGTCTAATCTGGCCCATGGGGATGAATTTGCGAAATGCAAAAATTACAGTGAAGATATTAACAGTCAAGGGTATCAAATTCATTTTAGTTCGGACACAGACCAATTTGATGTCAAGTGGGTCAGACCAGTAAAATACTGTCATAACATCCTATAAATAATGACAACTCCAATTTTGTCTCTTTATTTAAGTGTAAAAAAGTAAAATTATGTGAAAATGTTTGCATTTACAACTATTTTTTCACAAAAAATGCGAAGAACCTGAACAAATATGAACAACCTGAATTGTAATTTAAAAAGTAAGTGCAATTTTATCAACATTCTCCCTGCCTGTTACTAAATGTTTTGTGTGTTTGCAAATCCACTCTGATCTGTAAGTTGTAACGCACATGTGTAAATGATGAATTGAGGCATAATATTGTGAAAATTACACTTACATTTTACTTAAAAAACATCAAGTTGTTCATATGTTTCACTTTTTTTGAAGAATCATTTGTAGATGTAAATTTTTCATCACGTAATTTTATTTTTTTGCACTAAAATAAAGAAAAGGCATTGGGTTATTGTCATTTATAAGTTATTCTGATATTATTTTACTGGTCTGGACTCTGGTTAGAGTGTGATGTGTGGCATGTAGAGGTGTATATTGCGACCGACCGACCGACCCCTCGTTCCTTAATAGTCGAGGTCTTTGTTTTATTCAGTCTAAAGGCGTATTATCTCTAATCCCACAGTCTTATATAATAAGTCGTGACAATGCACATTACCCCTGAATGCCACCTACTATGACAATGAAGGAAAATGTTCATGTGATTACACACTCATGTAAAGACTATTAATATTACATCTTTCTAAATCCCCTTAAACCTTGCGCACAGGACCTTTAAATGTGGATCTGAGCGCATCCTGTATCAGTGGTCTCAGGACTGTTCAGCATAGAGCAAGTGAACATCCTGTAAGAGCACATTCAGGCTCCTTATAGAAAAGCCAAAGATCAAATCCAGGATCAGTCACAGATGAGGCAGTCTGGTTCCAAGCTGCTTCACATCGACACTTGCCTTGTGAGCTCACGTACGTACACCGCGAATGTGTTACCACTTTTTCTTCACCTCTGACACCTTATACATCAGGGACTGTGACTCATGTCAAACTGCGGGTTTGTGGATAATAGCACCCTGGGGGTCTAATCGCCGGTGATGGCAAGTTCATGAAAAAGTCAGAGTGAAACCTGGAGAGCAACGTACTGTATATATACACACACCTGGATTCAAATGAGCAGAAAGAGAAGATCCTTCCACGCAGCAATTAACATGTTTCAGTTACAAGCTTTTTAACCCTGAATGATGCGGTGAGGAGCTTCTCATTTCTTGGGCAACCGTCAGTTGGATGGAGAGCAAAAGATTTGACTGTGTTTCAATGGGGAAAGGTCATGTGGTCTGATGAGTCCAGAGTTACAGGAGCATCAGGGTTAGAAGAGAGGTGGATGAAGTGATAACCCGTCATGCCCCAACTTAACAGTTTCTAAAGCCTGATATTGAGTCTCATCAACTCAAACTAGCACCTAGAAAAAAAACACTGCAACAAAAAGGGGTGTCTAAAAACAAAAACACTAAATTGGAGGAAAAAGGTCCTCAAAACAAGTGAAATATCTGTCCATGCAGCAAGATAATTTCACTTGACAAGATTTGTTGAATTAAGATAGTTCGCCCTGTAACGCCAAATGCATCATATTTGATACATGACTTTTGAAGCCCTCTACATGATCAATGTGATATTTGTTTTCTTAGAAAAACCTGATGTATACAATTAGATACATGCAATACACGGATAATCCACCAGGGGGGAGGAATTTGTTCACCAGAGGCCTTTCCAGTGACACAACAAGACTGTTCCCAGCCAGTGTGTCCATGTGGGCCCCAGAGGGGTTACATTTGGGCTGCATATAAGGGTTCCAAGTGGGTTTCTCCACAGTTTCCATGGTGACCCTACATGTGTTTGTCCATATCAGAAACAGAATCAGAATCTCATTACTGTCATTGTACCAAGTACAATGAAACTGAGGCAGAGCTCTCAGGTTCAGTGCAAGAATTTACAGACAGACAACAAATATCAGTAAAACAACAACAAATATCAGTAAAAGGCACAGTTATTTACATTAACAAATAAAGTATTGCAAAGTAAGATATCTGAAAAACGTAGAATTTAAGTAGTGCAAATGACATGAAAGATAAACATCGTAGGGTAAATGCTGTGAAAAATAAATAAAATGAGATATTCAGATCTCTGATTCTGATATGGGCAAACACATGTGGGACCACCATGGAAACTGGACAAACCCACTTGGGACCCTTATATGCAGCCCAAATGTAACCCTTCTGAGGCCCACATGGACATGCTGGCTGGGTCATTAATGAGGAAGGAGGCAGAACTTTGCCAATTTTGAAAAGGAATCACCAATTTGCTAGACACGTTTATGTTATATTATGTCTTTGTTCGTTCAAAAATTATATTTGAGCATTGAGACCCGATGTATCAAATATGATACAAAATTGAAACATAGAAATTGATATTTTGGGAAAAAAAAAAGAAAAATTGGGTTGTTCAGAAGGACCAATAAAGGCTCCGGTTTCAAAAAACTGGAATTTTGTGTCAGTGATTTAATGGTTCAGGCTTTACAGGGTTAAATCTAGAAATAAGCATGTCTACAGATGTATGAACACTTGAAATAAGAAATTCACCCTTAAAACAAGATAAAAGATCTAAGACTTCTAAATCTAAATTGTTTTTTTTTTGTCTCTGTAAGAACCAAATAATTCGCAGTGAATAGTGCTGTGATCTTTTGCGTATCATTCTCCAGCCCCTTACTCTCATACTCATATATAAATTGCTGCTTTGTACAGACAAAACCATCGTAGTTGGTAATTTTAACAAATAATGACAGCCTTAAACCTGCCTTCATTTGTATATTAAACTCACTTGGCTTCTCTCAAAATGCAGATAAATGCATCGACTGTTCTAAATACACCCTTGACCCGGTCTTGACGTGTGGCATTGATTAGAACATTTAATAATAGTTCCCCACGACTAACTATGAACCCGGACAAAACAAAGAAGTCGTGGATGACGTGTAATTCCCTTCCTTCTTTTAACCCAAACTTCTTGTATTTAGCTTATCCAGCCGAGATATTCAACATAATCTGGGTGATTTTTCTCTGGAATCCAATAGTTCTGTGAAGAACCCAAGAGTTGTGTATGATCTGGACTTCATACCACAAACAAATATCTCGGACAGCCCTCCATCCCCTCTGTAATGTTACCAAAATAAGGAACGTACTGTCCCACAGTAGTGCGGAACAACTAGCGCATGCATTCGTTACTTCCAGGCTGAATTACTATCGTCACAATCAGGATGTTCAAATCCTCAATATCCTCCAGTTTATTCAGAATACTGCAGGAAAAGAGATCATATTGTTCCAATTTTGGCTTTTCTTCAATGTAAAATCTAGAATTGACTCTAAAAGTCCTTCTGTTAACAAATAAAACCCTTAAAACTAAAACCCCATTAACTATTATAGATCTCATATCTACGAATATAAAGACTTCCCACTAGAAAACTGTTTTGTCCTTGCGACTGAGGTAAACTGTGCCGATTTAGTGTCTGTTTTGGTGTTGGGGATGTGTATCAAGTGCAATGAGATAAAATGCACTGAGCTGTTAAACACAAAGCACGATGTTTCTTTAGTATTTTTGCCACAAGCTGAAACTTCCTTGGTTTGTAAAACTACCTTTTAATTTGGCCAGTGTTGCCAACTTGGTGACTTTGTCACTAAATCATGTGACGTTTCAAACCCTCTTGGTGACTTTTTTTTTTTTTATAAAACTGACTAGCGACAAATCTAGCCACTTTTTTTTGTGGTACTAGATACTTTTATGGTGTTTCGGAGACTGTGACGTCATGGAATAACTGATCTCCCTCAGCCTAACGTATTCACGTACCCCCCCGCCCCATTAATTCACGGTAACAGAGTGAGGTGTTTGTTCAGTGTGATGCACCAGAATAATATTCAAAGATTTTATGAAGATACTGATCAAATTATCAGTGTTTGGCCACATATGTTTCATTACTATATTTAAAACAGATCTTTGTGCTGCTTTTTATAATAAATAACACCGAAAATCATTATCTTATTTGATTATTTTGAAATATAAGATTAGACACAGGCATATATTTTGACCGTATTTATTCACACTTTGCTTTTTACATTCTGTATTTATGCTGTATACATTCATTTACAACCTTTGCTGTTCTTACTTTACACTGTATTCTTATGTATTTTCTTATGTATCCAGTTATAATTCAGGTACAAATTAAATAAACACAGTTATTGAAACTAGAGATACATGTCTTTCATGCTTAGTAATCAAAAATATAGTTTTAGAAAAAAAATAAATTGACTCTGATGTTCACTTTCGCTTGGCCAGGCCCTCTCCAGCTCAGACTATTGGACTCAGAGACAGATTTGGCTCAATCGGTCCCTTTCCTCTCTACAAATCAACTCTTTACTGTAATTTATTGGACTTTTGGCAGCTTCTATTGGAGTATATTTTGTTACTAGGTTGTAAAAGTTGCAGAGGTTTGTCACTGATGCCGTTTGGAATATAAATGTGGTACGACTCAAGTGATCTGAGCAAATGGACACAAAGATCCGTGAGTCGTGAGTCATTTTAGGGATTTTGAGGAAACGATCCGAGTAGGGGTTCACTCAACCATGTCCATCTCAGAGTGCAGGTTTACTTTTGTCAACAGAGATCCCAGTTTGGAGCCAGGAGGCAGAAACCTTCTCAACATCTAGGACAGGGGTGTCAAACTCATTTTAGTTCAGGGGCCACACACAGCCCAATGTGATCTCAAGTGGGCCAGACCAGGAAAATAATAACATAATGACCTATAAATAATGTCAACTCCAGACTTTTCTGTGTTTTAGAATGAAATAAGTAAAATTACATTATGGAAATGTTTACATCTACAAACAACCTGAAATTTCTTGAACCTGAAAGAACAATTCGAAGAATATTATGTCTCAGTTTATCATTTACCCAGACAAGGCAAGGCAAATTTATTTATATAGCACTATTCATACACAAAGTAATTCAAAGTGCTTTACAAAGGCATAAAATTACATTAAAATCATAGAGAATAAAACATTAAACAAAAGGAAAGTGCAGAAAAGATAAAAATAAAGAAGAACACTGAAACAGGAATAAGAGACCGTTAAAACAAAAGCTAAAAACGGTCTTGACTAAAATTAAAAATTTAATGTTACAGTTAAAATTGTGAGTTGCAGTGCAAGTGTAAGAACTGAAAAAAACTACTCTAATCAAAGGCAGCTGTAAACAAATGAGTCTTTAACCTTGATTTAAAAGAACCAACAAATATGAAGAAAATAAAGAATAGCAACAAAATGTGTGCAAACATGTACAAAAATGTGAGAAACATGAACAAACTGAACAAAAACGACAACCCCCCCCCAAAAAAAGCTAACAAATATGATCAAATTAAGCAATAAAAAGAACAAAACATGCACAAAAATGAACAAAAACTTCAGAAACGTGAGCAAAATGATGTTAAAATTGTACTTCTCTTAACACATTTCGGGTTGTTCACATTTATTCACGTAATTCATATTTTTGGGGAAAAGGATAGTTTGAAAATGCAAACATTGTCATGTAACTTTACTTTTTTAAAAAAACAGAAAAATTTGGAGTTTTCATTACTTATAGGTTATTATGATAGTATTTTACTGGTCTGATCCTCTTTAGATCATATTGGTTTGGATGCGGAACCTATATTAAAATGATTTTAACATCATTGAATGCTAATACCTTATGTGTAATTTTTGCATTTCATAAATTCATCCCATGGACCAGACTGAACCTTTTGGCGGGCCGGTTTTGGCCCACGGGCCTTATGTTTGACACCCCTGATCTGGGGTGCCGCTAGCAATTGTGGGCCCCATGAAAGCTAAAGTATCTTAGCGATTTGTGGGGGGGGGGTTAGCAGTTATATGTGTGGGGGTGCGGTCCATAACTAACATAACTAACGTGAAGCGAAAATGAAACTAAACCTACTTTCAACCTCTGCCTCCCGGCTTCTATGCCTCTATTTCTTACGGGAAATTTTCACAACTTCTAACCTGTATCCACTGGACCCCCTCCACTGCTTTATGGACCCCCTAGAAATGCTGGGCTCCATGAATTTGTCATGTTTACCCCCCCCTTTATAGCACCCCAGCCCCTGATTTAGGACCAAACTTGAAAATCTCTATTAGATGGGTCTGGTTCAAGTGACCCTGAACCATTCCTTAGTTTTATTGCGTAGTCCCAGGCTTGATGGGGGATCTGGTCTGACCGCTTCCCCCTCCTCTCTCCATCTTTTTCCATCTTCTCATGTATTTACATAAGTCCTCATTATACAGTATGTGACTAATTTCATGTCTTTCCGCTTCTGTAGTTGGTGCAGATATACCTGGAGTTTACTCTGGGGCTTTGTATAGTTTCTTCTCTGTACGGTGACGTTTCTTGAGATAACTGTATGTTACAGTATGATTGTCACTACGTGCAATGAATAGAATGGCATGGAATATGATGTCTTCTGGAAAAAAAAAAAAATCATCAACAGTGACTACCAGCTGTTTCAACCAACATGGATTCTGAATAACAGGTGATTCTGGCTTCGCTTCTGTCTGTTAGCAGCTGTTCAATTCAGCATTTTTCCACTAACTTGTTATTACATTCTCGGTAGGTGAGCTGTTATTGGAGGACTTTGTGGCAATTCTCATGTTTTGGTCACGTGATACGCACTTCAACTGATGAATGGAGGCTGCCCCGCCCCCCCCCCATCTCCCACTGGATACGAGATGAATTTATTAATGTGAAATAAGTCAGATTATACATTATGTGCTGCTGAACAGAAATGTATTTAAGTATGTAGACCCATGCTGGCATTGTTTGACAGACCCTCTACACAAGTTTGAGAATAAATTCTACAGCTGTTGGGTTTTGGCTCTGGATGCAGGCTGGGGTTAGGGTTATTGATATTCCAGGCCTGTGGCTTCTTGCTGTAATTTTAATGCTTTTCTTCTCTTTTTTCTTTTCCCTTTTCTTCTTTGAACTTATTTATTCCCCTTCACATTACCAAGTGTCTTGAATTAATTAATTTGATATGTTTTTTTTTTGTTTGTTGTTTGTTTTTTTCATGCATACTTTGACACAGGCGCGTTTGGAGAGTCGTAGGATGAATTTGTTGAGTGGAGTTTGTCATATTTTCCACATTTTAAACTCAATAAAAACAAACAGAAGTTTTACTGAGACTCTTTAAATGCCCGTTTTAAAATGGCAACATATCAATCATGTGGGTGTCACCTATAATACTTTAGTTACACTGAACGAATTGCAACTACATAAAATGCGCTGTTACATTAAATAAAAATACTGATTTCCCTGAATTGATTCTTCTGAGAGACTTGATGTAATGTAAGCACACAAGTTAATAAAATATATAACATTCTCACTTACAACTCGTCATAAAGTGATGCTTGGTCAGGCGTCACTTTTCGATGCACAGGGTACCCACAAAGTGTCATTTATTGATGCATACGGAAGGTGGAATGTTTTGACAGGCAGAGAAATCCAATAGATGTTCAGACAATGACATGATTATGGTTTGGTTTAGGCATAAAAACTACTTGTTATGGGTGGTGGAAAGAGCTAAAATAAGAATGACAAAAAAAAAACAAAAACAAGACATCGGCTACATTCAGACTGCAGGCAAATGTGGCCCAAATCCAATTATTTTTGCCCATATGTGACCTGTATCTGATCTGTTCAAGAAGTTTGAACAGCAAAATCTGATTTTTTTCAAATCTGACCCAGGCCACTTTCATACGTGGTCCTAAATCCAATACGTATCCAATATTTTGCAATGCGACTTCAGTCTGAACAGCCAGGTTGCATTTTTCTGACTTTAACGTCATTGAAATGTCATTGAAACGTCACAGTTCTGCGTCCCAGGAGGAGGAGCGGCGATAAAAATATACTTACTTCTGTAAGCACAGTGCCTGCCTGCGTGGTCATGTATTCTGTCAGGACCTCTTTTCACTTCAGGGTCTCATTCCAAACCTATTTTAATACTATTTAACCCGACCCTGATGATTAAAGTCAAATCTGCTAAGTCGGTGGTTGTTTAGGTGTTAGTAATGAGCATGATGCGCAATGATAGATGCAGTCCATTGAGCTGTTAACACAAAATCACATGTTTCTTAATGATCTTTGCTACAATTTGCAACTTTCTTGGGCCATAAAATCATTTTTAAAGTTGACAGACAATGGTTTATCTCTGTGACTGCCGATCACGTTCTTTCTGAAGTTAAGTCACATGTGGAACATTGAAGTGGGTGGGACTTCGATGCTCTGTAAGTCAATAAACTGTGGCGTTGAACTTGGTAGTGCGACGTTAGTATGGAAATGTTACATAAACTTCTACCGCTGGTTAACAGAATTCCTTTGTAGTAGTAATTTTCAGACACACCGTGGCTAGAAAGGCAGAAAAAGAAAGTTAGTCTAAAAGAAACACACCTGACATCTAATTTCAGAAGTTCGAACTGAAAAGGTGCTAAGTGCAGCTAAAACTGCTCAGATGTAACTTTAGCGAAGTCATCCACTTTTCAGGGCTTCAAGATTGGCAACATCCCTAAATGAGAACATCATCAGCTTAATCAAGAAAACCCAATAAAGGATTCCTTCTTGGGGCAATAGACCAAACTCAATGAGTCACAACCGATCCCAGTCCAATTGTGAGCATCGTTGTATCATCCGTCTTTAAGTCTGGTTTTCCTCTGGCTCTCAGAGCTCAGCAACAGGATTAGTACATTTCGGGCTGGTTTTCCTAAAGCGGTGAAACATGCTCTGGTAAACTCTGAGAGGGGTTAGTGACAGATGATCTTTTCACTCCACTGCCAATCCAGTCTGAGAGCTTCTGCTGCTGCTGGTGTTACATGAACAATAGCTCTGCATGAGCAAACCATTGTGAAATGATTACTGAGAAATTGAAGTGACTGCGTCTATTGTCGGGCGTATGGTAATACGGGACAAAAACAGCAAGAACGTGTGTCGTTTTGCTGCACCAGACTGTTGTTGGTCGCAGACGCAATTTAAGCGTCAAATGTCAGACGAGAGTGAAGACAGAGTTTACATTGTAAATTCGGCAAGGTGTTGTAACTGTGACTGATTCTTTGTTTTTGTAGAAACAGACATACTCCTTGACATTTGAGCTCTGCTGTTTGTATGATGAAATCTATTTCACTGTAGGATTTCATCTTATTTTTTGTACTTTCAACTGTCTGAACTGTTAATAGCTCCAGACAGAAGTAAAAAGCCAACTGTGGTTTTGAGTTTCATTATTTTTTACTTTTATTCAATCTTTCAGTTTGGTTTAAGATTTTATTACAGCTTTGGCTTATTTTACTGAGTGTATGAATTGTATTTTTGGTTTGGAAATTTGGCTATATTTTGTTTAATGTTATTTGGATTTGTGATTTTCGGGGTATTATATGGAAAGCTAAATTTACATGAGCTGAAATGTGTGGAATAATGCATGGCATCAAATATGACTTCCTGTGTATTATTGATATCCCAAACTCTTAACATCAGGGGCCAGTCTGGTACCAGAACGCACTTATGACCACCAAAACTAACACCAAACAATTCAACACTATGCATCCACAGACTGTATCACTCACTGAATAAAGTTTAAAGCTCATTGTTTGCACACATCTGTTTTATAGCATCATCAAGTTTTCTTCTTCAAACTAAACTCATAGATGCACACAGTCAAACTAAGACTGTGCCTTGTCCACGTATTGCCATCTTTGGAGTCCCCCTGAATTATCCTAAACTCACCACACAGAAACTAAATGTGTTAGCGTTTGCTTCGTTGATTGCCCGTAGATGCAGGGGCGCCGCTACCAATTATGGGCCCCATGAAAGCCTAATCGTCGTGGACGCTATATCATTTGGGCAAAAATTGAGTGCATTTCTACAACCTGTTTTAATTCTTTCTTAATTTGCTATGTTTATAACTAGTTATGTCACAATATTTGTACATAATTCTCCAACATTTCTCCAAGTACGACATAACTTTATCAGCAGCAGCGGTTGTAGGCCATACTGAAAATGTGTCCAAACTTTGAGCCGATTACCTCAAATGTTCAGTTGTTGGTTGATCGGGACAGAGCAGCACGGCCAGTAACCTGGAGGGGTGGGGGGTGAAGTGGCTCGTTTGCATTTAAAGGGCCAGCGCTCAAAACCACCTTTCTGGTGTCATTGCTCAAAAATAGGATTGAAGATGGACCTGTGGAGTTGAATTAATGACGAATTCAGACCCAAGCAGAGCATTTACACTTTATGTAGACCACAGGGACATGTTTGAAAATGAAGAATTCCATTTAAAAAAGCAAAATATCACTCCTTTAATAAAATTATCTTTTCAGTGCTGCCATCCTTAGTTACAATAATACCTGCAATGACGCTCACACTGAGTTGGAATTATTTTATCCAATGACTCCTTGATCGATTGATTAACGTATTTATTTCGAACAGGAATGTCAAAAAAAAAAGAACAATAAATAAACAAACAAAACATTTAACATAAGACGTGTAATACATATTCAAAAAGGAGTGAGAAGAAGTATAACTTATAAACTCCCACCGCTTCTCCTTAAATAATTAATAACAATAATAACCTTCCTAGTCTAAACATATCTATAATCTATACTCTCTCCTTCAACAGTCAAGAATTAACACAAACCTTTAATGTTTGCATTTCCCTGACAGGAATCAACCTTTTATTGTCCGTACAAAGAACCTCTTTGCATCATGAACAAACATGCAGTGGGAATGATTCCCCCCCACATTCAGGGCACATAGATACTCCCAAAAGTCACAGATTAGATAGATTACAAAGCCCTCCCCTACAGTTTATCTGTAAAACACCTGCACTGCTGCGGCATCACTAATTTGATCTGAACTTGAGTTGACTACAAACTAGACTGAGAGTAAACATGAGATTCCAGCACATACGAGGAATATTACCACGTTATTAATGAATTCATCAGTTATAACAACGCAATGGCACAGTGATACTCACACTGTGCAGATGAGAAAATATCAGAGTTCGGAGAATCGTGGTTATTTTTATTCTCACTCTAAATAAAAACACAGACTTTTCTTTTATTCCACCCATATATTCATGTACCGCACATTATTTCACTTCCCTGCTTCTATTTGCAAAGAAAAAAAGTTTTCATATGTGATGCTGGCATTTAATCATTGTGCTGGCATTGCCTGTGAAAAAGTCAGCCTATTTTGGTGGAAATTGATTTTGTCTTGTGCGTGCTTTGTTATTTCAGCCCACAGTGTCAACAGTCTAAATCTTTGAAGCCACAATGTCATCTCACGACTGCCGCTGGAAGACACCAAAGCAAAAACTTTTATCATCTTAAGACGCTCAGTGCTTCCAGTGAACATGCCACTGTTGGTTGTTTCCTTAGAAAAATGTAAATGACACCCGATAAAGTATATAAATAAATAGAACTTTATATTTTCATCATTACAGTGGCTTTAAAACAGCAGAAAGGTCCTTCTGAAATCCTGCATATATCTGTAAGACAAATGTACTCTTGACACCAAGTTCTAAGTCAACAACCGGCAAATTACAAAGCATTAAAAGGTAACCCTGTGTTCAACAAAAATATCTATATTTTATTAATTCAGTGCATAAAAGGGATCTACAGATCACCTTAATTCAGATACTTTAATGTAATATCGTGCTAATGGAGAGAGTGACTAAATTTACATGCATAAAATATTCAGTTCCTTGCTTTTAATCTGAAAAAGACTAAATATCCGAACAAAGGGTTTACATGATTAATGGGAACGAACATTGCTCTAATATTCCTGTTTATGTGCAGTTAGCAGTTGGGTTTTTTTTCAGAGGTTCAGATGATCCCTTGTTTCCTTATAAACAAACGGGAAAAGGTAATTTTTTTAAAGACCTTTGCTATTATGCAAAAATCTGAATGTGCCACACTAGTTGCAAACAATGAAGCTGAGCTGATGATCACCCTGTGATGAGAGTGATTTTCATGCAAACAAACAAACAAAACAAAAAATCCTGAGTCTGGTGGATGGACTTGTGAAAAGAAGTTACCCTAAAATGGCAAATTTGCAACTAAATTTAGTAAGCAACTTAGTAGTTTCAGCTTCACGAACACACCTGTCATAGTCCAAATGGGTTCATACTGTCTGCTAGAACTTATACAGATTTCCTGTTCTTATTTGTCAGACAGATGAGGAGAAAAAAAAAAAAAAACCACCTGTAATGGTGATCAATGGGCCATCTTATGGTCTGTTCCTATTATTTGTAAAGTACACCAGTAGATCAGCTGTAGCAGCAGTCACATTGTCAGATGGGCAAATTATATATTCTGACACTGTCAGAGTTTTGTCCTTGCTTGTCTTTTCTCAGACAACCACATCAGCGGATCACTGTTTTTCACTTCAGCCAAAGATATTACTACATTTTTAATCTTTCACCTGGGACAGCCCAAAATCTCACAGTATATACTGAGCTTCGGGTGCACGGGTGGAACAGGAAAAAATTGCTCATAATTTTGCATTGTTATTCTTACAACCACATCTGTATATAAATAATATGTATTTGGAAAACCTGAGCAGAGGGGGAAAAAAAAAAGCAATAGCACTTTTTCTTTTTTTAGATTATTTCAATAAAAAAACTTTGCAGGGAATCAACTGCAACCATTAGATCTGTCAAAAATCATTGAATTTTGATGCCGTCCACATTGACTGATGGCCAAACTTAAGCTTAGTTTGACCTAAGCCATATAACGGAAGTATCACTGTTATCATCTTAATAATGACCATCAGATCAGAAAATATCTTTCTTTTGTTGCTTAACCTAGAACTGGTTGGTATTTTTAACCATACTTCTTCTTTTTTTTTTTTTTTTTTTTTTTTTTAATAAAACAGCCGACCTTTAGTATTTTAGATCATATATTCATACACTGCATTATTTCACTTCTCCACTTCTGTTTGCTAAGAAAATTAAACCTTACCATGTCTGTTATTTTCTACTCCATTCTAATAACCAAGCTATGTTTGTACAGTCTCACAATATTTATTTTTACATTTCTATAAAACTGTTTCTTTTTTGCATTTGTGCCAGTCTTGGACATTTCATTGGTCTTGTTAAATAACATGGCGTTAATTCAGAGGAAAAAAAAGGCATTAAAATGGACTTGTAAACAACAGCCATTGATTTCATAGAGCAGTTTCCTGTTTTAAATCCGATGTGACACCTTGGTTTGTGGAGATAAATAAACCTCTCCACCCAAACATAGCATGGCTCATCAGTAGGCATATATGAAAAGATTACCACCCCAGGTCTTTCTCTTAAATTATTTTAAAAAATGGCTTGGCACAAAAAATACAGATTATCCCAATGTTCTTTCTGTATGGTCTCATTCAGCGAGCTGAGCTGGAAATTATCTCAGTTCTCCTGATGCCCACTGTTATACTAAATACTCCACTGGTTGTTTGTATTGTGTGTTTTCACTGTGTGGCTTGCAGCATTAAAATATGAGACAGTGCTCTATTTTATGGCAGTTGTGTTTCAGATAAATAAAAATGGTAGTCATTTTAGGTTTATGGTGGTCATTTGCAGTTTACAACAGAGGAAGCTGTTTCAATAAAGACGACTTTCAATTCATTTTCTCACTCTGAGCGCTGGTACGTGGGATTGCAAATATTAACAAAGCCTTTTTTGTTTTTGGTGTTTCTTTATTGTCAGTAGAACAGATAAAAAGGAGGGTTTGTGATCATATCGGTCCACTCCCCTGGGAATGAACGCCGTTTTCACGTTCAACAAAAGCCGATGACTGATGAAGTCTGCATTAGGGTGAGTTCTGTGTCAATGCTTATTTTCTCCTCAACAAGTGCAAAGTAGCTTCAGTGCGAAAAACAGCACTAATCGCTGACATTTTCCATTTTCTCTGCCTAAACCAAATCCCAGACATTTAACATCATTCATTAATTCCTATGGACCTCAGAGCAGTGTGTAGTGGGCTGTGGAGGTTAGATTAAAATGTGAAAACTATGAAAATGGTCATTAAAAAGCTAGTTATTCCTTTAGAATTAAAAGGAAAAGCATCAAATTAAAATTCTGAATTGTTTGACTATCACAATGCCAGGCTCGACACATCACCGGGAAGTGATGAATGTGTACCAGCACTGTTTGTTTATTCAGTGTGGAGTATTGGATCCATGGTTCACTTGGTTCACATTGCTGGTAGGTAGTTTTAATTGTTCCAGGTGCAGGTTGGACCGCCCTTTGCCGCTTGTTCTGGTCATAATTTTTATGCATAGAATTTCAATGTGCAGCCAAACAATGGAGGGTGTCCAGTTCAGTCACCTGAGAATGGCAGCTCTGCTTTTTAGCTCACCGGCAGATAGGCCATGAAACACCGTGAAGGCGCTCTGTCTGGCATCGTCTTGTTGTCTTCATCGTCTTCTTCGTCTTCGTTAGCAATTTCTTCAAGTATCTACTCTGATGAAATTATTGGTTGGATTCATTTTAAATGTTCTAAGTATCTTCTTTGGGATAATGTCTACAATGTTTGTTCACAGTTTTCAGAAATTTTGATTTTTAAATTTGTGACAAAGTTTTGCAGTATTAGAAATTTACCTTTACTTGTAATACCAGACAGTTGTGCCTATTGTCTGGTCTTTGGTTTATATTTTTGGTGTCTTATAAGCCCATCTAAGGGCTGGGCACATTCTTATGCAAGACACAATATAAAAATTCATTCATTCATTCATTCATTCATTCATATAATGGTCCATATTTTGATGGCTTATAATGTGGAAATGGTTAGATATCCATATAGTTACTATTGAGCACTGATAGGTAGTCATATATGGACTTTCATTTGTTCTCCTCCAGTGAAAGTACCACCCTCCTATTGTTAGACTGATCTCCTGCATCAGGACCACATGACTCTAACATAGCCACAGAACCTGACAACCTCACAAATCCAACTTGTTATTGATTCTTGACAGAACATGCCGGTGAGCTACAGGGCCATTGGTTCTATTTTTTTTTTTTTTTTTGTTAGATGATATGGTTCTGTTGACTTAACCTCCAGCTTGTACCAGAGCGGTTTGCGGTGAACCACAGCCTGCAAATCTGCAAATCCTACTCAGCTGGAGTAGGATGGAGTGTCTGCTTTGGGTTTGGGATGAGCTTCTGCCCCAGGTGGAGGATTTTGAGTATGTCTGGGTCTTGTTCACAGGTGGGGGAAGGATGGAACAGAGGACTGACAGATGGTTTGGAGCTACACTGGCAGTGATTTTAGACCAGTCTGTTGTGGTGAAGAGGGAGCTAAGGGGAAAGGCAAAGCTCTGTATTTACCAGCTGATCTATGTTATTACCCTCACCAATGGTCATGAGCTGTGGGTAGTGATTTAAAATAGAAAATCACAGATACAAGTATCAGAAATGAGCTCAAAGTCCTCCATATTAAGAGGAACTAGTGCCTCCTGGATGCCTCCCTGGTTAGGTGCTTCAGGCATGTCAAACCAGGGGGAGACCCAAGACACACTGGAGGTATCCTATCCATCGGGTGGACTGTGAACGCCTCGGTATCCTCCTGGAAAAGCTGGAAGACGCAACTGGAAGAGTTGGAAGTCTGGGTTTTTCTTCTAAGGTGAAGGTCTCTTTTCGATCTGGACAAGTACATGAAGATGGGTGTATACTTGAATAGTTAACCCTTTACTGGGCAAGTGACTATTTTTGTTCATTTCCACATACATTACGAGACAGTGACAGCAACAGTTCTAAAAGTGATCTTCTAATGTTCTAAAATGCATGTTATTTTCACCTTACATGTGTTGGGTTTTTTTGTATTTTTTATATATACTTGTATTTTTATTTTTTTTTTTGCCAGTTATGGGTAAGGAACCAAATATGGTAACTTCACTGACCTTGATTTTCTACATAACAGTAAAACATTTTTGAGTATTTTCATGTTTTTTTTATGAGCGTCCTACAAGGGGTTAAAGAAAAAAAGAATATGTAGAGGAATAGTCATAGAATAAGAATTTTGCTCATTGTAGTGGCTTTATAGTTACACAATACAGCAATACATTATAGCCCAGTTTATTTTATCAGCTTTATTATGTGTAGTTTTTTGGTCCTCGGTGTTTTTTTACCAGTCAGATGCAGGCTTCAAGTTACAAAAGGTTGAGATCCTTAGTTCACATTCCTCTAAACTGCCTCTTTCCCGCCCACATGTAAAACAACTACATTAAGGGACTGAAAACACATGCATTGAACCACACAGCTGCTGTACTGCGCAGTATAAAGGCGAAGACACACCAACCCGACTGCCGACCGTCGCCAGAAACGGTAGCCTGACTGATCAGTCGGCTCTCGTCTCCCCGACACGGTCAAAAAAGTGTGAAGAACGCACCGAATCGACTACCGACTTGAGCGTACGTTCTGCGCTTGCACGAGACGTAAAACCGTAAATGACGGAACATCTCTCTAGATGAAAACCCAGAGCTTGCTGTCGTCAGTCATTGTTGTCAGTAGAGTGTTGAGTAGTCAAGAAGGGTTGTTGTTGTTGCCGAACGGATGGCCGGTAATAAGAGGATACCGGCGTTGTCAGCTCTCGGGCTTCTTCTTGTGGAAGAAGAAAGATGTCACAGGTGAAAACTGAGGAGAAATCGCATAGAAATCGCTAACAATGAATGAATGAAGTCTGTAGGCAACAGACTGGCACTCATTCAGATGTGATATGAGCAGTTCATGGCCTATTATAGAAGACAATAACAGTATGAAGTACCTTGGTATAGCTGTATTCACATGTAAACTGCTCGTTCACTGATTCACAAGTCGAGGCCTATCCTTCCACCAATCAGATTAGCCCAACTGAACGACTGGTAGTGGCCGATTACACGTGTTGAATCGGCTGAAAAGGCTGGCGACGGCATTAACGACGGCCGATTGAACGGACCACGCCGAGCAGACTCATGTCACCGACCTCGCCGAAAATCGGATCGTCGTGTCTTCGCCTTAAGGGATTCTACATCTAAAAACTGCACGTTTCGTTAATTTGTCTTCGTGTTATTTCAGCATTTAATTAAATTCCTGGCAAAACGAGGCTGATGAAAACCGCTGTTGCTTTGTGTGCGCTTTATTTCAGCCCGTTCACCGCCTGTTCATCACCTGTGTTCTAACAGGTTGAATCTTAAGACTTAAAGATGTGTCCCTGGCATTGTTTATGTCCTTAAAAGCAAGTAAAAATCCATCTGCAGGGTGAAATAGGGATTGTAAAACACGTCAATAGTACAGTGAATTTAATACAAATGGAGGGTCAATGATAGACATCTGTTCTTAGAAAGACAAAACAGGAAAGGAAAGCCTTGTTCTAACATCAATTTAAACTCATAAACAAGTTATAAAACATTAACTGAAGCCCTGTGTTTAAAAACAGTATCTGTTTTTTGAGCCTGAACATCGACTGGCTCTTGGCCATTATCGGTGACCTCACTATATCGCAAAGTTTATCTTAGAACTGGGAGTTTAAGTTGAATGTAATAAACTCCAGCACATCCATAACTCTGCTGCTCTCCTGCTAACACACTTCCATTCCCATGACCATGTTACTTTATTGCTTTAATATTCCTGTTTGAGAAAAAGGGAGACTGGGCATTTATATGTGTTTCACCAGATGGAAATATATCTGAGGTAGCTGAAAGATTTTTATGGATAAAAGGGGAAAAAAATCCATACTTTCCTTTCAGTATATTGTGATTCACTTGGTCTGATAATACATGAGCCTTTTACACCTACTTCTTGCTATTAAAAATGTACCATGTGATGCATATTTTGGCTGATATGATGTGTTTTCAAACAGGTGGAGGGTTGAATATGTGATTGAATTGTGTAATTAGCAGTCGCTGATCTGACTGACCTGTCAGATCTACTTTACAGTGTCTACGATCTAACTTAATATTCAGTCTTGATCTGGACTAAGAGGAGGAAGCTGCAGAATCAAGTGCTTATTTTTAGATTGTGGCGGGGTTTTTTTTCGCTCCTGCAGCTTTATAACTACACAATTCATTTAAATAACATGAGAAAAACGGCATCAATCCACATTTTAAGTGTCAAAAAGCCATTTCACGGCAATGTAGAGTCCATCCATTTCCATTTGTGCCCCTTGGGACCCTGGGATCTTGTGTTGGAAAAAAATGTATAGCAGTCAATGGTGAAAGACAGGTCCTTTTTGATCCTGTCAGAGATATTTGCTTCATTTAGACATATGGTGTCTGTCACTTTAAAACAGGGGTGTCAAATGTATTTTAGTTCAGGGGCCACATACAAGTGGGCCGAACCAGTAAAATAATAGAAAAATAGCCTATAAATATTGACAATTCAATTTTTTTCATTTTGTTTAAGTGCAAAACAATTGTTACAAAATCATGAAAATGTGAAACTGTCTACATTTACAAACATTCCTCCAGCAAAAATAATGAATAATGTGAACAACCTGAAATTTCTTAAGAAAAATAAGTCCAACTTTAACAATAGTATGCCTCAGTTTATTATTTATACATGTGCTGTGTGGATCGGATCTACAAAGGTGCAAAACATATAGTAACGGGCATAATGTTGTTAAAATGCTGCAGTTTGGTATTTGGCGTTATCATTATGTATAGGTTATTCTGTTATTATTTTACTCTTCCAACCCACTTGTGATCAAATTGAGTGAAAATGAGTTTGACACCCTTGACTGTTAATGTTTTCAGTGCAAATTTTCTACTTTGCAAATTCATCCCACGGACCAGACTGGAACCTGTGGCGGGCTGCTTTTGGGCCACAGGCTGCACGTTTGACACCCCTGCTTTAAAAGATAATTTTACAAGTTGAGAAAGTTGCGGCAAGTGGTGAAATTGTAAAACGTATCAGACAGTCAAAACACATAAATATAAATCTTTACAATCTTTAAAGTCACAGAAGTGTCCACAATCTGTTCAGAGTTGCTTATAATGTCTCTGCAGCTTCAACATGACCAGTGATTTTTAGCTCTTTCAAAACGTTTTCACTTCGCTCTCAAAGATTTCGGTAAAATGAGCTAGTGGCCTTTTTGGGGTTGTGACGTGTATCGCGTGGAATGAGAGATGCAGTCGTTCACACAAAACTACATGTTTCTTACACTAAACCAGTGTTTGTCAGTGTCGGGGGGTGTTTGGAATGAGAAAGCTGAGAGGAGCCGAAATGGGGGGGCGTTACTCTCTATAAGTAAACACCATGTTATGTCAATTGCAAATTTCTGTGCCGCCCCCCCCCCACACACACACACCTCCCCCTC